>OY882869.1:46286338-46731338 GCA_963693515.1 Pipistrellus nathusii | reverse complement strand
CAGCATCATAGGCTGTCCATGCAACCTGGTGAGTTTTCCCAAATCTAACCTTAACCCTCTCAGTCCAAGCAGGCACCATTTCCTGCATTCATAGCACCTCTTCACTCCTAAAAGAAATTGTTCTCAATTTTTCTTTTTTGTTGTTATGTGGGTAGACCCTGGGTTTAATAGAATTATATTATCGATAAATCAATCACATATATTTGAATAAGTTTCTGGTTAGTCTTCTCATCTTTTCCCCTCCCCTCCCTTCCCTCTTCTTCTCTCCTCTTTCCTTTCTATTCTCCTCCTCCTGTTCCATTCTTCTCTCTTTTATCTTCTTTTCTTTTCTGATAAGCAAGGCTAGCCAGGATGAAAGACAGAATAGTGAAAGATACCAACAAGTTATTAGATTTTAAAATATTTCTAACTGAGCCATAAGAGAAAGGATATCATACTGTAGCTATGTGTATTCTTTGGAAATTGCCCTGTGGATGGAAATGTGACTCTCTCATGTTTATAAGTCAAAGGTGTATACACTTGTTTTTTATTTAAAATATTTGCCTTTGCCCTGGCCAGGTGGCTCAGTTGGTTGGGTGTTGTCCCATGCATCAACAGGTCACCGGTTCGAATCCTGGTCAGGGCACATGCCCAGGTTGTGGGCTTGATTCCCAGAGGGGTGCATGCAGGAGGCAGCCAATTGATATTTCACTGTCACATTGATGTTTTTCTCTTTTCTTCTTCCTTTTTATCTCTCTAAAAACCAATAACAATTAAAAAAATAATTTAAAAGTATTTGTCTTTGTCCCTTCTTAAGTTATATTATCCTGGCCATCATTGGAATAGTCCAACCACTCTCATGTCTGCATTTCCCCGGACGCTGTGGCATCCTCACAGCCCTTCAGAAAGGTGAGTATCTATTCCCTGATAACATTCCATGAAAACCTGCTGTCCTCAATTGATGGTGAGTTCAAACTTATTCATAAAATAGTCCTAGTGTTTAATGAATTGCAGAGAGACCTCTGAAGGGAATGGGAGCTCAAATTTAATTTAAACACAAAGCTTTTTGATGAGTTTCAAACCTCAATGACTCAGATGTGAAATATAGTCAAAGTATGGCACTTATTGTCTTCTATAAATTTAAGAATGCCGTTTATTATCATCTTTATCTTTAGATGTCCATAGGGGCCTAAGGGATTATATTATTTTCTGTTGTCTCTGCAGTTTAGCTGTGGGTATTGTGCTTGAATCCTGGGAGAGGTACCCCACATGTCACAGGATATTAAAATTCTACTTTTGATCGTCAATATTCAATTTGCAGTGCAAAGCGAAATAGCACTTTATGGAACACACTCTGTTTCCCAAAAGCACCAGAGGTACTGACAGCTCAGCAAACAATCAAACTGTATTTGATTGTTTACCATCATGCCTTTTAGTAGAAAATCAGGATGTCTAGTTTTTATTAGGCTTGTTTGGCCCCTGGCCACCTTGATAGGCTTCAGCTTTCTTCTGAAACCAAACCAACACAGCTGGTGCTTATGAAAGAATCCCAATGCTTTGTTTTTGGAAAGATATATACCCATTAACCCAGTTAATTAGACCATGTGTGATTTGGGAGTGAACTGCATTGGAAACTTGCTGAGAGTACCTCCTCACAAGCATATCTCCCTGCCTTCCTGTTGTGTTATTTATTATCTGTTTGTTTGTTTTCTAGCCAGATAAGCACATCCTTTAAAAGATAGTCTCCTGAACTCCTTTTTTTCCCTTAGGAGAAAAATAATGAGCTGTTAGTTCAGTAAAATTGGACAGGAACTATGAGGAAACTCACTGTGTACACACAGTGCTCTGTGTCAGTTTCTTTTCAAAAGATAAAGCCTGTATGACACAGTTATTTCTTTTTTAATTTTAAAAAGGTTGTTACTCTTCCCCCACCTTCCATTGTGTGTTCTTAGATGTCCAAATCTTGCTTTTCAAAAGCTGATCATTTCTGTGCCATTCTGAGTAACATCTTGTTTGATGCTGTGAAGAAAAAATTTTTAAAAAAAGACTCATTATCAGGTTTCCCTAAAGCAAAAAATAAATTTTTATACCTGAATCATGAAGTCAAACCGCCATGCCTCTAAGGTAGTGTTTCAGATATATATATATATATATATATATATATATATATATATATATATATATATATATATGAAGGCTTGTGAATGAAGGATTGCTGGACATCACCCACAGTTTCACTGGTAGACAGCGCCTGGGAATCTGCATTTCTGGTGGATTCACTCCTGATAATGATGTGAGGGCTCTGGGGATTGAACTTGCTTTGAGAACCATTGTTTAGCAGCATCTAGCTATAAACATATATTTTCTTGTCTTGTATTATGCAATATAATTTTTTAAATACTTAATTTCCAACATATATGACTTGGAAAATTTCACATCAAATACTTTTCTCAGACAATTCTGAAAAAAACCCCACAAAATTGGAAACTTGACAGCCTGAGGTCTTATAATCACACATGGCAAGAATCTTCTGGAACAGAAGTGTAGAAGCTGTGTCCTTTTGGTATTTTGTTTTACTCATCTTTAATTTCTAGTGTCCTAAGTCCCCCAAATTTTTATATGCACATTTTTCATTGTTACCATGTTTCCCAAAAAATAAAACATCCTCCGAAAATAAGACCTACTTACAGGTTTCCTTCTGAGTGAAACATAAGGCATCCTCCTGAAAATAAGGCCCCCCTAGGCTCTGTCTCAGAATGAAAATTAATTTACCATAAATTGGTCACTAGGGCTGTCCCAACTGGCGTCTAGCAACCAGTGACATTATGCGGAGTCCTGACATCACTGCTGTGTGGAGATAGGGTGGAGGTCGGAGTGAGAGGTGAGCGTGGGGTGAAAGAGAGGAGACTTTTGCAGGAGGATTAGAGCTGATGGGATGCGGCAAAGGTGGTGAGTGCAGGTCTGTCTCTGGTGACACTACCTGATGCTCGCGGCCGCCCTCATGATGACTGAAGGTTCTTAGTCAGTGGCAGACCCTGCTCCAGCCCAGATCCAAGTTCCAGCAAGCCCAGTGACAGTCCTCAGGCAGGTCCCAGGGGGTAAATGTCTGATAAAGGGGTAGGAGGGATGTCTGGTGAAGGCGTTCAGTGGCACAGGGGTGGGAGGAGGAGGATCACTTAAAATGACACAGGAGGATCAGAGGGGGCAATCAAAATGACACAGGAGGATCAAAAGAGGTTACTAAAATGGTAATCCCGCCTCTGATTCTCCTGTGCCATTTTGATTCACCACTCTGATCACCCCTGTGTCATTTTAAGTGGTCCCCCTCCTCCCACTTTGATACCCCAATTCCTTTTTTTTCACCCCTAGAAATGAGCACAAAAAGAAAAAGCTACTCCGTGGAGTACAAGAAAGGAATTGTGGAAGACTCTTGGGGCCAAAATCTTACTGCTTTCTGCAAAGAGAAGATGTTGATTATCCGATTGGTCCGAAAATAGCGAGCAGAGTATGGTAACCTCATTGAACAAGTGGACAAGGGAAATGCTAAAAAGCACAAGTGTGGATCAGGTCGGCAACCATTATTTTCCAAGCTGGAAGACCTGATCTGTGAATGGATTGTTGACTGGAGAGCAAAGGCTTTGGTTGTGAATAAGGCTCAGATTCAAGAATTTGCCCTTGCAATGGCACCACAGTTTGACATAGCCCTCGAAGACTTAAAAGCATCACAACACTGGCTGGATAATTTCCTTCAGCAAAGTGAACTGTCTTTAAGAAGATCTACAACATTGTTTAGGTTAGAAGACACTCAAGTTATTAAGCAAGTACTTGCATTCAAGTCCTTTATTGATGATGCTGACTTCTCTAAATACAATCTTTCCAACATGATTGCTATGGATGAAACTGCAGTGTTTATGGGCCAATCATCTCAAACAAGAATTGATCAGCGGGGTGCCTCCTTAGTGTACATTCCCTCCACTGCTTACTAAAGTGCACATGTTTCCTGTATTTTGGCAATTCATCTGAATGGCACTAAAATCCCACCTTTAATCATTTCTAAGGGCAAGAAGGAAAAGATTGAACGTGTTTTGGGTGTTTTTATTCTTGAAACTGAAAAAGCCTGGGCCACACAAGCAGTTAAGGAAGTGGGTTGATTTAATGCTGCCATTTGTTATGCAAGCGAGCCAAAGAGGTCTGCTAGTCTGAGATGCAGCCAGCACTCACCACGCTAAAGACATGAAGACATTTCTTCAAGAAAGAAAAATAGATCAGATAATGATTCCCGCAGGAATGACGGCCTATCTTCAGACTCTTGATATGGCAATAAACAAACCATTCAAAGACAATTTGTGCATGGAAATTAATGACTACATTGAAAATAGAATGGAGAGAAAGCAGGATGGAAACTTTGTGAAACCTAAACTACAAGAAGTTGTGACTTGGGTGAAGAATTCATGGGAGAAAATCATGCGAGCAGGCTACCTTGACAAGAAATACTCATTTAAAGACAGTGCTATTGCAAAACATGAGAGATTTGGTCCACTGATTCTGAAAGAAATGGAGTCACAAGAAATTCACCAGAAAATTCAGGAATTGAATTGTTATGATGATGTTCCAGAAGATGATGACATGATTGTCATTGAATAAATGAGTAAATTCTTGATACTGTAGGATTCACATTTTTCTGGTTTGTGTTGACAACTACCGAACTACCATACCATATGCAGGTAATAAATTTCCTTTATTTTTCATTTAACAATAAATGTGTACCGTATTCTTCTTCATGGAAAAATAAGACATCCCCTGAAAATAAGACCTAGCTCATCTTTGGGAGCAAAAATTAATATAAGACACTGTCTTATTTTTGGGGAAACAGGGTACTTATTTCTGATGCATCACATTTTCTTTTTTATACATTTCACTTTAAATTTTACTTTAAGTGTAAGGTGTGTGTGTGTTTATTTTTTATTTATGGGTTGTATGTAATTTTTTCCAGGTAAATCTAGTTATCTATCTACTTATCATCTATCTATCATTCATCTCTCTATATATAAATTATAGTTTAATTAATTATAGTTTAATTAATTAATTAATTAATAGTTTAATTAAGATATATTATAATGCAATTAGTTTGAAATTTTTGATATTTCTCATGTAAAATTTGAGGTCAGATTTTTACATTTTTTTTTTATATATGAGCATGAAAATAGTCATTATATACTAGAGTCCCAATGCACAAAATTCATGCCAGAGTAGGTCTTCCTTCCCATGGCTGCAGGCACTGGCTTCCCTCTGGCACCCGGGACCTGGTCTTCCCTCTGAGGGAGACCCTGCCCACCTGCCACAGCCCTCCAGTTGGTGGCCTGGACCTCCCTCTTTGGGGCGATTGTGGAGCCCTCCAATAGATTGCCCTGCCAGCCAGTGACCTGTGCCTCCCCCTCTGTGGGCAATCATGGGGCAATGGCTGGGCCCCCGACCAATCAAATCACACCTGCCTTGACTGGCCTGGCACCAGTGGGTGTCATAGTGTGGTCCTGGATGGTCGTTTGGCCATTTGATCATAATAATTTGCATATTATGCTTTTATTATATAGGATTATTATATAGTATTTGTAGCTTTGGGAGTTCAATATATATCTATTAGATTATATTTGTTTTTTATTTTAAAAGTACTTAGCATAGAAAAAACACTTTTTCTATGCTTGTATTATTATATTTATTCTTTTTATTAATGATTTTAAAGAAGAAGGAAGGGGAAAAGAGAGAGGGAGGGTCAGGGAGAGAAAGAAAGAGAGAAAGGGAGAGAGAAATATCTATGTGAGAGAGATTCATGATTGGTTTTCTCCTGCAAGCATCAAGACTGGTAATGAAATCCACAGCTGAGGTATGTGTCCTGACTAGGAATCAAACCTTGTGGTGCACAAGGCAATGCTCCAACCAACTGAGCTGTCCAGGGCTCAACTAATTCTTTAACATTTTTAAATTTTGTTTCAGTCAATTGTCCCTAAACCAGGAATAAACAGTGTTAAAAATGTACCACCATAAATTTGTGTTGCCTGTTTTGAACTTCTGAAAGTGTAAGTATACAGTACATACATTTTTGTGTATTTGGCTTCTTTCACTGAAAATGTTCTTGATAGTCATCCATGTGATTGCATACATCGATGGTCCATTTTTAAATTGCTATGTAATTTCTATTGTATAGATATACCACAATTCTCTATTCTCCTCCTGTGGACATTGGGAGAGTTTCTAGTGTTAGGCTATAGTAAATAATGTCCATTCTTCTTTTATCTGCTTAGTATATATTTAAGGAGTATTTAAGTATTAATGTTGCCAATGTTTTGACTTAATAATTTTCACAGAGAAGTTTTTTGTTTATAGTCTATCAGCTCGCTGGTAAATAAAAATGTATTGAGAATATACTTTATATGTGCAACTAGAAATCTTAAATCAATGAGGTATTTGATATCTAAAATATATAGAATTTATAATATAATATGGTGAATTTAGCCCTGTAAATCAATATTTGAAATTCATGGTAAACTCACAAAAGCTACAAAATAGGAGGAGAGAAAATTCCAATTGGTGTTCACTAGATAGTGAGATTCATCTTAAAAGAAGCTTCACTGGAAATCATAGACTAGGAATCTGATATCAAGAGTGAGTCTAATTTAGATAACCATATATTTAAGAGCAGAGAGACATTTAATTTGGGATCCGTACAGGGACATATTTGCATCATATGTTTATTGTATGCATAAAAATCCTGCACATTTTATTTTATTTTAATTTTTTAAAATATATTTTATTCATTTTTTTTACAGAGAAGAAGGGAGAGGAATAGAGAGTTAGAAACATCCATGAAAGAGAAACATAGATCAGTTGCCTCCGGCACACCCCCTACTGGGAATGTAACCTCAACCAAGGTACATGCCCTTGACCGGAATCGAACCTGGGACCCTTTAGTCCATTGGCCAATGCTCTAATCCACTGAGCCAAACCAGTTAGGGCTCTCACATTTTATTTTATATCTGACATAATTGTATAAAAGACAAGAGTTGTACAACTTTTAAAAATTATTTGAAAATTTAGTGCATGAAGTTGGAAGATCAATTTGTTAAGTTTTCCTGAAATAGAAAGGGTCTGACAGTCATCAATGGGAATAAACATGCAGGATAGGTTGAGATGATCTCCAGACTGAAAAAAAAAAGCATCCAAATTTCTCATTTGTCTTTTTGTCTGATATTTTGAACTTAAGTATTTTTAGGGCTTAATTTACTTTGCCCTAAAAAAGTGTCCTGGTATCTTTGGTGGACTAAGAACTCACAACAGGTAGGTAACTATTGATTCCTGTAAATGATGTCATGATAATCTCAGTCCAAAAGAAGATTAAACTGAGCAAACCTGTCAAGGCAGTGTGTTAATGCTGCCATTAACTGGCAATGCTTGACAAGAATCTTGCAACAAGGAAAGAAGGACCGTTTACTGGATATACACAAACTTAAGTTATGGGCCTGATCATGGCAGTGAACTTAGCCAGATAGAGAAATGCTGAAGGGTAGCCAAGTGACTTGTGTAATAATGCTAGGTGATTTTTATAAACATTCTATTCCACTTTTATCCTCGAGGAATAATTGTAATAATTGTAATTATTGCTACTTACTTTAAATTGCTACTTACTAAAAATCTATTCAAACTAGCTTCCCTTCAAAATCCAGTATTCAAAACAACAACTAAAATGAAAATGTTTGCAAATCTTGGCTGTGTTATCACTGGTTTAAAATTAAGAAATATTTTGTCCTCTTTCTTTAAAATCATTTTTGAAGCAGTTTTAGGTTTATAATAATATTGGAAGGAATGAACAGAAATTTCTTATATACCTTCTGCCACCACACAAGCATATCCTCTCCCTGGTTATCATTATCAACATCACTCACTAGTGTGGTATACGTTTTACCAAGGATGAACCTCAGGTTTCTAGTCTGAGTATAATTTTCACACATCATGGTCATCCAAAGTTCATACTTTACATATGGTTCATTCTTGTTATATAATCTACAGTTTTGGACAAAAGTACAAAGATGTATACTAGTATTTACCATTATAATATTCACAGAGTATTTTTTCTGCCATATAAGTCCTCTGTGCTCTGTGGTGCTATATGGGGGCTGAATATCAGCAGCTATTTGTATCTGCAATAAAACAATGAAGAGACTTTTAGGTACCCTGGCCCAGCTATCCTTAAGTTGCTGGATAGAGCAGACAAAACTAAAAATTTTAGTTGGCTGGGTCACCTAAGAAACCATGTGAACATTGAACATATGTCATAACTATCCCAGTGAAAGACAAGGCAGCTATAGCACCTCCAGGTTGTTCCAGAGAGAAAAAAAGAAGCTCTTACATAGAAACATCTCTCATATGCAACTTTATCTAACACAGGAGATAATACAAAAGGTATCTTTTTGTAGAAAGGAACTATGATAAAATAGATTACTAAAAATATACAGGGATCATTGTATGGTATCCTCAAGAATATTATTATTTTCCATAAATATTAAGCTCTAGTATTTCCTCTTGAAAGTAGATTGTTTTATAAGATGCAGTAAAGCTTGGAGGACAGAGCTTAATATCTTAGGAGTTTACAAACATCTAAAAATTTCATTGGGACCAGATCAGAGAAACTGGACAAAATGTGATTATGTTTAAGTATAAAGAAATTGAATCAGCCATACTGCACACTTAGAGAAAGTCTCAGTAAACATGGGGGTTTATTCAGTCATGAACTTAGAAGTAGGAGATTGAGAAAAACACACATTGACAGTGCCTAAACTATGCACAAAAATATGAGGTCTGGGAATAAATTTTGATTTCTCCAGTCACAGGTCTTCTAAAGTGGTTGAAAATTCCTCAAACTATATTAACTGAGACATATTTGTTAAGATTAATTCAAGTTATGTTTGATTTTCACAATTACTAGGAACACTGATAACTTGGATTCTCTTGTTGGTCTGCTGAAACAGACCATCCTACTATTCTCTTATTGCTCCCATCAGGCCCCTTAACTACTTAAATATAGTGTAGAAATTTAACTCCCACAACGCCCTAAGATGTAAATTCTTTTAATAGTCTCATAGAGAATGAAGTTTAATAAGAGGTTTTTTTGTTGTTGTTTTGTTTGTGTGTATTTTAAACCTGAAGTTTTGGCTGTAGAACTTTAAGTCTGATACACCATGTAGACCAGAATACAGTTGAGTTGCAGGGCAATATGTCAGTTCATGGAAAAGGAGACCTAAGCTAAATGAACTAAGGGAAATTCAACCCATTACAGGAAAAAAAATAATGTGTCTGCGACAGTTTGTATTCCAAGGATTTGTGGTGGCACTAAGTATTCAATTGTGAACTATGTCAACACAATATCCGTTCTCCAGGAACTCAGGCTCATATCTCTCAGGTGGAAGGGTTGTCTCAGAAAAGGATTCATGCTTCACTCATCCTTTCCTCCATCACACTGAATGGCCAGATTATTATGATCTCTGAATGCATAATAATCTGGCCACTCAGTCTATATCCTATATAATAAAAGAGTAATATGCAAATTGTCCCCTTGACCAGGAGTTTGAACAGCAGGCAGGCCAGCCCACCACCCATGTTCCCTCCCCCTAACCAGTCTGACCGGACCCCACCCATGCACCAATTCATGCACTGGACCTCTAATATATATATATATATAATATGGCCACTCAATGTATTTTTAACACTTGACTTTTGACTCATGGTTAAGATGTGACATCTTAATCTCAACCTAAAGCCCTGAGATACACATCCCAGGCTGCAAGAAAAAGGAAGTAGGAAGAGTAATTCCGTGTAGGTATTTTATGCAGAAAGATGTTCTTCTCCAGAGGGACTTAATCCTCCATCTCATTGGCAAGAAATGTGTACATGACTATCCAAGACCACAGAAGGGCCCAGTGTAAGGGAGACTGGTAAATGTGAGATTTTATCTGGATATCATACACCCACTACAAAACCATAATACTATAATATTATTCAACCTAATAAAAGAGTAAAATGCAAATTAACCATAACTCCACCCCACAAGCCACACCCACCAGTCAATCAGAGCAAGTATGCAAATAAACCCAATCAAGATGGCTATAGCCACAGAGAGCAGGAGGGAGGCATTTCCCTGGCAATGGAAGAAGCCAAGCTTTCTGCCTGCCCTTGCCAGCCTAAGCTTCCACTCAATGCTACAAAGTTCCAATTGTAGAAGGTAAACAAATCCAAACAGAAATGGCTGCCACCACAGTGCAAGCAGGAGACTTGGTTCTACTCCAGTCTACAAAGTTTCAATTGTAGAAAGTAAATATATACCAGATACAAGGGCCTCAGCTTGTGTTGCAAACCACCACAGGCCCCTCACTTAGGCCACCCCATGCCCCAAGAGAACCCCCATCCTGATCTGGGACACCCTTCAGGGAAAACCAGCTGGCCCCCACCTGTACACAGGCCTCTATACTATCTAATAAAAGAGTAATATGCAGATTGACCATCACTCCAACACACAAGATGGCTGCCCCCATGTGGTCAAAGATCCTGCCCCTATGTGAACACAAGATGGCCAGCAGGGGAAGGCAGTAGGGAGGGACCAGGCCTTCGAGAAAGGTCAGTTGTGGGTGATCAGGTAAGTAGGGGAGGGCAGTTGGGAGGCACCAAATCTGCAAGGGAGGGCAGTTGAGAGGGACCAGGCCTGCAAGAGAGGGTAGTTGAAGGTGATCAACCCTGCAGGGGAAGGCAGTTAGGGGTGCCCAGGCAGGCAGAGGAGGGAAGTTGGGGACAAATAGGCTGGCAGGTGAGCAGTTAGACATCAATCAGGCTGACAAGGGAGTAGTTAGGGGGTGATCAGGCAGGCAGGCAGAAGTGGTTAGGAGCAATCAGGAAGGAAGGCAGGAAATCAGTTGGGAGCCAACAGTCCTAGATTGTGAGAGGGATGGGGTCTAAAAGGGCACTTGGACATCCTTGAGGGGTCCCAGATTGGAGAGGGTGCAGGATAACCTGGGCTAAGGATAACCCCCTTGCCCCCATGCACAAATTTTGTGCACTGGGCCTCTGGTTCTTAATATTATCCTATTTAGAGGATATGGCCATTGTGCAGAACACTAATAGTGACTGCCACAAAAGTCACTCAGGTGAGATGTGAAGATTGACAGTAATCAAGAGCTCCACATTTCAGGTAAGATTCGCTGAAATAAAGTCCATGTATTCCTTTTTTAATTGAATATATTATGATTTCCAGGCAGCTAACCTGGAAAATTACATGCTGACTAAAATATACAAATTTCTGAAAATAGTAAGTCAACAGAAAAGAACAATCAACACAATATCTTAGAGTTATAATTATACTTTTTAATAGGTTTTGAGTGTCTTCATCATATTGACCATAAGAACAGCCACTATGGAATTAAGAGCATAGAACAAACAAGAATAAAAAGGTCAAACTTCTAAGTCTAAGCCAAAACTTCTGATATTTCTCAGGGACTTAAATTTTTTATTAAATATAACAGTTAAACAGTGTTGTGTAAGAAAAAAAAGTATAACATGCTATCCATTTCAATGATTATAAAATCTTTAAAATATTAGAGATGGAAATGACTCTATATAAAAAATAAATGGCCAAAGGTAAAGCTATATATATGTATTTACTAATATTGTATCCTATATTATGCAATATTAGTAATTTTGCATATATATATATATATATATATATATATATATATATATATATATCATTGGACTGACCTGTTGGAAAAGCCACAAATAAGTCCCAGCTTAGAGGGCACAGCCTTCTTAGCATAATTAAGCTTGACCTTATGATGCTCCCTAGATCCTATCTGGGTAGCTAATGGACTCTGGGAGATGCAGCAAGTGCTGCCAAAACATGTGAAACTCACAAGAACATTGCAACTATTGTGACCACTACTTGTTTACCTCTGGCTATAAAATAAAGACTCAGCTTGCCCTCTGGATCCTCTCTGTGGCCTCAGCCAGGCACAGGAGACCCATCTAGACCCAGTTTATTCACTTTATCTGTCTTTTCTTTAATCCTTTGCCACCCCCCACTCAGGCTCGCTGAACCCTTGGCTGAGCTGGCCTGACACAATATCCAGTTCACTTTTCTGTGTACCCACTTCTAGAATTGCCCTATGTGGGAAAACTCTATGTGGTGGAAAGAACATTTCCTAGAGAGAACAACAGTGACCATGAAGAAGAAAAGTGATCAGTAAAGTATTCCCCCTTAGTCATTTAACATATGAACTACAATTAGCTTATTCAGGAACCAAGTTTCTAGCTGCATTAATATTCAGATAAAAATTTTTAAAAATTATCTAATTATTCCAAATTGATTAAAACATTTGAGTGGAATTTTGAAGTCACGGGATTTGCTATCAACTGAGCTGCTGAGGTTTCTCCTTCCCTCACTGACAATGGGAAAAAAAGAATTAACTGAATGTGAAACTCTTCCTACAGCAAAAAGGTATCAAATCATTTTTAATATACACCATCCCATTGTGGGTCTTTATACAAGTCCCAGAAAGGTTCTGTTCTTGCAGAAGGCAGGGTGAGTAAAATTTGTAAGAGCAAAGCTCTGACATAAGATAAATTATGGAGAACTTATGGCTTATCCTGAGGTACCAGAAACTATTGCAGAATTCTGTGTAGAGTCCAACATGGTCAGATGTGTGTTTTAGAAACCTTGAAGATATTAATTTTTCATAGTGATAGGAGAATACAACTTTAAGGAATACACTCTTAAGTGGGGTATAAATAAAAGATAGCATTTCAAAAGTATTAGAAGGGGAAAATAATAAGAGGCAAGAAAGGAGAAAAATGAACAAGAAAAAATAGTGAATAGAAAAAATAAGTAATAAAAGTAAAAGTTACTACAAAATTGATCAAAGTGTATAGATTCAATTTTCCAGTTGGGAGAAACAAAAAAGTTATAAATAACATGCCAACCGTTTTCACAGTTCTATACCTACCCCTCTCATCTAAATTAAAAAGGAAAGACATAGCCATTCACATTTCTTAGCCAAAATTTATAAATTACTAGAGCCTGGTGCACAAAATTTGTGCAGGGAGCGGGCGCTTGTCCTTCAGCCCAGCCTGCATGTTTTTTCCAATCTGGGACCCCTTAAAGGATGTACGATGGGCAGTCAGACATCCCTATCACAATCCAGGACTGCTGGCTCCAAAGTGCTCGCCTGCTTGCCTTCCCGATTGCCCTTACCTGCTTCTGCCTGGCAGCCTGATCACCTCCTAACCACTCCCATGCCAGCCTGATTAATGCCTAACTGCTCTCCTGCCAGCCTGTTTGCTCCCAACTTCCCTCCTCTGCTGGCCTGGTCACCCCTAACTTACCTCGCCTGCAGGGTTGATTGTGTCCAACTGCCCTCCCTTGTAGGCCTGGTCCCTCTCAACTCTCTCCGTTGCAGTCCTGATGCCTCCCAACTGCCCTCCCTTGCTGGCCATCTTGGGGTGGCCATCTTGTGTAAACATGGGGGCAGGATCTTTGATCACATGTTGGAGTCATCTTGTGTGTTGGAGTGATGGTCAATCTGCATATTACTCTTTTTTAGATAAGATAAAGGCCTGGTGCACAGGTGAGGGCCAGCTGGTTTGCCCTGAAGGAAGTCCCGGATCAGGGTAGGTATTCCTTTGGAATGTGGGTGGCCTAAGTGAGGGGCCTGTGGTGGTTTGCAGGCCAGCCACCCCCCCCCCCCCCCCAGTGACCCAAGCAGAGGCCTGGTATCTGGGTTTATTTATCTTTTACAATTAAAACTTTGTAGCCTGGAGCGGAGCCACTCTGTGGCAGCAGCTATTTTTGTGGAAATTTATGTATTTTCTATAATTGAAACTTTAAGTCCTGAAGCGAAGGCCTAAGCCAGCTAAGGCTGCAGAATTTTGGCTTTCTCCATTGCCCACAGCAACCCTAGCCTCCTGCTCTTCCAGCTCTGTGGCTGCCGCCATTTCTGTTGGAATTTATTTACCTTCTATAATTAAAACTTTATACCCTTGAGTGGAGACCTGGGCCCACTAGGGTATGTGGAAAGCTTGACTTCCTCCATTGCCAAAGAAACCCAAGCCTCCCTCCTGTTCTCTGTGGTCACAGCCATCTTGGTTGGGTTTATTTGCATACTTGCTCTGATTGGCTGGTGGCCATGGCTAGTGGGCATGGTTTGTGCATTGGAGTAATGGTTAATTTGCATATCATTATTTTATTAGATAGGATACATCACTACTCTTATTTCCTTTTATCTCACATTTAATAATTCTATAGGACCTATGGGATTCATTTCCAATTCTAACATCAAAGCACATATTTTTATTGTCTATTTTAGCATACCTGATCCTAGCCATCACCATATTTAGCTTGGATCATAGCAATACATTCACAGTTGGAATTCCTCCTTCCTCTATACTTCAGCTCATTCTCTTTCTCCAAGAAGAATGACATTAAAAAATAAATCTGATAGCATCACACCCTGGCTTCAAATTGTGTCATAGGTAATTATTAAATTAAAATGTAATCCAAACTTCACTTTACAACTTTTATTTCCAACTATGAGTTAGGAACAAGACTATATTTACCTTTTTATCTTAGTACATAACAAAAACAGTAGAGAAAATATATGAAGCAATGTTTTTAGAAAAGAATGGCAGAACAGTAATTTATTTGAGAAGGGTACCAAAATTTATTAGCCTTACTAGTGTTCTAACTTAATGCCTAGAGGGAATTGCTGGGCCAAAGCACAGGGAGAGAGAATCAAATTGAAGTTCATGGTCTCGCTCGGTTGTAGAAACAGAATTTAAAGTTCAAAACCATCAAGATTAGGCCTTAGCCTGTTTGGCTCAATGGATAGAGCATCAGCCTGTGGACTGAAAGGTCCCAGGTTCAATTCTGATTAATGGCATATGCCCAGGATTGTGTGCTTGATCCCCAGTAGAGGATGTGCAGGATGCAGTCAATCAATGATGTTTTTCTTATCATTTATGTTTCTATCTCTCTCCCTCTTCCTTCTTCTTTGAAGTTAATGAAAATGTTTTGAAAGATTATAAAACAGAGCATTAGAGAGGAAAGAGCTATACATAAAGCTCCAGAACAGTGGAAGAAAAATTCCTTTTGAGTCTTTATCTGAATTCTTACCACACACGTGTGAGGAAATCACTGAGGTGGAGAAAGAACCACCAAAAAGTATCAGGTAAAACAAACCCTGGAGCTTCTGTAAATCTAGTTCATATTTACAGCCAGAGTAGAAAGCCTCAAAGTTCATATAAATTACAGTACTCAGAAAGCTGTTGCCTCAGTTTTCAGGTCAAATTATTCCTAGACTGGAGGCTGCTCTGTGCCCACTTAACAAAGCTTAAAAGCAGGCTTTTCAGGATCAAATTGACTCCAAATAATTTTACATCTCAGCATAAACCTCATTATATTTAAAATAATGCAAAAAAAAATTTGTATCCAAAGTGTAAAATTCACAATTTCTGGCATTCTTATGCAGAGATACATTGAAGTTAGTACTTCAATACCTGTCAGTATAAACTTATTTGGAAATTGAGTCTTTATGGATGTAATGAAGTTAAAATTACGCTCTTTAGGTGGACCCTAATGCAATTACTGACAGTCTTAAGATAAGGAAAATTTAACTTCAGAGACATAAATCAAAAAACATAACCATGTGCAGAACATAGCCACATGCCAAAAAATACCTTGTGCTTCCAGAAGCTTAAAAAATCTTAAATAAATAAAGGATTTATTGATTTTACCCAATAAGTTATTAGGATTAAGTTACCCAGGCCTTTGTGACAGTCTAGTCATATCATCATTTATATAGGGTGAGTCAAAAGTAGGTATATAGTTGTGAGTACACAAAGTATAGAGTTTATTCTTTCATTATTATTTATTAATTAGAGGCCCAGTACACAAACGTTTGTGCACTAAGGGGAGTCCCTTAGCCTGCCCTGTGCCCTCTCACAGTCTGGGACCCCTCACGGAATGTCCACCTCCCAGCTCAGGCCTAAGCTTCAGTCAGACATTCTTAGCACTGCCAAGGAGGTGGGAGAGGAGACTTCCACAACCGCTGCTGTGCTCACAACCTTAGCCCTGCTTGTGACTGAGAAGAGTTCCCCCTGTAGGAGCATACTGGCCACAAGGAGTCAGCTCCTGAGTTGAGCGTCTGCCCCCTGATGGTCAGTGTGTGTCATAGTGACTAGTTGTTCTGCTGTTAGGGTCAATTTGCATATTACCCTTTTATTATATAAGATTGTCCTATTGTTTTCTATATGAATAGCTGTGAACCTACTTTTGCCCCACCTTGTATATCAAAGCTCTTGCTCTTAAATTTTCTTGCCATTTATTATTATTATTTCTTTAAATCATTGCTTCTTTCTTTCTTTTTTAATTTTTTAATTTTTAATTTTATTGATTTTACACAGAGAGGAATTGAGAGGGACAGAGAGTTAGAAACGTCGATGAGAGAGAAACACTGACCAGCTGCCTCTTGCACACCCCCTACTGGGGATGTACCCGTAACCACGGTACATGCCCTTGACCGGAATCGAACCCAGGACCTTTCAGTTCACAGGCCGACGCTCTATCCACTGAGCCAAACTGGTCCCTGCTCTTATTTTTCTTTTTTATTGAATTTATTGTGATGGCACTGGTTAACAAAATTATGCACATTTTAGTTACACAATTCTACAACACATCATCTATAGACTGTATTGTGTGTTCACTACTCCAAGTTAAGACTCTCCATCATCATTCATCCCTCCATACCCTCCTCCATTTCTCTCCGCCCCCTCCACACAGGCAATCACCATACTGCTATCTGCATCCATGAGTTTTTATTTTTTCCTTTTTTTGCTTTATCAACACCCCCTTCACACACTCAAGAGAACTGTCAGCCTACTTTCTATCTATGAATGTGTCTCTATTGTGCTTGTCAATTTATTTTGATAATTGGCTTCTTTTCTCAAGATCAATTGCTGTTATATTTCCAAATAAAATATTGTGTGAATGTGTGTGGGAGGGGGAGGGGGAAGGAGTAGAACCCTAAGAAAGGTACTGAAAATTTATGACAACCACTAGCCAGAATTATATCTAGGTGAAGGAAGTTGAAGTTGATTATTTTGTCTTTATAATAACTACAGTAGAGGAAATCAAAGGAATAAAATGGTGAATAACTTTGGGTAATGAGTTTTTGTACTCAAAGTAAGCAAAGTAAACATTTAAGTCACATAAATAAAAATAAATTAAGAAGAAAGATTCACTTAAAAAAGAGAATAAAAAAATTATTCTTCAGAAAAAATATATGCACCCCTATGTTCATAGCAGTGCAATTGATAATAGCTAAGACTTGGAAAGAGCCTAAGTGCCCATCAGCAGATAAGTGAATAAATAAAACTATGGTACATCTACCATGTACAATGGAAACTAAGGGGCAATACAAAAGAAAGAACTCTTACCATTTGAAACAGCATGGATGGGTCTGGAGAGTATTATGCTGGGTGGGAAGAGATCAACCAATGAACTTATATGCATAACCTGTGGTCACAGAAAATGAGATGGGTAGGGTTTGGGAAGGGGACAGGAGCAGGCTAGAAGAGGTGAATGGGAGAAAAAGGAGGACCCAAGAATACTTTTAACAATAAAGATTTTTTTAAAAGTAATAATGGGATAGAAAAAAATATACAACAAAGTAAACAACATAAAATTAAAAAAAACTATTTTTAAAATAAATTATTTCATGTAAGTCACACCATAATTTACTCAATTTAAAGCAAAAGAGATAATAAGCATTTTAAATATAAAAAATTACAAAATCAAATGCAAAAGAATCTGATATGTGCCAGAGAATTCAATGTGCAATTTCAAATCTTTGAAATTTTCTCAAGTTGAGAGGAGATGGATAATTTAAATGGCAAAAGTGGTCACAAGGAGAGATAAAGAATGTGAATATGTTATTAACGATGGTGAAGGCCATATAAAAGTTGTCAAATATTTACCTTCCACCTAACACTAGGGCCAGATGATTTTATTAACCATTTTTATGTCTTGAGGGAAATGAGAATTTCTAGGTTCTTTAAATTTTCTCAGATCATATAAAACAATGGAAAATAAAATTTCCTGATCTGTGTCCTGATTCCAAAACAAAATTAGACAAAAATGACATTATTTATAGATGAAAATATCCTATCTAATAAAGAGGGAATATGCTAATTGACCCTCATGCTATTGCAAAGTTGGTGGCACCCACAGCCAATAAGGAAGGGATATGCTAATTGACTGCATTTGCCCCTAAGGGCTTGCAGACTGTGAGATGGGGCAGGCTGGCCTGAAGGATGCCCCCTCTAGTCCATAAATTTTGAGATACCGGGCCTCTAGTTATTAAATATTAGCCAACTGATTACATGAACATATTTGTAAATAATATATTTTAACTAAGTAAGAATTCATTTAGAAATTTGATGTTGGCTCAAATTTTGGAAATGTATAATGCAACTTATTTTATTAATATATTAAAAAAATAAAACCAATATGAACCTAATGGGGAAAATTATGTCTTAGAAGTAAGAAAATTGAGACATACAATACTTAAGAAAGCTGTTTAAAATTGAAGAGCTTAGACATAGTTGAGATTTATCTTAAGTCTTCCTGACTTTGAAAAACCTTCTTTTGTATTAGATAAAACAATTTAGCTGTTGATAGGATCTCAGATAATCCTGGGTGAATTACAAGTTTTTCCAATAAAATTGTTGAATCACTTACAATATAACAAAAAACCTGGATAAGAGCCTCTCTGTCTCTTGTCAGAAAGCTAAACCTTTCCCCAGAAAATCACCCATATCTATATTAATAAAAGAGTAAGATGAAAACTGACTGTACCTTCATGAAGCCCACCAGCCAATCAGAAGTGAGTTGGCAAATTAACCCAACAAAGATGGCAGGCTAATTTGCATACACAGTCTCCAAGCTGCCAGTAGCATTCCATACTACCCTAGCTGCTCTGGGCCTCTGAGCAAAGTGGGAAGACAAAAAGGTGGCTCTGGGCCGAAAAGGTGGCTCTGAACGGAGTGAGAACAGTGCCAGCAGCCACGGGAAGGAAGGCCCATTCTTGCATGAATCTTTGTGCATCAGGCCTCCAGTCTTTTTATATCTCATTGACCATAACGGGCTCAGAGGAACCCGTGTGGCTGCCACAAAAGCAGCATGGCTTTAGAAGACATGCCTGGGGGAGACTACCAGAGTGTGAGGGACTGGGGTTCTATCAGGAAAACAAGCTAGGTCTACCACTGTGGCATTTGTTTTTGTGGCTTTCACATAACTTCAAACCACTTCCCCCATTTCCTTGGTGCAATCAAGGAAAGCACAGTAAGTACATGGTGAGGGAGAAGGAAGGACCACCTGCTCTGTAGACAACTAGTCCACCTATTTCCAGTCATTTCTCTATTCTGAACTGTTTCCATGCTACATCAGTCTCCCTAATGCAGTCACGGATGCCAATAGGAACTGCTGGTTTGGCAAATGTTTAAGAATAATTCATTTTGCAATGTAATCATTCATCCAGAAGCCAAAGGTGGTTTTATTGAATTAGATACATAAAATAGCTCATGGTCAGAGGACAGTGGAGGGCAAATCACCAGTACTGGTGATTAGTCTTGAGTGATGGGCCTCACACATGAGAAAATAAAATAGTGTGAATATGGGAACAGCTAAAGTGATATATGCATGTTCTAAAGCCATTGTAGGCAACTTTTCTTTGCTTCATTGTAGAATGTCACACACTTAAAATAATATTTTATGGATATGTGACAGGAAAGGAATGCCTTATGCTGTGGGGCCCCATCTATACTCTTTGAGAAGCTCATATTTGAATGATGTGACCACAGACCAATTAGGATGTTGCTCTTAGCTACATCTGTCTTTCATCTAAGTGGGCTTCAAATCAGCAGCATGAACAGAGACTGTTTCTGTCACTGTTGAATCAGCTGTATTGCAGTTTGCTGTGCCTCCCACTGAAAATTGATTTAACTCATGTCTTTATCTGATTTCATCGTATAATTACTAAACAATGAAAAATTGGGAAGTACTTTTTCTTTAACTATATCTTCAAGTGTTGATTCTCAATTGGTCAAGCAGAGTTGACTTAGAGAGCTCCTACTAAATGCACATTGCAGTAAAGAATGTCTTATTTTCTTTCTTTAAAGGAGCAAAGGAGGCAGGGGTGTTAAGGCCTCCTGGCAGAGAGAAATTTTAGAAGTTTTTTGCCTAAGGGCAAATGCTAAATTTTTCTTCCTGGATTAATTATAAACAGTGATTTTGTTAACTGAGTGGGCTGATATGGGTATCATAATTCTAAGAGAGAATGGGGACGAAGTTGAGGTATGAGACATTTATTTTTTTGACATAATTTTGTTTCACACTCTCTTCTGTCATCCTTGAGCTTCACACTCATTTTCTGCCCTCTGGATGACTCTCATTTCTATTCTGAGGGGATGGTTGTGTTGTGCTTTGATAAAGATTTCATTAACCACATTTTCAGTCACAAGCAAGTAGTTGCTGGCTGTGTTGTGGTCACAAAAGACATCAATCAAATTGATGTTTTTAGTTAAAAGTCCCTCTTCTGCATCATCATTTTTTTCTCTGTTTGATTATATTTATCAGCAAACCACAATTCTGTAGTAATCTACTATTTACAATGTGAACAATACCTTGGGTTATCTGTCCTGACCCACACCTGCCATCTAGCATGTCATCTGCTCCCTTTCACCACTCCCCGGTCAGGGCACTGTTATCCATCACTGAAATTGTTGTATTTGCCTCTGTACCCTCTTTACTCTCAAATCCAACTATTAGTGACATTTGTTTTCTATTCAACATTTGTAGGTACCCTTTCCTGAATCAGACCACATCATAAAAAATTAAACTCCCTTTCTTTTACTCTAAAATGAAGTCCAACTCTTTACATGGTAACAAGACCTTATATACTTTGGCCCTTGATTTCTTCTCCAATGCCATCTTACACTATGCTGTCTCCACCATCCCACCATTCCAATGGTAGGCTCCTGACTTACTGTATTTAAACTTCACTCATTACTCTTCTGTCCCTCAAATATTGCAAGGTATTTCCCACCTTAATTTGTTTTTCTTTTTTGAATTGCTTCATTTTATGCTTTTTGGGGTGACATATATCTCTTCATCCTTTCATTGAATCTCAGCTCAGCCACTATCTCCATAAAGTGGGTTTGCCTCCCCCACTATGGAATTATAACCTTCCTTGATTACAGCTACTGCCATGAAACACTTAGGTTGTTTCACTTATGTTGCTTACTGATTTCATAGTTTATATTGGCTGCTGTGGCAGTCACCACACACACACACACACACACACACACACACACACACACACACCAGATGTGAGGTTCCTTAGAGCATTTGTACCTATTGCAACAAACCAGAGAACAGGGCTAACTAGGGTGAGGATCCTGCAACCTACTTAATACTTTTGAATTATAAGGGATAATTATGTCTAGGGATCAGAAATCTCTCTATTTCAAACTATGATTCTGAATTATAGTCAATCTTTTTGAGCCTTAATTTTTTATATAGGATTTTATGTGTGTATATATACAATTATATATAATAATAGGTAAATAAATGTTTTAGTATATACAAAGAACCTAAAATAGTGAAACACAGGATTTTTAATTTTCTTTCTCTTCCAAAAATTGTACAATAATACAAAAAACAATAAATTATATGGGATAGTGATAGTAGTTTCCAGAATTTATGTCAGAAACTGTTTTCCTTTTCAAAAAATTCATTTGTTAAATATAATTTCATTACATTTTAGGCTTCTCATCAAATTAAATAAATTAAAAACATCATTTTTTTTTTAGAATATCTGCACTGTTCTTTGAAAAATCTGCTAGCCATAAATATGTCACAAAATCAAATAAATAAATGAAAAACCAGGTTCAAATGGAAGATAGAATTCAGAGGTTCTTTGGTTAATTGCCAACATTACACTTAACGAGAATTCTAAAGTTAAGAAAGTAGAAATGAATTGACAAAAATTACATGGCAATTTAGTTATTAGCCCAGGTACTTTATTCTCCTGGTTGTTCCTGACCTTTATCCTTTAAAATTCCAATAAAACATATTTATTAGGGAGAACACTTTTGTTCATATTTTATATCTTGCACAACAATACAAAATTCCCGAGTCATCTATCAACATTTTTCTAAAACACTGTATATTCCTCTCAATCATTTAACCTCCTTACCTTGATCTTCCATTCTTTTTTTCCTTTACTTACAAATATCTGTCAAGCACTTGCTTTATGATTCTTCCCCCCGCCCCCCCCCCCCCCCCCCCCAAGATCCTAGTTTCTGTCTTTGACACAGAAAACTTATTAAGGCCAAAACCAATACAATGGCATCATGGTGATGCAGTTAATTCACTTATAAACTAATTAAATGCATAGCCAAAGACACACACAATCTCACAATTGCACACACAGACCTACACACATTAAAAAAGTTCCTAAGAAACTGTTAAAGGTTTTAAAATTTATTAACTAATAACTGAACAGAACCACACACAATGTTTTTAAAATGGAAATGAGTGACTATGGTAGTTTCTTCATTCCAATATTAATATATGCTTATTATAGACCATTTGGATAATACTGGAAAACTATAAGTAACAAAATAAATCATTCATGGATTCATTACCAAGAAGCAATCACATTTAAAATTCATTACTGACACTGGTAATGCTTTCTTGAGAGATGGTTCAAATTACAGTGCATTAACAATTTTATAAACTTTTATAAAATGTAACTTTGTGGTGAACCATTTACTATAAACTCTTTATATGTATTTTAAAATAGCATTTCTTTACCCATATGTTCTATTATTTATTTAGCTATGTCCTAAAGAAAATATAGCTTCTACTCTGAACTACAATTTTTAAACATTCATTCCAACCCTTCAAAAGTCACTCAAAATAAATATAAGTCTGTACTAGGAAACTGGTTATTGATCATATGATTGTGTAGAAAAGAAAAAGCAGGAGCTGTCAGAAACTGAGTTTTGACTCCTAAAATCATTGTGTACTTAAGTGAAGTCTCTGCTAGTGTTTAGCATTCATCTCTACTCTAGACAGAAGATTTAAAAAATATATATATATAGCTTATTGATTTTTTTTTTTTTTTTACAGAAAAGAAGGGAGAAGGATAGAGAGTTAGAAACATCAATGAGAGAGAAACATCCATCAGCTGCCTCCTGCACACCCCCTACTCGGGATGTGTCCACAATCAAGGTACATGCCCTTGACCAGAATAAAACCCTGGACCCCTGAGTTCACAGGCCTACACTATCCAATAAGCCATACTGGTTAAGGCATGGGCAGGAGTTTTTTACTAGTTGCCAACCAAATATGGTAATATTAAAAGCTGAATCATTACTACTGATTTTGCTCTTACTCTGTGATCAAAATCTTGTTACTAGTAAATTGTGAAGCTCTTCATTTCTTTTCAGACACCTAAAAGCTTTTTCTTATTCTTGCCAGACTCCCTTTTGAGATGCTGATCAAATTTGATTATGTCAAGAGCGCCTTGCCTTAAACTTTTAATTATTCTTTCATTTATGAACTCATCCATGCATGAGTAAATTCATGCATTTATTCACTTGCACATAAATTTATGCATTCATGCAGTAATCCCCCCTTTAAATTTCTAAGACTTTCCATGTACCAGTAACTGTGCTAGCTGCTGGGTGAATAAAGTACAATCTTAGTCTTGCAGGGAAGGGTGATGTGCGAAGCACTTTTGTTTCTGCTGACTCATGCTCTAACACCTTGTGTCCTGAAAGGAAGTGCTTCGCTGCACTTTCACTTCCTATTTCGCTATGGTTATCCCACCAAATTAGGCTTTGTACTTGCACCTGCAACTCTTTCCCCCAGATTCATTCTCAATCCCAAACTCTCTGGGTGCTGATCTTAATTTAACATCCTTGCAGGTAGTCTGGCTATGCTCAGCCTTGGTCTGCACCATGACAAGAAGAATTTAAGCATTTGTGACACTCTATCTAACACTATCCCGTCCTCCTACTCCAGTAATACTTAACTTAAGGGTGTCATCTGCAGAAGGAACCAAATCTTTTCTCTTGCTCAAGCCTAAAAGCTGAATTTTGTTATAGCTAGAAAGAAAGTGTAAGTTTTAGAAGTAGTTTTATCTCTTCCTTTTCAGCTGAAAAGTGGAAATGAATTCTCAAGGTTAAGTGCTAAAAAAGGAAACAATTCAATGAATGTTTCTTAAAATTTCACATATGGAGCCTACAAAAATCCCCTGACTATCCTCTAATGTTCTGTTGAGAAGAAGCTGTGGAGCAATGCCAACTGCCGTTTCCTGTCAAGTGAGAATGAGAGGCAGCCTTAAGAGGGGATGAACAGAGGGACGATGGCTAATCTGCAGCTGGAAGATGAGTGTTCTGAATGTCAAGGTCACTCTCTACCTGGATTTCTAAAAGTGCACAATTCTCCCTTTGGCACAACAGAGGTTTATACCTGAATCAAACAACCAGTTAGCAACTGTGCAGTTGTTATGCTAGCGGTACACTCAGGGTTACCCAGAAAATAGAACCAATAGGAAATATCTATCTCTAGATTTATATAGGTATATATGCAATATATGTGTGCATGTATAGAAGCATATCTATCATCTATCTCTGTCTCTATCATCTCCAATCTCTATATCTATAGTAGAGAGAGAGAGAGAGCTCTCATTGGATATCATCTTAAGATGAGTCAGTGTTAAAAATCAACGAGAAATTGAAACATGCATGAAGATGGATGATTATCCGTGAAGACCCCAGTGGATTTTGTTGAAAACCCGTTTGCTTCCTGCTTTTATCGGCCTTGCCTTGGGTGCTACAGCTTCTAATCCAAAAGCAAGATAAAATAACCCTGTGGTTTTTTTATATGTCTTCAGGGAAAGAATAGTTTCAGGAAATAGTCAAGTGCCTTCCAGGCATCTGAGATTTAAAAGAAATGTACAAATTTCCTGAAAAACTCAGTACACAAAGTGCATGTCTTACTAATGTTATTAAGAAAATAGATATTCAGGACCTATCCATATCAAGCGCTGTGTGGAGTGCTAGATAAATAAAAAATAAGGCACCACCCCTTATAAAAGGGTGGCAGGAGAATTATTAAAAAAAACACCTCCACAGCCATGCCATTACTGCTGTGATACCAGCCAGTAGAGGGACCTAAGAGAACACAAGAGAAGGAAAACCAAACCAGTTACAGGGATAGCACAATGTCTCTCCCCAAATGTTCCCAATAATTATGGCTTCATCTGAATGAAGGAAATCCCAAGGAATGTGTGTGTGTGTGTGTTTAACTTATCCATGAGGTTAATTTATTGTCTTCCATATTTAACATCTGTCCTGTGAAAGCAAAAAATAAGGAAACAGCATAGCAGTGGAGAAGCCTGGTTTAGGGTTAGGGATGCAGGTTCTGAATGGTTTAGGATGTAAGACAGAATGTTTCTGCATCCTGAGGAGCTCATGATTCCCTGGAGGAATTGCAGCATTGGGCAGGCAGGATGGAGGAGCCAAGTTCAAAGGCATGGTGCCCTGAGTCCTGTTTCTGTTTTCGTCAGAGTAGCTTATATTCACCTGCTTATTAAGGAAGTTTTGTGTGTATGTTTTTAAAAAACGCACAACATTTAAAATCTAATGTAAGCAAAGCAGAGCAAACTCCTGCTGCTAGAATTCATTTCTACTTAATATTTCTGCCCTAGCTTTTTAGCCTGCATTTCAAGGTCTTATACAACTTGTTTCATACTCATGTCTGCCCTTTCTGGATCAGCACCCTTTCCTAACATCGATCTTTTACACCAAACACTGAGAACCCACTGCATTATTATTGTTATTATTATTATTATTATTATTATTTTACTTTATAGATGTCTACATATCATGGATTTTCATATTTTAAAGCTTACCAAACATGTTAAACCGTATTCTGCTTTTTTAGTCCTGCTCAGAGACCTAGAGGCTGTTTACTGTTTACATTACAACCTTCATATTGTGCTTCTTGTTTTTCATGAAAATTATATTTAAAATGATCTGATTAGAAGTAGGACATCCAACATTTCAGAGTCAGCATCTTAAAAAAAAAAAACTATCTTCCTTTCTGTTCATAAGATTTGGAGTTTAAGATTAGCTTTTGTCTCGCCAAATGTTTCTGAAATACTATTACCAGGGTGTCAAAATTCTTGAGGTCAATATACAGAGAGACTCTTCCACACTGAGACCCCCAACACTACAGTAAAAGATGACTATTAATTATATATTTGATTGATTGTTTCAGCGCAAGTAGTGCATGACTTATGGAGGGGCAGCTCTTCAAGCTATAATTTCATTTTTCTTTCTCCCAAAAGTATCCCGGAAGATAGAACTACACACAAATTTTATGTAGTTTATTTGTTTTAAATGGTAAAGTGCAAAAGGTAAAAGGAAAATTCAATTTCTTCAATATTACCGATCTCAAAATAGAAAAGAAAATGTCATAAAGAAAGCCAAACATTTCAAATAATAAAAATGAGAAATGTTAGCATGTAATATTTTATAGTCTATCAAAGTTTATTGTGATATAATTGGGAAATTAATCAGGACATGAATATTTTTAAGAGAGCACATTGATAATTCTCTTATGCAATTTGCAGTCAAGAAGCAATTAAAGCAGCATTACTCAGAATAGCTAAGCTGTGGAAATAACCCAAGTAGATCAGGAAACTGAGGTATATCTTACCATGCAATAATATTCAGCGTTAACAATTAAAAACAAAATCCCACTAATTGTAACAAAATAGATGGACCTGGATTACATTATGAGAAGTGAAACGACTAAATCAGAGAGGACAGATAACAAATGGTTTCACATGTGGAATCTAAAATATTCAAACTCCTAGAAGCAGAGAATAGAACTGTGGTTGCCAAGGTGTAGGAAGAGGGAGAAATGAGTAGCTGTTTGATGGGTATAATATTGCAGTTATACTAAATGAATAAGTTCTAGATATTTTCTGTACAGCATAGTGTATAGTTAACAATAGGGTATTTCATATTTAAAAGTTTGTGAAGAGGGAAGATCTCATTATAGCATACACACAGGATACAGAAAATATTTTAGAGGTTATAAGTATAGTTATTATTTTGATACAGAAGGAAAAGGAAAGGGATACTATTCCATTGTATGCAAATGCCCAAACTCATCAAAATGTCTACCTTACATGTGCATAGTTTTTGTATATTACATATACCTCAATAAAGCTGAAAGGAGGAGAAATAGGACTCCTATTCTAGAACAGCAGCCTGAGTTGCTCCAGAGACCTGCTTCTCAGTAATACAGGCTGCAGTGGGTTAAATCTTGGCAAGATTTTATTTCCCAAAGTCCATGTCCACTCAAAACATCAGAATGTGATCTTCTTTGAAAAAAGTGTCTTTGTAGATGTAAAATCAAGGTAAGAATTTTGAGATGAGATCATCCTGGCTTTAGAGTGAGCACCATTCCAGTGATGGGTGGCCTTCTTAAAAGAGAAGAGGACAATACAGAAACACAAAGAAGATAGTAAGGTAAGACAGGGGCAATGATTGGAGATATGCTGACTCAATTCAGGACTGCCAAGAGCCACCAGAAGCTGGAAGAGATAAGGAAAAATTCTCCTGTGGAGCCGTCAGAGAGACCATGGCCTGTTCGACACCTTTATTCCATATCTCTGGCCTCTAAGTCTATGCAAGAATGCATCTCTGTTGTTTTATGCCTCCCACTGTGTGGTTATTTGTTATAATAGCACTTCAAAATTAATACACATAAATAACTGGGGAAAACTATTTAAACATTTTAAAATCTCTGGAAATTGTACTAAGGAAATAGAAAACAATGAAGAAGCATTTAGTATAATTTTTTACTAAATGTAGGTAATTACAGAAAATTTCTGTAGCTCTTAAGCTATGACCTGTTCCCACTGCTATCCCTAATTTTTTATTTTATTTTATAAAATTTATTTTTAATTTAAATATATTTGCTATATTACTTTTAGATGTACAATATAATAATTCAAAAATTTTATACTTTGCTATTTGTTCACCCCACTAATTCTAGTAAGAATCTGTCATCATGTAAGCTTGCCACAATAGTATTGACTATATTCTCCTTCACCTTTACACCCATTTTTATACCCTTTCCTTTTTGGGAACTATCCCTTTGGTCTCTGTTTCTCTCTGTGTGTACTTTTGTTTTTTGTGTTTGTTTGTTTTACATTCCACATTTAAGTCAAACTACATGGTATTTGTCTTTCTCTGCTTGATTTATTTCACTTAGCATAATACCCTCAAATACATCCATTTAGCCACAAATGGCAAAATTTTATTTTTAGGTCTTCTTTGTAGAAGCTCCATTCTGGTGCTTATAGCCAAAGGGATGGGCTCCCTATATTTTCAGTCATCAATCAAAAGATATAGATAAGGGCTGTATTATAGACTCTGGTAAATCTATCACTTACACAAATCAACTACCATGTATATAGTACCTTCAAAATCTATGTACATTCATAAGAAAATAGCTCTTTCATAAAGAGAAAAGTGATCAAGAAAAGGAAAAAGAAAATAATCTTATTTTGATGATCAAATTTTGCAGAACAGATAGTGAGAGGTGAAAACATATGAGCGATGATGTGACCTATGTAAAAATTTAACAAGTAACACATGCTGGTTGTTGTACTTAGATGAAGATTCTGGGAGTATAAACTTTATTCTTGAGGTTATTGTTAATTATTTGAATAGTTAATGTGACAGGATTTTCCTTATTAAGCTAGAGGCACTCTTAAGAAGTGAGTTTGTGTAATTTAAAATATAGTCCAAAGTATTGCAGAACTAATATTGCACTCCATGAAATCTCAGTGTAAGTGCCTCTTTTAAGTATTCTAAACCAATCCCTTCATTATGTGATGAATTTCTATTGATCCTTAAAGAGATTAGCACCCCCCCCAATTTGAAGTGTATTCTACCTATAAAATGCAATATAAAAACAATTTCCTTTTATTACTATCATTTGTCAAAAAGTCAAGTCTAAGATACAGAGGGACAAAATTATTAAAAAAGTAAACTGTATAGAGAAGAGAAGTGGAAAGGGTGCATTGGAAACTTTTTGACCAATTTTGGCAAGCTGAAAGCACAAAAAATCAATGTGGATATCTAAAGGGGAAAAAGGAAGGAATTCTCAAAAAGGTATAAAGCTATAGATTAAAATTGAGTGAAAGTAGCTTCCAAGATATTGTTATGTTGTACATTTTACATAGATTTTTTTTTAGAAAAAAATAATTTATATATACCTTTTAATGAACTTGAAACTGACAATAATTTTACATTGCTCTGTCCCCCCCCCAAAAAAAAGTAAAGTGTTACTTGTCCAAGCTATTATGTAAAAAAATTTTCAGTATATTTATACTACTCTCTCCACAATAGTGTTACAAATAAATTTTTAAAAATTCATTATCTGAGCCCTGGCAAGTGTGCTCAGCTGATTGGGCAATATCCTGTGCACCAAAGGGTTGCGGTTTGATTCTTGGTCATGTACATGCCAGGATCGTAGGCTTGATCCCTGGTTGGGGGGTGTGCAGGAGGCAACCAATAAATGGTTCTCTCTTTTCCTTCCTCTCTCTCTAAAAATCAATAAAAAATCTTTTAAAAAAATTAACTATCTGAAATCTCATGTACTTTGATAATGGTAAGTTTTAATATTTGTTAGACTTTCCACATCTTATTTAAAGAGAGAATATTATGGTGGGCTCTGGCAGCTGTCAATTTTATTAAATATAGCAAACAATTATCAATTTTATTACACATAGAACACAACTTTAATGACTGAAAAGGAATACTTGTCATAGACCTGAATGAACAAAAAGACCTTTCATGTACATTTACATTACATTTTATTTTATCTATTTGCCTTGTCATTATTCTTGGCAATAACCGCCAACTAGTACATTTGCAAGCCATTCCTTAATTATTCTCAAATAAAAAATCACTAGTGCATTGCAGAAAGCCATTTTTAGTCATTGCTTGTAAATTTATTAAATGTACTTGGAGTGACTTTAAGTTTATGTTTAATGTTTCCACCTCAAATACCAACCAGAAAATATTATTTAAGGTTGACTATGATTAACAAAATCCAGAATAAGGAAGAGCATGACTTGTTTACTGACGGGCCTGCTCCCGTCATCTAGAAAGTTCTCATTACCTGTATGTTGAGTAATAAGCTCTAATTTTATTTCCTACAGTGGAAAACATGGTAATCTAAATCATTGTTCAAATTGTCACAAAGCTGCAGGGACATGAACACTGTGAAATTTAGGTTTGGTTGATAAAAATAGAGCAAGAAAAAAATATAAAGATTTGGGGATAAAAATACTGCATCTTTGCAGTCATTTCAAATATAAAATTCAAAGTTAGCAAAATTTTACATTTCTATCCTATCATTTATATCACTAAAATTTTTAAAGGTTATCCTACAGGACACTAAGGAGGAATTGTGCACAGGTGGATGGTGTGGATGTGTTTCTCTTAGTTAAAATATTTTGTGACTTATGCCTATAAACTAGCCATTGGAGATTTTTAACGCATTTTCAATAAATGTTATTATAGTCAAATTTAAAAATGTCTTTGATAAATAAAGTTATTAAGTATAATATAGCTCCTTTTGCTCATGGACTATTTTTTTTTCAGTGTTAAAGTCACAGTTTGAAAATAAGACAATTGGGAAAAGAGAAAGCAACAAAGATCTCTAGATAAAAAATATGAATACAATTTTGTTGACTTTGAAAGAGGAAATAATTTTACAGACAAAGGTGAGAACTGGTATTTTAGACAATCTTGTATTTTATAAAAAAAGCCAATGCCTAGGCACAAGCCATGAGAAATGTTGAAGGGCTGGGGTTTTGAGAAAAGAAGAATATATTGTTTCACAACCATAGGGGAATGGGTGGGATAACTGAAAGACACTGTCTGCCATTTTGAGAAATTAAATATAATATTTTAACATGTTGAAGACAGGATATAGTTATATTAGTAGTGTCAACAGATTTGGTTTAGTGAAAATAAATAAGAAACATATAAAGGAAATAAATGTGAAGATGCTTGTTAAATAGTCATTTGTTTCAATCTCTGGAGTGACTATCATTCCATGACCAATTTTAATAAAAGGTATTTGCAGTGGATACATTTTGTTTTATGTCCTGAATAAGGCAACAATGAAGAACAGAACTCTAGGTTATAAACATTAAATAACAATGTGGGGGGAAAGAAATAGAAAGACAATAAGATAGAGAGATGAAGGAAGTATTTAAAAATAGAAACAGATCAAGAATGGGGAAAAACCCCAAATATTTGCCACTGGTTTACGCAAGCATGGGATTGTTGGTGACTATATTAAGAAGCACATCAAGAAAATAAGAAGGTAGAGAGTCCAGATATAATTGGAAAAAAAGCAAATGTTTCTGTTTACTAAGTGTTTGAAGTATAAAACAGATGGGTATGCTTATAAATTATTACATGTAAACTCCTCTGAAACCATTACTCAAATAAAAAAATGTAATCATCAGAATCTAAAACATCCCCCACATGCTTCTTCCCAGTCAATATCCTCACCTATATCTCAAAGGGTAGGTGCCATGTCTAGCACACAAGAATATTTTCTAACTTCATTTAAATAGAATAATATTGTATGCAGTCTTTTGTGGTTTCTTTCAGTCAATATTTTGTAAATAATTTATTATCCCTATTATTTCATGCAGCAGTTCACTAATATTTATAGTTTCATAGTATTCTAATGTATATTAGTGGCCTGGTGCACAAAATTTGTGCATGGAAGAGGGGCAGTTCACTTAGCCCAATCTGCACCCTCTCTAATCAGGGACTACTTGGGGGATGTCCAACTGCAGGTTTAGGCCTGATGCCTGTGGAATTGGGCTTAAACTGGCGGCTGGACAACCCTCTCGCAATCTGGGACTGCTGGATCCTAATCACTAACTTGCCTGCCTGCCAAATCACACTTAACTTCCCTCCCCTGCCAGTCTGATCATCCCTAACAGCCTTTGCCTTGACCTCTACCACCATGGCTTTGTCCAGAAGGAAGTTAGACATCCAGAAGATGGCCAGACGACCTGATCTAATTAGCATATTACCCTTTTAGTAGTATAGATATATTATATGGCATAGAATTGCTTAAATGGTGTGTGTGTGTGGGGGGAAGGGGCTATTTTAGCAGGAGGAGTTGCTCTTGGCAGGCAAAAATACGTAATTCCTTTATCTGAACTGATAGCCAGCCATATGCACTATACTATCAAACTGGTCATTAAAAAATTGAACTGATTTTTTACACCTTATACCAATCACCAATTGCCCTTAAAACCCTTCCTCAGCCCCCACCTTAGGTTCTACCTTCACAGTTCACCCAGATTAGGTTATGATTGGTTGATTTCTATACCAGTTAGATTCAAAAAGCAGCCATTGGCTCCTCACACATCCAGATTTGGTTCTGGTTGGTCAGTTTCTATGCTAGTCAGCTTCTCCAGGCCTATCAATGGGCATGATCAGCGGGGCAGGGCTGATCAGTAGACCCTGCAGAGGTCCAAGGGAAAGAGAGGCACAGCTGCTGGCCATGCCCCAAGAGAAAGAGAGAAGTAAGGATTGATCAACAGTTTCCACAGAGGCTATGGATCAGACCCTGCTTCTCTCTCCAGGCCTCTCTTTGGGCCTGGTTCGCAGTCCCCTTGGCAGTCAGTGCTGGGTTGTGGTGCTCCCAGTCAGTTCACCATACCAGCTACTAGTTCAGTAGAATCTGTATCAGGCAATAAGGCATGCATACTCTTTGACTAATATAGTGTGTTACTGTGAATAAAACAGAGGGAAGAAGAGCTAGTCAACTTTGTGGGGGAAAATATTATAACTTTATAAGCTTTCTAGTGATGAAAGAGTAGAAAAGTGGGATATAGGCAGACAAAAGTACTACAACAAAATAAAAAGATGTAGTATTAAGCAAAAGTCATTCATTTACAATACCTTTCCCCCCCAAAAATATGGGAGTATGTTTGGGGAGAAGGATGGGTAAGGAAGTCTACCATTTGTTTCTCATCTAACTGCCTTTTACCTAATGTTATTAATGCATTAAAAATTTTAATAAAATAGTCAGCAATGACATGTTGACATGAGACAGCGATATTTGAGTGGAAAGGTGACCCAGTTACAATACCCATCCCAACACTTAGAGCTGCTGTACACTGGAGTGGAGCTAGAGGAAGGGACTTTGTTCATATTTTTCTTAACTCTAAATGTGGTTCATATTGACAATGAGAAACATATTAATAGCACTCACCAACTGCCAAGAAATCTATTACATGAGATAGTTCCGGCTTCTTGGGCAGAAATTTTAATCTTAGGATTACTGATTGATATTCCTCATTACTGGTTCTTGAGTTTAGTTGACCATAAACAATTATCCTCCTGGCAATGTGTGTTCATAGAGAATAAACGGAAGGAGGCAGGAAGGGAGAAAAGGAGGGAGAGGGGCACAAAGTGTTGAGATACATCACAACTGCCTCTTTTTTGTGGGAAAAACAGTTAATCTCTTCCTCTAGGTGCTTTTCAACATATGAAACATGGTAACAAAAATAAGATTACAATATAAAGATATAAGTAAGGCAAGATCTTTTAGATAATAAACTCTGCTTTTCTGTTTGTTTTTATGCACCTAAATATATTCCCAAATAATAGCATTTGAAGAAATTGTGTAACTGATAAGCAGGTGAAAGTATTTAGCTGAAATATTCAATGTAAAAACAGTATATAAAAAATGCAGATTTAAAAGTTGAGTTGAAAGGATAGTCGTTTATAATCAATTTATGTTTTTATGCAGTTACATAAATTTAACACCAAGTCTTAAATATTTCAAAAAGATCGTCTCTCCATAGTAATTTTATATTATATCTTGTGATTTCTAAATGCTTATATTCTTTCAAAGAGATTGTCTTTTCTTTGCAATTGTTCAAATAACTTGTTTTAATATATTTTTTTAAGATAATTTTTATTGATTTTAGAGAGAGGAAGGAAGAGGAACAGAGAGATAGAAACATCAACGAGAGAGAATCATTGACCTGCTGCCTCCCACATGCCCTCAACTGAGGATTCAGTTCGCAAACCAGGCATGTGCCCTGATCAGGAATTGAACTGTAATCTCCTAATTTATGGTTGACACTCAACTATGAAGGAACAAATAACCAGTTGGGTTCAAATAACTTAAAAAAAATCCACAGTATATTTTATACTTCCGTCTAGTATCACAATGATTGTAATTTCCCAATCTTTCTTTTTGTTTAGGTTTTATTTCAAAATAAAAGTCTTAATTTTGCAATCCAGCTAGACTTGGAAGGGTTAAGAAAAATATGGACTCCATGGTACTGCAGGGAGAGCATGAGGATTATAGAACATTCAGAACAGATGGGGTGACGGGCTATTCTCAGGAGCTACAAAAGAATGGTCTTGTGATTAAAATAACACACCAATCAAATTTATTAGAGTTGTTCACAATCAGCAATGGTGACCTTATTGCTGGTTTTGCCATTCCTGGTCCCAGAACACTCCATGGCTGTCCCAATACCCATGCATCTTTTACCTGGCCAAAGATGACATGCTGTCCTCCAACCACTCAGTCTTGGCAGCGCAGATGAAAAATTGGGAGCCGTTTGTGTAAGTTCCAGCATTTGCCATGGACAAGGTGCCAGAACCTGTATGCTTCAGGATGAAGTTCTTATTCTCAAATTTCTCCCCATAGATAGACATGCCTCCTGTGAATTATGGCACATAAGGTCACTACCTGCACATATGTCCCAAAATAGTTCTCTGAAAGTGGGAATCTTTATAACCAAATCTTTTCTCCCCAGTGCTCAGAGCATAAAAGTTTCTGTTGTTTGGGAACTTTCTCTGTGAACAGCTGGGAGAAGATGAGGACTAAGGGTGAATATGGTGGGGTTGACCATGACTAGGAACAGATGGCTCTGAGGCAATGCCTTCTGCAAGGCCATTGTTTTCCTTTTTTCAAAAAAGTTGAAGCCAAATGCTATTAACCTAGTGGCTAGACATTTATTATTATTATTATTAATTATTATTACTAGGGACCCGGTTCACGAAATTCATGCACATACAGTGTGTGTTCCTCAGCCCAGGCTGCAGCATCCTCTTCAGGACTGCTGGCTCCCAATCACTCACCTGACTGCCTGCCTGATTGTTCATAAATGCTTCTGCCTGCCAGCCTGATCACCCTCTAACCATTCCCCTGTCAGCCTGATTGATTGTCCTTTACTGTCCTCCCCTGCTGGCCTGGTCACCCCTAACTGCTCTCCCCTGCCAGCCTGGTCTCCCCTAACTGTCCTCCCCTGAAGGCCTGGTCATCCACAACTGCCCTCTTCTGCAGGTCTGATTCCCCTCAATTGCCCTTTCCTAATGGCACAGTCAAAAAGTAAAAACTATTTTTTAATAAACAGAAATGTTAATATTGATAATTATTTTGTCTACTAATGAAATTTTTTTTAAAGGTAGAAAGTGATAGAAACCAAAGACTTTCAGCAAAATTTTGAGTCCAAGTTTTAGAATGAGTAGGTGCAGAATAAACAGAATTCTTATAAACACAATGATGACTCCAATGTTAATAAGAATGATTGGAGAACCTCATGGCAGGCCTCCTATCATGAATATAAATCACTTCAAATAATTATTATCTATTTTGATCCAATGTTAATTATTTATTGGAGTTACTTTTCTATGTGAAAATGCAACTGATTTTCTTATTAAAAGTTTTTTATTCTTTTATTGACTAATTAAAAATGAATATTTTGAATAAGGACTGGAATTATTACCTTATTTATAAAAGATCCAGTTTATCAGGGCCAGAAGTAGTATAAGACATGCAGAATATATATATATATATATATATATATATATATATATATATACACACACACTGATGTTTTAAAAATTTCTAGCATTTTATTCATCCATTATTTGTTAAATAAGTGCATGCCCACAACATTCTTTGTCACCTAAAACTTTAAACAGAGGTAGGAGAATAATGAAAACTAAGTCATTTATTTCACAAGTCGATATATTTGCATGAATATTTATAAAACACTATTGTTACTGGAGCCTTGACTAGTGGCCCCATAAAATTAGGAAGAAAAAGGAGATTCAATTCTACACAAATAAAATACTCAAAATGTATGCATGTTAAAACAATGAGAAAAGCTGCATTCGTAAAACTGAATATGTTGCATTCTGAGCATTTATTGTTTTTCTTGACTATATTAATATAATTTTTATAAGCCCACATGGACATATGTTGCATATGTTCTCCAAGTATATATTAGAATGAAAAATGGAAACAGAGTTTAACTGAGAACTAAAAACCAAAAGATCACTGTTTAAATACCTCCCCATCTTCTCAGTTAGCAATGATTCACTCATAAATATTTCTTATTCTGTTTTTTCCCCCCAGATTTTCTCATATATGTATCATATATGGATCTAATTTGGAGGTGGAAAAACACCTTTGTATTTTAGAAAATACTGCATGAGTTTCCTTGGTTAATAGATAAGCAAAATAATTTAAGTCTTAACAAAACTGATTCCAGCACTGTTTTTGCAAAGTATCCTATAATATTGTTTCATAGAAGCTGAAGAAAGGTTATCTGACTGTTTTTACTGGAAGTTCAACTGTAAATGGTTGAACCATTTTCTCTCTGGAGGTCCTGGGGACCCAGTGGTAAGGGTTAAATACACTGACTTTACCTGATATCTCAATGGTTGTATGCAACTCAGTTGGGTAGGAAAGCCCGGAGATCCATGGAGAGGCTGGATCTCTCAGTAACAATCAGCTCAATCCTGTTTTGGGAATGTGGGCTCTGAAAAAACCTCACTGTCTTTGTAAAGGTCCCCTCTATTAAAGAATGCTTCACCATACATCCAGTTCCGATCAGATCTGCAGAGAGTTTTCTGCATCTTTTTAAAAAAATATATATTTTATTGATTATTTAGAGAGAGGAAGGGAGAGAGATAGAGAGATAGAAACATAGATCAGTTGCCTCCTGCACACCCCGTATTGGGTATGTGCCCACAACCAAGGTACATGCCCTTGACCAGAATCGAACCCGGGACCCTTCAGTCCACAGGCTGATGCTCTATCCACTGAGCCAAACCGGTTTCAGCTTCATTTCTAGATTGTAATATGCAGAATATCAGGTCAAAATTAGAGAAATCTTTGTGGTGTCTCAAATAGGTAATTTCACTGATATAATCAATATTCAAACCCTGCCAATGTTTAGTAGTGAGGCTGAGAAGACAACAACATTGCTATACAACCTTTCTTTCTACACAGCGTTTCTGTCTAAATTGTATGCCCAATAATGCTGAAAGGAAGAGAGAGAAGAATTATGCATTATGTAATCAGGAGGACAATAGAGAAATCAAATCTCTCCTTTAGAAGAGAACCAGCTACAAATTCTGTACACCCGGTCTTTAAGAACACAATGCTCTCTGCAACAGTGTTTCAGGACAGAGTTCTATTTCATTCCTCAAGAATTCTGAGGAAGAACAAAATGGTTAACAACTTTGCTGTTAACAACAACAACAAAAATCTAAAATAAATCAGTAGAAATCCTATTTTAAATATTTAAAATACTGATGTTTCATAATAGAAAATTAGCAAATACCCCCACAAAGACATATCACTATGTCTAATTTAATATGCTTGCAAATGTTAATGAGGAAGAAAAAAATAAAATGTATATGAGCAATAAGAAATGAGTTGAAAGGGTGTTCTGTTTGTCAAAGTCAACAACAATGTCTTCTGTATCTGATTCAATTGACATAATCCACTGCTTTTTTCCTTCTAGAAACATATTTTCCTGTGGTTTTGAAATCCTTCTATCTTTTCTCTTAGTTAATTGGTTGTTTCTTTTCAGTCTTCCTATCTTGTTCCTGGTGATCTTAAACTTAAACACTGATATGCTTCAAAGTTTGGATGCAGTGTCCTGTGAACCTCTTTTTTTTTTTTTTTTTTCTCAGTCTACACATAGTCATTAGACAAGTTCATCCATTCTCATGCCTTTCATTTAAACATCAGCTTTAAGATAATGATTTGCAAACTTTGTCTCCAACCAAGACATTTTACCATAATTTTGGTTTTATAAATTTAGTGACTACTCAATACATCCACTTGGATGTCTAATTGGCATCTCAAAGGCTCATTATCTTCATTAACAAGCTATTTGATCTAATTGGACCACAGAATGATTTGAAATGATTAAAAAAATACCTGAGATTTTTTGTATTCTTTCCTACCTGTATTCTTTCAACACAAATGTAGAGCAATTTAAATTTCTAATTATAATCCAAATTATAATTGTATTAAGATAAGATGGATGGATTTAATTAAAGCATAAGTGAGTGCTGCTTTATCTGCCAATGGATTCAGAAACATATGTGCCTTTTGAACCCTTAAGAACAGGTTTGAAAGAAATTAACAGGAAACTTTTACTGATACAAATGATGGAGTTGTTAGCCAGGTTGCTGGCAGAATTCTGGGAAGTGGAAAAGAAAAAATCAATTTTGGTGCCAACTATGACAACCAGAAATTTCAGGAATTAAATGGGATTCCCAAGATATTGTCATGACTGAAAAGAGCAGAGAATCCAAAGAACTCAGTTCAAGGTGATATTCTTCAATAGGTAGTGCAAATTATTATTATTTTTTAATGTTGGCCCCCATTTGTAGCAGGGAGACAACCATTTTCACTTAATAACTAGAATACAAGATACTACTAAGCTAATCACTTTACCTGGGCATTAAATTTAATTTTTGATACTGACTTTATGAGATAAGTAGGTATCATTATTATTCCTACTTATGAATAAGCAACTGAGGCATAGGCAATTAGATTCTATGAGCCAACTTGCTGAGAATAATTAATCCAAAGGGACATTATAAGAATATACAGACAACTTTAAGGAAAGCAAGTTTTCCTGGCATGCAGCTGATGCTTGGTGAACCTAAGACATTTTGTTCTGAGCCTGGACTTTAGAAATTAAAATGGAAATTGAAACTGAGAAAAGAGGAATATTAGACCCCTGTCCAGGTTAGAATCCATCTTCTCAACCAATTAGGTAACACACGTGACATCTGCTTGGTCTACCTTCTTTGAAAAGGTGCCAGCATTCAGAACAGTGTTTTTACTTTTACTTTGGATGGGAACATGTAGTGTGCTGAGCATATAATAAATGTCTAATAACTGTTTGCTAATTAACACACTTTTGGGCCTGTAACTCATCTCCAAGCCTGATAAGCATGACGTTAATACTGCAGTAGCATCGAACTGAGTTAGCAACAGTGTATTAAGTAGGTTAGTTATTACAGAAATATTTTCAACCACAAATACACAATCCATTCTCTTTACATGGTTAACATTAGAGGGCTATTTTCATTTGCATTATTTGTGCCTCACAGAAGCCCCCTTAGTAATCATTATGAGTTCACGAATTTTATTGGTTAAGAAAACTCAGATCTCACAAAGACACAGGGGCTTCTCTGTGCCACATAGTAAATCAGATTTGAAGCATAGATTTAAATCCAGATCTACTTTGTATTATTTAATTAGCATTTTTTAAGAGCAATTGTGTGGTCATGTTTGGCAGAGTTGTCCAGCTTTGGATATGAAACACTTTTTTCTTAAATTTGCTATATATATATATATATATATATATATATATATATATATATATATGACATAGGCCAATTAATTGAAGGGTTCAGACAATTTTGATGACTGGTAACTGGAAAGTAAGGGTGACAAAACTAGCCACAATGCCATATACATTTACAGGCTGCAAGGGCAGGTGGCATTATAGTGAGGTTCATAAGAGATTGAATCACCTTGCTGCTTGAATATTTAGTCCCAAGAGCAGATCATGTTACAGCTTGATTTGCATTATCATAGGGGACCTTATTGTGCCCCTTTTGTTGTAAACTGTTTGAAGAATGGTTTTATATATCGTTCTCTATTATCCTCAGAATATAGCTATATATGTATACACACACACACACACACACACACACACACACACTAGTGGCCTGATGCATGAAATTTATGCATGGTGCATGGGGTGGGGGAGGGTGTTCCTCAGTTCAGTATGCACCCTCTCCAATCTGGACCCCTCAAAGGATGTCCTATTGCGGGTTTACAGGGAGCGGGCATAAACTGGCAGTCAGACATCCCTCTCAAAATCTGGGACTGCTGGCTCTAGGGACTCACTTGCCTACCTGCCTGCCTGAATGCCTCTAATCACTCTGCCTGCCAGCCTGCTCGCCCCAAACTGCCCCCACGCCAGCCTGCTCACATCCCAACTACCACCCCCCTTCCCGCCCCACTGGCCTGCTTGCTCCCACCTTCTCTCCCCACTAGCCTTCTCACCCCCAACTGGCTCCCCTGCTGGTCTGCTTACCCTCAACAGCCCTTGCCATACCATCCTGTTTTGATCATCCCCCCCCCCACCCCCGCTGCAACTCAAGGACCCACCCCTTGCCCTTTCTTTTTTTTTCTTTTTTTCTTTCTTTTTCTCTTTCTTTTTCTCTTTCTCTTTCTTTCTTTCTTTCTTTCTTTCTTTCTTTCTTTCTTTCTTTCTTTCTTTCTTTCTTTCTTTCTTTCTTTCTTTCTTTCTTTCTTTCTTTTTCTTTCTTTCTTTATTTTTCTTTCTCTCTCTTTCTCTCTCTCTCTCTCTTTCTCTCTCTCTCTCTCTCTCTCTCTCTCTCTCTCTCTCTCTCTCTCTCTCTCTCTCTCTCTCTCTTTCTTTCTTTCTTTCTTTTTTTTTTCCCAGTGCCTCCTTGAATAGAGGCCAGAGCCATCTGGAAGCAAGTATCTAGGATTAATTTATCTTCTATAATTGAAATTTTGTAGCCTTGAGTGGAGGCCAGGGCCAACCAGGGTGCGTGGGAAGCTTGGCTTGCTGGGTCAACTCAAGCCTCCTGCTTGTTTCAGCTCTGTGGCCAGCCACCGTATTGGTTGGGTTAATTTGCATACTTGCTTCTGATTGTCTGGTGGGCGTGGCTTGGCATAGCAGAGTGGTGGTTAATTTGCCTGTTTCACACACACACACACACACACACACACACACACACACACACACAGAATGGGGTAAAACTAGGTTTACAATTGTTTGTATGAGAAATAATACATAATTAATAACAATAACACAAGAATAAAGTCACATACCACCACTGTAAACCACTTTTGCCCACCCTGTAGATAGATGATATATATAGATATAGATATAGATATAGATATAGATATAGATATTTTTAATCTATGTATCTAACTATCATTTATCTATAATCATCCCCATGTACCAGAAAGTATGCCATATATATGATCTTGTCTATGTTCTTTTCAACCCCAGGTTGCTCAAGTAGCCCAGATCCAGTGCTGTCAACTCAACTTGAAACCCCTGCGCAACTGTTCTGGGAGGCTCCCTTTCTGCCTTCTGCAAGGATTCTCTGAGTGTCCTTGCCTGCAGAGGCAGTTCTTCCGGCCATCCTGAGGAGGACTGTCACAGTGAGTCCCTCTTAGAGCTTTACCCTTTCTTGATGAGGGCCCATGGTCACCACACCCTTTCTTCCCCTCTTCTCTGATTCTCTCCCCCACCCCCCACCCCATATAGTCCTGGAGACTTCATTGTCACACTGGCTCACCCTGTCTGTGAGGGTGGGAGAAACTTCTGCATCACACCTCTGTTTGGAAGCTGGAAGAGCAGGAAATGATATAACCGGAGAGGGCAGGCACCCAGGGCAGATCCTCTTTAGAAGGAGCCCTGTGTCCTTGATCTGTCCTTGTTCTGCCTTTCCTGATAACTGGCCTTTGGGGCACAGGGACAGGAGAGCATTTTTATTGTTGCTTTTGCTCCATTAGAGAGGATGTTGTTTCAGGTAGGCCACCCCTCCTCCTCTTAGCTCCACTCATTTTGCTCTAACTACATTTCAAATAAAGCAATCTTCTTACCAATCATAATAATAATATAATCTATAATCTATATTTAATGCATGCTATTAACCTCTGAAGTGGTTTCTCTATGTTGTTGTTGAGATATGTAATTATTCCTTATTCTGTCTCTCTCTTTTTTTATTCTTCCTGATCTCATTCTTTTCTGAACTTATTACAATTCATTTATTAACTGTCTTCCCTCCCAGTACACCCTTCAACATGCAAGCAAGGAAGTTTTAAGTGAGTAGGATAGTGCCTATTTTGTAAACTTTTGCATCTACACATAAAAATAACACCTGGCACATTTTAGAAGGTTAAAATATTGTTGCATGAATGAATAAATGTCTGAATGTTGCTGAGAAAAGCACAGAAAGTAATAGTCTCAATGAACAAAAGCATTAGGGAAGGCTGAAGGTAGATGAAAACATCTTGTCCTTCTCAGTTCAAAGCATGGAATTTGAGATGTATAAAAATGATTTGGAAAATCCATAGGTAATCAAGATTTGAAACCTGACTAACTCACCAAATCAAAGAATATTAAATCCTGGAATAGCTTGCTTGAGATTTAAAGTTGTTTTATGTTTTCTTGTTTTTAAAAACAAGAGGATCTTGCTTTTAGCTTGAAAGAAACTTTTTATTACACAATAAACCATATGGAGACATCAATCATCAAAGATAATATTTGCCAAATTGGCTCAGCACACTTTAGCAGAGAATTACTAAGCCCTTGTCATGATGAAAAGAAATTGGAAGAAGGTCAAGTGTTATTTGCTCTTGTATATCAATCCAATGATCAAGGTTTTAGATGATTTGCTGCAATTTTTTTTTCCTGCATCATTGTTTCTTAAGATTTGGATTGTTTGCTAGCTGGGAGGCTTGTAACTTAAGAGACATAACAGGAAGTTCTTTGTGGTTTTTTTTTTGTCTTTACAAAAGGAACTTACTAAATAAACAAAATAAAGCTAGTTATGTTGTCAAGATATGTCAAATTATGGTGTAAACATGTAACATAATGGCTTTCTCTAATGGTTCATGAACACTTGCATGTAATAAGTACCATTCAAAAATTCTAAAAATATTATAAAAATGATACAATCTTGATGGCCAGAGATTATGATTCTCAAGATTTTAATGAGGTTGCAGAAAATGTAGCATATGATGAATGCTGAAGGTTTATAGAAACAATCAAAATCCAGTTGGCCATTTCTGTATTAAGTGACAGCACAAAATATATTATACTATTGCCTAGTTTTGTTGCTCCCTAGTGCTATTTTTACAAAACCTTGTTGATGACACACTGCATTGATAGTTTATTTTTACTATAAGATATTGCATGGCCAGTCTAGATATAATTATAAATAATAAAGAAACAAAACATACATACCACAAAATCACAAGCCACATGTGATGTGTAAAATAACCATTACTTTTCCTAAAAGGTTACTAAAATAATTCTTAAAAATTATTAATTTTTTAATATATTGAATAAATCTGGTGATTTATTTGAAGTATTTTCTCCAGAATTATTGAGACATAATTGACATACACTTTTAAAAATATATTCTATTGATTTTTTTTTAAGGAGAGTAAGGGAAAGGGAAAGAGTTAGAAACATCAATGAGAGAGAAACATTGATTAGCTGCCTCTTGCATATCTCCAACGGGGGACTTGCCTGCAACCAAGGTACATGCCTTTGACCAGAATCAAACCTGGACCTTTCAGTCTGTAGGCCGATGCTCTATCCACTAAGCCAAACTGGTTAGGGCAAAATTTTTGTATAAGTTAAAGGAGTACAGCTTGACAGTTTGATTTACAGTTTTGTGAGATTATTATCACAAAAGGTTCAGCTAACATCCATCTTCTCATACATATTCAATAAAAATAAAAGATGGAAGGAAAAAATAAAGGATAAAAAGTTCTTGTGATTAGAATTCTTAGGAGGTATTTTTTAATCAACTTCCCTACTATTAGCTACAGTCATCATGTTGTACATTACATCTATGATACTATCTATATACTAGAGCCCAGTGCATGGATTCATGCACCAAGAAAGTCCCTTGACCTGGCCTGTGCCTGGGAACCCTCAGGGGATGTTGGATAGCTGGTTTTGCATGTTCTAGTCAGGATGAAGCCCAATCCTGTGCATTGAGCATCTGTTCCCTGGTGGTCAGTGAGCAACATAGCAACTGGTTGTTCAGTTGCTTAGGCTTTTATATATATGTAAATATAAAAGCCTAAGTGACCGGCCAACCGTTCAACTGTCTGACCAGAAGCTATGATGTGCACTTACCACCAGGGGGAAGATGCTCAATGCAGGAGCTGCCGAGCTGTGGAGATTTGGCAGCTGTGGTTCTCGGGTGATGCACCTAGAACCAGAGAGAAGGGAGCCTGTTTCCAGGATGCATCACCTGAGAACCACCCTCTCTCAATCTGGGACCCCCTATGGGAAGTTGGAGAGCTGGCTTTGACCCAATCGCCACAGGCCAGATGAAGGGACCCCATCAGTATACAAATCTATGGACCAGGCCTCTAATTTATCTTATAACTGAAAATGTGTACTTTTTGACCACATTCTTCCAATCTTCCACTATGCCCCACCTCTGATAGTCACAAATCTGATCTCTTTCTCATGTTTTTTTTTTTTTTTTTTGCTTATTTATTAAATTTTTAGGATTCCACATATAAGTTAGATCTTACAGTATTTGTTTTTCTCTGTTTGACTCCTCTCTCTGAGCAAACAGATTCTAAGTTCATCCATGTTGCTTGTACCAACAGTAGAGAAAAACAATGAAAGAAGATCATAAAGTATCATGATGTGCTTCTATGTCTATGCTGTACCTGAAAATAGACAATTGAGAAGATTAACCTACATAATATAAGATCACATGGAAGGAAATGAGAGTTTCATAGGTTACCATATAATATATCATCAAAATTGGGCTACAAATCTGAGTAAAAATGGACATTATTAATAATTATTCTAGAACCATAAAAACAGAAATTCACTTCTATAATTTCTTGGGGTATCAACTTTCCTACTATATTAAAGGAGACTCTATGCTAAAGCAGGACTAGGGAAGGAAAAAATAAATTTTCTTAAATGGTAGATATAATTTTTGCAAATATTATTTTCTGATATTTATTTATATGTGATCATTTTTACAGAATATACATATGTATATATTTTTCTAAACATCTGGAATTAGAATAAGACTTATAGTGTCTTCTGGGTTAAGCTGGGTGTACAAAGAATGAATAAATATATAGTTTTTACTTCATTGATTCAATCTCAAACAGAAAAGCTTGAGTATTCACTGAGCCAATTTTGGCATGTAAACTATTTTCAGAGAGAAGAGATCCTTATTTTATAACAGATACAAATAAAATATCTATGCAAAAAAACATTATTTTATGGAAGACAATTCTGCCAAGATAAAAGAAATCTTCAAATGACTTCATAGAACATTGCAATTTCATTTCTTTTGCAGTATAACTCATATTTAATTTTCCTCTTGAAAGTTAAATTTACATTTTGTACATGATTCAAAAATATATAAATCAATTTCCCTCCAGTCTATATGATATTTTCTGAGTGACTTGAAATATATTACCATGGGGTATTATATTATGGCACCTAAAATTTCCATGTAGGAAGAATGTTCAAAATGCAAGAGTCACAAGATTAACTCTGAACTTCTGAAATTTTTCAATGTTAGTAAGGTGGACATATAAACCTTTTAAATATAGGTTATGATCAAACATGGAAATAGTTATATACAGAGAATAATGTGAGAAGATATGTCATATATTGCAAGAGTCAGGTAAACAGAAGGACATTCTACCATGAGTAAAAAGACCAAAAGTGGGAAGGGCACTACATACCTTATTAAATTTGGTCACTATGATGGGCTTTCACATTGTCACCAATCTCACACTGTGGCTATACATTTATTCATGTATGCAAATTTAATTTAAATATTGTTGAGAACATCTGTATCCCCAGCAGTGTGCTAGGCAGTAAGGATGAAAGACACAGTTCATGACTTAGTCAGAAGATGCAATGAGAAAGAGAGAACTCAGTGTGCCTCTGGCAAGCCAAGTAAAAGCAAGGCAAAAGCTAGTGGGTCTAGAGTAAATTTTATTTTATTTGGCTTACAGTGTTTCTCAGATTATTCCTTATCACCAATATTTCCTCTCCTCTCTTATCTTCTTCATCCAGAAAAAAAATTGAAAGTTTTTAAAACAGTAAATACTACTGATTTCCAGTTTATTGTGCTTCCATAAAACTAGATAATAGATCTTTAGAAATTTCCCTTTAAAATACATTTCCTTTCTTCCTCCCTTCCTTCCTTTCTTCCTTCTTTTTTCCCTTTTCTTTCTTTCACTTTTTAGATTAAGAATATCTTTATAATACAAATAAGTACATGTTAAAGGCTTTAGGAGATTGAAAAGCTGGGCAGGGTTGTGTTTTAAGGATGTGAAAGCACAGATATGGTGGCAGAAGCTAGCAGCCAGAGGCCTAACAGAATATGCTGTCCTGTGTGGAGATCTTCAATGGACAGCCTGGGTGAAATGTCCTCTGGGACTTGGAGAATGTTACGGAATAGAAAGAGAGAGTTGAAGAAAGTTAACCCACTGCTAATATCTTTATCTACATTCCCTCATCCTTGGGTCTGTCTTCCATAAAACGAGAAAATACACAGTGAGACAGTAAACAATACATGAGACTTGGCATATATGAGACCTGCCTTGAGCACTACAGGCCTAAGTAGATAAGAGGATCAAATACTGAATCTGCTTAGAATCCCCTGACTCAATCACCCTTCAGTTCTTAGATGTTACCTCTTTTTGTGGACTTTTAGTAAGCCTCCTCTCTCTTACCCAATCCCAATGGATCTAATGAAACCTGTGTGAACTACGTCTGTATTGTTGAATATATTGCTCTTCTTTTGCATTTATTTTTTGTTATAAAAATATGACTGTAGGAAACTATCTGTTTTTCTGCAAGAATTCCCCAAGTTGCATTTCCATGGAGTAACACCACTGCCATTTTTGAGGACCTGGTTTAAATGGTCCTTGGAAAAATACATGAAGATATACTGCTTTATGTCATCTACTTTAATGAGTAATTGGAAGTCATAGAGGTACTCATTGCCCTTAAGAAATGTATGAATCTCTTGTGTAAGAAAACATGACTTTCCTATAAGTCATTTTCCTGGAACATCACAACAAGCACTGTTTAACTTATTCATTGGAGGTGCTTAGAAAATGATAGTTATTTGAGTACCATGTAGGTTTCAGAGAGACATTCAAGAAAAGGTTAACTTTTACTGAGGAATTATAAGTTATGAATAAAATGTAAAAAGTTATTTATTAAACTGTTCCTTTTTAAAGAGCCAGATGGTGGGTATGAGCTAATGTTGCTCAAGGAATAGCAAGCCAATTAGCCCAGGGGATAGAGGATCTGTGTTGGGAGAGAGAGAATGAGAATTGATTTTAATGCCAATCACAGTGGTACTCAAACTCTTTATAAAATTACACTGTGTGGGTCCCCCCTTAATTCACTGAAGCAAAACCTTTCCAGGCAATTCTGAGAAATAGGCATGGTTACAATCACTAAGACTGAAACTTTCACATTTTACTTGTGACACTGACAAATTAAAGTATTCAGATGCAAGAGCCAGTACAGGTCTAGGAAGTGCCATACTGTAATCACAAGATACCACAAATAATCAAAACATTCTTGAAAAAGTTGAAGAACCTCACCCAATATCAACTCTTATATTGCTTTTAATAAAGCACTTTTGATGTTTCTCTTGAAATTATCATGTTTTCTTTAATTAGAAAATCCACATTATTAACTGGTACACCTATATAAAACTGTATTCATTACGGTGAAGATGAAAAAGTATTTAATTTTGTTTTGTATTTGCTTAATGACTAATATTATTGAGCATCTTTTCATATACTTGTTTTCCAATTTTACATTTTCTTCAGAAAAAATGTCTATTCAAGCAAATGCTTCACCTAGTTTTTGTATTGCCCTTTTATTGCCCATTTTGTGTGAATTATAAGAAATATAAATATATAAATATATATGTATGTATATTCTGTATATATCTTTCTCAGATATATTGATTTGAAGATATCTTGTCCCATTTTTAGATTGTCTTTTTTCTTTATTGATAGTGTTGTTTGATGTTTAAAGTTTCAAACTTTAAATTGTGTGTGTGTGTGTGTGTGTGTGTGTGTGTGTGTATGTTTGGTTTGTGCTTTCTAAGAATCCATTCCAAATTTAAGATCATGAAAAAATGTATTCTTATGTTTTCTTCTGAGAGTTTTATAGTTTAAGCTTATGTATTTATTGACCCATTTAAAGTTAACATTTGTATATGGAGTTTGACAGTAAGAGTTGATATTGGGTGAGGTTCTTCAACTTTTTCAAGAATGTTTTGATTATTTGTGGTATCTTGTGATTACATGTGAATTTTAGAATCAGATTTAGGAACATGGGAATGATTATAGAAATTGCACTGAATCTGAAAATCAACTTGAGAATTAGTGCTGATTTAATATCAACTCTTCCAGTCCATGAAGAATTCCACTTAGTTAGGTCTGCTTTAATTTCTTCCACCAATGCTTTGTAGTTTTCAGTGAGAAAAATTTATTCCTACATATTATATTATTTTGATACTATTGTAAATCAAATTGTTTGCTTAATTTCCTTTTCTGATTGCTCAGTGTTGGTATATAGAAAAACCAAATCCTTTCTTGATTTAATTTCAATAAATTACATGCAGTGATTAAATAGCAGATTAACATTTGTTTAATATGTTAAATAATACTAATGTTGGTTCAGTGCAAATTATTGTCACTCTCTGATACAAAGTAAGCTTGAAGACATATGCATAAATAAGAAGTGGATTCACTCTCTGATACAAAGTAAGCTTGAAGACATATGCATAAATAAGAAGTGGATTCATTTCTCCCCAAAGCTTTGGATTTAGAGCATCTTCAAGAAACAAAACAGATAAATTGACCTTCTCTACTTTCTGAGACAGCTAAAGTCCGTCTCCTGTTAGCACTCTTTCCCTGTCTTCATAACCTTTTCTCTATGTCCATCTATTTCCCTTAAAATATCACTGTAGAACATAGAGAGCTGAGTGAAATGACAGTGGTGAATTAGACCACGACAGAGAGTGACAGCAGGCGTGACTCATGAACTGAGTGGAGAGCAAGGAGCAGCCTGTAGACTGTACCTTCTATAACCCTGGATTCCAACATTAGAGCTTCGCATTTGGAGCATATAGTTAGGAATTGTGCACATCAACCCACTTATGCAATACAATAAGCTTTCTATCAATGTAGGTACTCATGCTGATAAGTATGAAAGAAATGGCTCTTCTAGTTCATTTGTATTGAAAATTATAAAATGCTGCATGTCCTGTCACACTTATCTTAAAAAGCTCGGCATAAATATATAGTAATTCATTTTTTTCCACAGATGTTAGAAAGTCAAGACTATTTTCAGCATCTATAATAAACACTATTATTTCTGCAGTGTATAAGTATTTCATAACCTAGAACAAATAAAATATATAACTAGCCCCTGAGATATAAAAAATGCTGTCTTTCACATCCAGTATCTGCCATGGCATTCTGCTATTTATTAAATTAAACAATCTCACAGAATACCATTCTCAGCCAAGGTTACTGTAATTTCCTGAGAAATGGGGATAAAACATGGCTACTTCATAATTTTGTCTAAGCACACATAGAAACATTGACAGACATTCACTTTCTGAGCTAAACTGAATGGCTGCTTATTAACAAAGTTTATTTTCACTCTAGTCTTCTCTTTTTATATATAATCTTTATTGAGAATTGTCCCTGCTTTATGTCAGTATCCAATCTAGAGCTAACTCCATTTTCTTAGACTTTTTCCAGCATCACTCAAGCAAAGCCCAAAAGTTATAATAGGTTCTTTCTAATACCCTCTTACTAAGATAATCCTTTGGTCCCTTTACTATAATACTCTATGCTGCTTTAGTACTCTACACTGTGTAGTAAGCCTAACTTGTTCAACTACAGGTATGTTCTTAATAGTTTGGGTGGAAAGCAATGACATCTAATATCATATCATATCAGATCAACTTTTGACACTCAATGAGTTCAGGTAAGTAAGGTTTATGTCAGGAAATGAGTTATGAGACTTTTAGGTTCCGTGGCATGTTTGATTTTAGAATGCCGGTTGTGATTTTGTATGCTTTCCAGTTATTTTGAAAACCATTTGACAATATGTATCAACAGTTTTAAAAATGTATATATGCTATATGACAAATCCTTGACTAATATCATACTCAATGGTGAAAACTAAAAGCTTTTTTTTCTAAGATCAGGAATAAGACAAGGATACCTACTCATGACACTGTTATTTAATATAGTACTGGAAGACCTAGCCAGAGCAATCAAGTAAGATAAATAAATAAACAAATAAATAAAAGGCATCCAAATTGGGAATAAGGAAGGGCATAAGTCTATGTAAAGAAAACTCTAAAGACTCTACCAAAGAATCATTTGAAATAATAAAAACAGTAAGGTTGCAGAATAAAAAAATCAATGTACAAAAATGAATTTTATTTCTATATACTTATAATGAAATATCAAAGAAAGAAATGAATAAAACAATCTCATTTGGAACTGCAATAAAAAGAATAAAATATATAGGAATAAACTTAACGATGGGAATGAAGGATTTATACACCTAAGACTACAAGAAGCCAAAACTGGTTTGGCTCAGTGGATAGAGCGTAGGCCTGCAGACTGAAAGGTCCCAGGTTCGATTCCGGTCAAGGGCATGTACCTTGGTTGCAGGCACATCCCCAGTGGGGGGTGTGCAAGAGGCAACTGATTGATGATTCTCTCTCATCAGTGTTTCTAACTTTCTATCCCTCTCTCTTCCTCTTTGTAAAAAATCAATAAAATATATTAAAAAAAAAGACTACAAACATTACTGAAAGAAATTAAAGAAGACACAAAGAAATGAAAAGATATTTTATATTCATAGGTGGAAAGAATCAACATAGTTAAAATGGCCATATTATTTAAACAATATTTATATTTAATGCAATCCTCATCAAATCCCAAAACAATCCTAAGACAAAAGAACAAAGCCGGAAGGATCATATACCCAGTCTTCAAATCATACTACAAAGCTAAACAATAAAAACAATATAGTATTGGCAGAAAAATAGACACACATATCAATGGAACAGAATTGAGACCCCAGAAATAAACCTAAACAAAAATGGGCAAATACTTTTCAACAAAGAAGCCAAAAACATATAACAGAAAAAGGAAAAACTCAATAAACAATGTTGGGAAAATTAGAAAGCCACATGCAAAATAATTAAATTAGACTTCTATAGGATATAATACATAAAAATTAACTCAAAATGACTTAAATATAAGACCTGAAATAATAAATATATATAAAGGAAAATATAAACTTACAGATTTTTTCTCAGAGCGTTTTTGTGAACTTGATCCCAAAGGCACCAGAAGTTAAAAGAAAAATAAACAAATGTGACTATACCAAACCTAAAAACTTCTGCAAAGAAAAATAAACCATCAAAAAAAACAAAAAGGCAACCAATTTAATGGAATAAGCTATTTGCAAATGATACCTCCAATAAAAAACTAATATATAAAATACTAGATGCCCTATGCATGACATTTGTGCAAGAGTCAGCCTTCGTAGCCAGGGAAGCTGCCTGGATCCCTCCCTCCAAGACTTGATGCCATGGCTGCAGTGGTGGCTTCATCTGGAAAGTCTTTGGTCTAATTAGCATATTATGCTTTTATTATTATAGATATTAAAAACTCATACAACTGAATAACAACAACAAAAAAACAAACAATAAAATTAAAAATAGGCAGAGGATCTGAACAGATACATTTTTCAAGAAGACAAGGAAATGGTTGACAGACACATGGAAAGATGCTCAATGTATCTTTCTAGCTATAAGGGAAATCAAAATTTAAACCACAGTAAAATAACACTTGCATTTTTTGACACAGGAAACAAACAAAAAACACAAGTGTTGGGGAAGATGTGGAGAAAAAGGAACCCTCATTCACTGTAGGTGGGTATATAAATAGATAGAGCCACTATGGAAAATAGTATGGAGGTTCCTCAAAACTTAAGAATTGAGCTACCATAGTACCCAACACTCCTTCTTCTGGGTATTTACACAAAAAATATCAAAGTGTTTATTTGTAAAGATATATGTACCCCTATAATCATTGCTTCATTTTTTATAGTAGCCAAGACATAGAAACAGCCTACCAGTAAATGCCCTTCTCTGGATGATTGGATAAAGAGAATGTGGTACATAAAGATATATAAAATGGAACACCACAAGCCATAAAAAAGATGAAATACTGCCATTTGCGACAACAGGGATGAATCCTGATAGCATGTTAAGTGACATAGTCAGACAGATATGAGCAAGAACCCTATGATTTCACACATGTGTAAGATATAAAACAGAAAGCAATAAAAGAATAAAATAAACAAACTCATAGACAAAGATAACAACAGTATGATGGTTATCAGAGGGGAAATAGGTCAGAGAGAACCAAGAGGGTAAAGGGGGTGAAATATGCGGTGATGAAAGAACACTAAACACAATCCAACATTTAGATGACTCATAATAGGACTGTATGCTTGAAACTTATGTAATGTTATTAACCAATGTTACCCAAGTAAATTTATGTTTTATTAATTTTTTAATATGTACACATTTTGATAACATAATACCTTAATGGGGAATCTCAAATTTAAATATCTCTTCTGGCATTTCTTATGAGAGCAGAAATTCAAAAATAAAAAGTTGGTATGCAAAAATACGATGATGCATACTCTAAATGAACTATTATACAGCCATTTAAGTGATTTTCCAAAGTTTTGGTGAAATGCATATGATAGACTGAGTCAAAGCAAAAGGTGAAATTGTATACATAGTATGATCTCATGGAAATTTATCAAATTAAATCAATGGTCAATTTTTCTGATTTGTATATATGTGCATAATATATATATATATAATATATATATTTTTACTCTTTCAATATTATCTGCTAGAGTTTTATATACTTTTCCTTAGAATGTAAACTATAATTATTCTTTTGAAAAAGCAAACACTGTTCATTTTATTTAGTAACCTATTATTTTGCATGTAATATCTTTGTAACTAAATGAGGAGTATAATTTAATCATTTCTAAGAGATTGGCAAGATGAGCTATATGTTGAGCAAATATACTTATGAAACAATTAGATATAAAATAGCTTTTAGCATAGCATTGATATATATATATGATAGTCAGACGTGAAGCAATCAGGAAGGGGTAGTTTGAAATCACTTGCTTTTCATGGAGAGAAGTGAGTTGGACCCCAGGTATAAAAGTGAATTTGACCTTGCTTGCATTATTAAAATATACTGAATAAATCAACCCAGTGGATGGTATAGTTTTCAAATTTTTCTCTTTCATTGCAAGCAAATGACTTTGACATAAGGAAAACAATATTTTAAAAGAGAAGCTCTATTTACAAGGGCTAAATAATTGAACCTGTCAACAGCATTGCTTACCAAATATATGTGAAGTAGAGACATCCTTAGGCGATTTATACTTTGGGGTGAGCATCTTTCTATGGCATTTCGTTCTCTCTAGTAATTCCATTAAAAGAGTGCAATTTATTGCAATCTGTCTTTGCAGATTTTATCAATGCTGAAACCTTTTAAACTGAGGATGGGATTAAATAAACCCCATTTACCAATGTGGTAAAATATAATGGACATACAGCCCATTAAATGGCCAGCTAAATCAATATATCCACTTGGCAGCAATTTCCTGAAGATAAGGTGAAAACCTTCTGTTCTATTTGATGGATGAGTAAACTTAAAGGGAAGAATTTACAGTAGACTCAGCCTGTATCTCGAAGGAGCGTTCATTATTCTCCAATTACCTCCTCATGTCAGCAGATTTGTGGTTAGTAAACAGTGAGGCCATTTGTATTCCCCCTCTTGTGTGGTTTATAGAAGGTGTGCTCAAGCAGCAATTGATGTGGAAAGCATGCAAGCATTGGAAACTCCAGCAAAGATGAGATTTCAGCTGTGATTAAAAGTTATTTATAAATTTTAATTTGTAAATATATTTGAGATTTCTCATTAAGATATTACAGGATCAACATGTGCACATTTAAAAATTAATTTTATTGTGGTAGCATTGGTTAATAACATAATTATAAAATATATTTATAAGTTTAATAACAAATTTATAAATTTTAATTTAGCTTAACACATACTGTTTAAAATCACCTCCATAAAAGGGGAAAGTAGGAAAAACATAGGAAGCTAAAGGATCCTAGTATATAATAAAGAAGTAAATGCAAATTGACCCTCATGCCATCTCACAAGATGGCTGCCCCCATGTGGTCAAAGATAGCCGCCACAAGATGGCCGGCAGGGAAGAGCAATTGGGGGTGACTAGGCCTGCAAGAAAGGAAGGGCAGGTGGGGGGAAACCAGGCCTGCAGGGGAAGGTAGTTGGAGGGGGCACCAGGCCTGTAAGGGAGGGCAGTTAGGGGCGACCAGGCCGTCAGGGGTAGGGCAGTTGGGGCCGACAGGGCTGGTAAAAGAGGGGAGTTGTGGTTACTGGGCAAGCAGAGGAAGGCAGTTGGGGGCAATCAGGTTGGCAGGGGAGTGGTTAGGGGGTGATCAGGCTGGCAGGCAGACAGAAAAGCAGTTGGGAGCCAGCAGTCCTGGATTGTGAGAAGGATGTCCGACTGCTGGTTAAACTGGCAATAGGACATCCCCCGAGGGGTCCAGATTGAAAAGGGTGCAGGCTGAGCTGAGGGACACCCCTTCCCTAGTGCACAATTTTCATGCACTGGACATTTAGTGTAATAGTAAGAACATAATGTGCTTATGATGTATCAGGCACAGTGTTTGACATATATATATATATTAATATATATATATTCATTTAATAGTTTATGACTAACCCCCAAAGCTCTGGACATTTTTTCCTTAAATGACAATAGCACTTTCTGCAAAGGCAGCAGGGAGAGGTCTATGGGAGATATAGCTCATTTTCTGTAACCGCTTTGTGCAGGGTATATATCTCAGGCTTACCTTATGCATGTCTCATTAACTAGTCTACCATAAAATAATATTATACAACTTCAAGTGCAATGTGAGGATCTCACAGAAGTATACCACCAAATCCTCCCTCCCTATTTTTTGTACTTCTATTGTCTACATTTTATTTATGCCATTAATACATAATGCATTGCTTTTATTTTTATTTCGAGTTATATTTTTCATCCATTGAGAATAAAAAAAGAATTCTTTTACATTTACCTTAATTTACATAATTTTGATAGACGAGGTCATTGAGAACATGTGACTCCTCGTTGACCTAAGTGCTGAACCTGGGCAACCAGAGGCTCCTCAACTCTCCTCTCTCCTTGGATTGTGCTTTCCACTCATTGTTTCCAGAGTCAAAGCCTTTTTCAAGGATGTGGCCCTGATAGCAAGGTGTTGGTTGAAAATGTCTGGGTGATATATGACTAAATATGATTAAGACCTCTATATAAACATTTTAGATTCTGATTGGGCAGATGCAGAACTATATTAGTCTTGTGGCTGCCCAAGTCAAGCCTGCTAACTTAAGTTCCCTTGCTTATTAAAGTTATACCCTATTCATCTAGAATGGCCTGGCTCTTTTTTTCGTTCCTCCTTACCCTATATTAATGGGGCCAGTTTCAGGTTTAACCTGGGAAGCTCCTGAGTTTGCAAACCAATATATTTCTAATGTTCTAAATATATGTATGTGTCTGTATGTGTATATTTCCAAGTTCCTGTCTGCTATTATTCCTTTCATTTAGAAAAAGGTGAAGGATATAAGCAAACAAACAAACCCATAGACACAGACAACAATAGTCTGCTAATTACAAGAGATAAAGAAGGGTGTGAGGAGGTAGAAGAAAGTAAAGGGGAGATAAATGGTGATGGAAAAATACATGACTTGAGGTAGTGAACACACAATATAATATGCAGATGATGTATTATAGAATTGTATAACTAAAACATATAATTTTAATAACTAACTAGAGGTCCAGTGCATGAATTCATGCACCAGTGAGGTCCTTCAGCCTGGCCTGTGGGATAGGGCCTAAACCAGCTCTCTGATACCCTCAAGGTGTCCTGGATTGTGAGAAGGTTCAGGCCATGCCTAAGAACTACACCTGTGCACAATAGGGGCCTGGGAGGGATGCGGGAGGTTGGCCAGCAGGGGAGGAATTATAGGAGGGCTTCAGGGTGTGTTCAGCCTGCCTCTCTCATTCCTGATCAGCCAGACCCCAGCAGCAAACTAATCTGTCAGACCATATGTCCTGGTGGTCAGTGCACATCATAGTGAGCAGTTGAGCTGCCTTAGCATATCATTAGCATACTAGGGGCCTGGTGCACAAAATTTGTGCACTGAGGAGGGGTCCCTCTGCCCAGCCTTTCCCCTCTTACAAACCGTGAGGCTTCAGGGGATGTTCAACTGATGGCTTAGGCCTGTTCCCCGTTGGCCTCCCTTTGTGGGAGGTGACTGGGTTGATCAGGGGAAGGCACCAGCCCCATCACCCTGCTGATGCATCCACTGCCAGTCACTGCAGCCATCAAGGTATTTTCATCAACATGGACTCCAGTCCCTTCACCAAGAAAAAAATGACAACTTGTTTTAGGCATTTTCAAGATGTGTGTATTTCATAGGATATGACCTTTCTTTCTTTCTTTCTTTCTTTCTTTCTTTCTTTCTTTCTTTCTTTCTTTCTTTCTTTCTTTCTTCCTTCCTTCCTTCCTTCCTTCCTTCCTTCCTTCCTTCCTTCCTTCCTTCCTTCCTTCCTTCCTTCCTTCCTTCCTTTCTCTTTCTTTCTTTCTCTCTCTCTTTCTTTCTTTCTTTCTTTCTTTCTTTCTTTCTTTCTTTCTTTCTTTCTTTCTTTCTTTCTTTCTTTCTTTCTTTCTTTCTTTCTTTCTTTCTTTCCTCAACTGAGGATTTGTCTCCATTGATTTTTCCCCCCTTCACTCTGATCACAGGCTCAGCCCCTTCCCAAGCCTAAAGCCTCCACTCCAGGCTTTAGGATTGGGAAGTCCCCTCCTCCCTTCCCCCCCCCCCCTCCCCCTGCTCCTCCAAAGGCCAGCTGGGAGTGACCTTGGTGCCAAGGAGGTTCCCAGGATATATATATATATATATATATATATATGTTAACTTCCATCTTTGTTGGGTTATATTGCATACTCATTCTGATTGGCCGTGAACATAGCAGAGGTATGGTCAATTTACATGTTTATCTATTATTAGTTAAGATTATGCTTTGATTAGTTGAACTGCTGGCCAGACAACTGGATACTTAGCATATTAGGTTTTTATTATATAAAATGTCATCCCAACAGAATCAATTAAAACATTTAAAAATGCCTTTACTATTACTTATTATGCAAATGTACTTACAAAAAATTCTGTCAGTTTTAGTTTGTCTGAAAAAAAATCTTATTTTTCATATTTTAAAGGTATTTTCACTGGCCGTAGAATTATGGGAAGGAGATTTCTTTTTTTTCTTTTTTTTGGTGCTTTAAAAGAATGACAGCTTTGTGTCCTTTGATTCTATATCTGTAATGTGTCCCCTATTTGCTGACAACTTCAAGATTTTCTTTAGTATTTTCAGCAATTAGAATCTGATGTAGTTTTTTTTTTTTTCATGTTCTTTTACATTTTTATATTTACACACTTATTTATTTGGTACTTATTCTATTTGATGTTCCCTCAGCTTTTTGGATCTTACATATTGTTTTCTCTGCCATTGGTTTGAAATAATTATTTTGACTTTTTTCTTCTCCTTTCATATCTCTGCTAAACTTTTTATGTTCAGCCATGATGTCATGCTTTACCAGTAGACATTTAACATATTAATCACAATAATCTCTAACACTCTGTTCAGATATTCCTATTCTGGGCCACAACACAATCTGATTTGGGGAGTTGACTTTCCTTTGGTAGTATGTTATTGAACTTCTTGTTTCTGGTGCTTGCCAGATATCTTGTGTGGGGCCGATAAGCAATAGTTCTTCCAGATAAACAATATTCCTGCCAGAAAATGGGCACTTTTTTTTTTTTTTTTTTTTTGGTTAGGCCTTTATGTGGAGTAAGATTAAGCCCGTTGAATTAGATGTTCTGTCCGGTTTCAGTTCGGGTTTAGTTGTTGCCATTGTTACTGTCAATACACAGTAAATAGGTCCTCTAGAGTTATCTGTTTAGTATGGGGACAGCCATTTGGTCAGAAGCCTTTCTTCAGTGTCTGCTCTACAATTTCTCTCTGTACCTTGAACTCACAGATGTAATCCTTCCATTCTCTTGTTTTACCCACAGCAGAAGCCTATTACTACTTGTTGATTGACAGTTGCAATCCAAGTGTTGGGGGAGGGCAGCATTCTCTATTCTAGTTCGGCCTCAGTTTTAATCAGCTGTTACGTTGTTCCTGAGTCTTTGGAGTGAGGCCTTCTCAATAATCTTACCTCTCCCCAACTCCCAGGGGATCTCTAATGGCTTAGATTCAGGAGATTCCTGCCCATTGCTCAGAATATGTCTTTACTGCTAGGATGACAGGTTTCACTGCCCTTCCTTTAGCATTTTAAGGAAAGCATCTTTGTTCTATAGAAAAGGTAGGAAATATACAGGAGCCAGACAGGGATTTATAAAAATCTAACAGCGTTCAGACCCCAGTTCTAGAGGACCCAGAGACACTGTGAAAATTGCCAAGATAGGGACCCAGGCAAAGAAAACAAATACACTGGTATGTTAGGTAAGTCAAGGAATCAAGAACAGAATTCTAAGAAACAAAGCAGAGTTCAAAAATTATAGTGCAGGCATTTAAGGTAAGAGTTACATAATCAGAAGAATAACTCGGTCATAAATGTCAGGATGACTCTAGGTGTGGGCTGACAGAAATGCATGTAAGAATCATTTCCTGAATTGCCATAAAGAATACATTTCCCTGACTGACATTTCCTAGTAAATTTAAACTGATATTTAAGTGCAAAAGCATAAAATTATACTGTCTTGGTAATCATAGTTTGATATCTTGCTAATCAAATTAGCTTCAGACTGCTAGAAATAAATGTTTTAATCTGTGTATGGCAGAGACATCTGTTAAGCATATTAGCCCATTATCTTATGTGTTTTTTGTAGATCCCACTTTAACCAACAGGAGTGACCCACTCTCATTACTAACCTTCAGAAGGATTGAGGTTTACAAAGGTGGAAACAGAAAGAAAACAATAAATGGAAAAATTGAGTAGGATATCTGTCATATAAATTTATTATGAAAACAGAAAAGATAGCTTCTGAAAAGAAGAAAATTCCAGGGGAGTAGAAGACCAAGAAGTGATGTGAGTGATGGTGAAGAGAAGTCAGCATGTTTCCAAGCAGCAAATCTCAGAAGTTGTAAATGATTCAAGTAAAATTAAAATGCAGTCTGCCCAACAATTTGTAACCACATTTCATATAACCAGTGATATATGGTTACAAATAGTTGGGCAGACTAATCTAACACACATGAAACTATCCAAAACTTGGGCTCTGCTAGTAACCTGTGACATCATGTGAGATCAGAAGACATTTCTCTGGCTTCCTTCTTCTAGACCAGCTTCATGTATCTGCTTCTGTGGACCAAGATTCAGGGCTTAACTGCACTGCTTATTTAGCTTCAGTGATGCCATAAGGTTTGATTCTCCACTTCTCTGAAAGATATTCTGTTTCCCACTGTCAATTCTCACTTTCTTTTGTTCCTTCTGTTTCTCTCCACTTCCCTACTATCCTCAGCTATATGTCCATCCAAATGTTGAGTCTTATACTCTTTTCTTCTTCTTTCTTCCTCCTCCTCTCCCCTTCCTGCTCCCCCTCCTCCTCCTTCTTCTTCATCGTCTCCTCCTTCTCTTCCTCCTCCTCCTCTTCCTCCTCCTCCTCCCCTTCTTCTTCTTCTTCTTCTTCTTCTTCTTCTTCTTCTTCTTCTTCTTCTTCTTCTTCTTCTTCTCTCTCTCTCCCTCCCTCTCTCTCTCCCCCTCTCTCTCCAACACAATACCAGAACACCAGGTATCTTTTTTTTATTTTTCAGAATAAAACTTGTATTAAATGTTTACACTGGTTTTGCTTTCTAAATATTTCCATTTTGGATACTATTCTATCATATCCCAATTAAATAAATTTGTTTATTAAACACAACTGCCAATCTTAGGCAAAGAAGGTACAAATATGAAATAGGAGTAATGCCTGAATTCAAGGAAAAGCAATAATAACAACCAGTCTCTCATTTGCTCCTTCAGTTATTTCACAATTGTTCATTGTGAGAATGATTGCTATCTTTGCAGTAGTTAAGCAGTTCCTGGTACAAATTAAGCATTCATTGAACATTAACATATTATTTATGAAAACAGGTAAATAAAGCCTGCAGGAGGAAATATAGAGTTGTATTTAGCAGGATGAAGGAAATGAAGACAAATATGGTGTTATTGTAGAGTTGATATTAACTACTAATGGCTAATTAGGTGAAAAAAATCATTCTACAATGCAAGGGATATATTTTAGATATTTTTTAATAGGTGAAAAGTAGGGTTGTAAATAATTGTTTTCTACTCCTAAAGGAACTATGGAACATTGTTTCCATAAACATTTTGAGAAAAAAACTATAGAAATTATTGCTTGTGTATAATTTTAAAAACCTTACCTGAGGGAAGATTATATGAAATCTTCATGGTACTTCATAATGGGGTTTATGTCCTCATTAAACACATGTAGTTATTTGCATCTAAATCCCTCCTTTATCTTTTTTGTCATATTTATTTATATGGGGAAAAATAGATGATTCCCCAAAGTAAAACCTGGATATTAAGTACTGAATATCGTAATTTTTTCCCTTGCAACTTAGCACAGAAAATTTCTTAAAATATAAAACATTATTCCCTCATTTGATGTAAACAGAATACTCATGAATTTTAAATAGTCTCTAAATGCCACATGTTGTTCTGGCCAAACAGTGTATATCTTATATAATAAAAGACTAATATGCAAATTGTTCCCTCAACCAGGAGTTTGACCAGCAGGCAGGCTGGTCAACTGCCCATGTCCCCTCCCCCTGTCTAGGCTGATCAAACTTCTACCAGTGCACTAATTTATGCACTGGGCTGCTAATATATACTGAGTGGCCAGATTATTATGATCTCTGAATGCATAATAATCTGGCCACTCAGTATAGATGAAACAAACACATTTCTATTAGTGGCAGGAACAAATAAAAAATGCTGCATATTATTATTATTATTTTTATTATTATTATTATCATTAGAGGCCCAATGCATAAAATTTGTGCAAGAGTAGGCCTTTCTCCCCCAGTTGCTGGCACCAACTTCCCTCTGGCACCTGGAACCCAGGCTTCCCTCCAGCTGCTGGCAGGCACCCGGAACCCAGGCTTCCCTTGTCTAGAAGGTTGTCTGGAATGATGCCTGGAAAGATGTCTGATCTAATTATCATACTATGCTTTTATTATTTTAGATTACTATTATTATTATTTTGTTGTTGTTATTATCTAGTGCAATTAGATAAGTAGAAGATTAAAATTTAGAATATTTCTGGTAATGGACCCGGAATTAATTTATTTTAATCCTGTAAACCACAAGAAAAATCTGGTTACTATTGCTTGGCAGCAAATTACTCTAAAATTTAGTAGTTTAAAATACCAATTATTTATGATTTATGTGGGTTGAGGATTTAGAAGCATTTTAGTGGAAACAGGATTCTGGCTTAGTCCTGGGTCATCTTAAAAGCTTCTTCATTATATGCCTGGCACCTGGGTTGAAAGCTGGATGATGAATAAGCTGGTATTCCATCATCATATCTCTCCATGTGATCTCTTCACTTGGGTTTTCTACTGTGGACCCTGAGAAAGAAGGTATTTTCTAAGAAGGACTCCCGATGGCTAGCTGGGCTCAAGTTAAACAAGCAAACAAACAAAACAAACAAACAGAGTCCATTTGTTTCTAAACAGAGTTCTCTCAGCCACAGCTCAAAGAGAATCTTTCACTGAACTGCCTGCCTGAACTGTGCTCCTGCTAGCTGAGCCAGCCCTTATAAAAGAGTTCCTAGAATCTTACTTCAATCAGTAAGACCGAGTCTTCCCTCCCTAGTCAAAGCTGTTCAAATATATTCCCATTAGTATCTTCACTGACCAATATCAGAAGCTCCATTCTGACCAATCAGAAGAGTGCTTCTGGGACCAATCACACGGTGAGGATTTGGAGTCCTCATTTGCAGGAAATGGGCCAACAATAGACCAGGACCATGATCTTCTCTGTATATAAGGCAGCTCCCTTCAGGCTTGAAAAGGGAAGACTGAAACCTGTGTTGCTCTGGCTGGAGCTGAGCAGCTGAAGACATCTCACCAGAGCAGAGCAAAGTAGACTGGTATGGAGCCGAGCAGGTCAGAGCAGAGCAGGACAGAGCAGAGTAGAGCAGAGGAGGGATGTAGAGTAGGGGAGGGCCTTGCCCCAGAGACACCTTACAGCCATGCTCTTCACAGCTGTGCTGTGTCACCATTGAGCTAATTGAACTCAATATACTTTTTTTTTTTTTTTTACTGCATCCTAAACAAGGGATTCCTGTTGACCATTAATTGGTGTTAGCTACCATCAGTTGACACCACCAAGATGCTGACAGGGCAGGTTCACTGCTTGCATGGTGACTCAAGGTTACAAAGACACTTCCTGATAGAAAACCTGATGAAAGCCATATTACAGGTCTTACTTTAATAAAATAATGTAGTTATCTTTGAAAGTGTAATTCCCTTTGGAGGACCTTCTGTCAATTTCTTTTAAAACTGCAATTGACCCTACAATTTCACTTTAGGGAATATTTTTATGGTATTTTAAGGAGATACCTGACAACATACCCCTCTGAATGCATGGTAGACCTATAACTTGCTCTTTAACCAATAAATACTGTAAAAGCAATGGGCTGTTGCTCAGCTGGTGTGGGTCAGTATTTGAGCACTGACCTGTGAACCAGGAGGTCACAGTTCAATTACTGGTCAGTCAGGGCATATACCTGGGTTGTAGGCTCAATCCCCAGTGTAGAGCTTCCAGGAGGCAGCCTATCAATAATTCTCTCTCATAGTTGATATTTCTCTCTTTCAGTTTCCATCTCTGAAAACAACAACAATATATCTATTAAAAAGTGATGGGCTGACACTACTGTAATTATTTTCAAATTATAAGTCAACCATTAAAATATATTTGCAGATGTAATTGAGGCCCCTAATTATCTGACTTTAAGTTAATAAAAAGGAGATTATTTTGGACGGGATTGGCCCAAAGGCAAGTTGCAGAATAGTGCTGTGGTATACAACATATAATAAAAAGAGGAAAAAAATAGCCATTCATATTTTCTTGTATAAATATAAAATAACCTTTTGAATGAATCAAAAATAATAGTAATTATTTGCTCTGGAAGTTGGAAGGTGGAATCTGATTTGAAAAAAAAAAGATAGTTGTAGGAGGTAACATTTTTTTTTTACCGTTAATGGATCCATTTTAAAAATATTCTTATTATTTAAATTTTATTTCAAAATGTTAAAAGTATGAATGCCAAAATATATAATCATCTTAAGGAATACCATAACACAAGAAAAAATATGAATTGATAGAAAAAATGAAGGCCAAGAAGATTCAAGAACATAACACCAAATCAGAGAATGGACAAGCCAATGATAAGAGGGGTCAAGGTGAGAGTAAAGATTTGTGGGATGGTTGGTTCAGTTTTAAGTACTGGATATATATGCCCTGTCCGCTTTGGCTCAGTGGATAGAGCATCAGCCTGTGGACCGAAGGGTCCTAGATTTGATTCCGGTAAAGGGCACGTATGTCTTTTGCAGGATCTTCCCCTGCCTGGGCCCTCGTCAGCGGTCATGCAGGAGGCAACCAATCAATGTGTTTCTCTCACATTGATATTTCTCTCTGTCTTTCCATCTTTCTTCCATTCTCTGTAAAAATCTATGGAAAAATATCTTTGGGTGAGGATTAAAAATAAATTAAAAAATAAAAATAAAGTGCAGGATATAGATAGATACTTATGATAATGAGATGTAATTTCAGAGGCAGGCAGGTGTTGATTGGGTCTGATGTGGGCACCATGAAGCTGGTGATGTGTAATAATATTCACCTATAGCAATGCTGTTTGAAAGACAGATCTATTTTCTACTCAAATGTAGCCCATTCAGGAAAACTCTTTTCCTTTCTGACCCCTACATTGCCAGAGTCATATTTCCTTATTTGTTTTGAGGATGCTTTCTTACAAGTCATATGGTATTTCTGTGGCTTTGATGTAATATTGCCAATATTATCAACCAACACTGCTGAGAACTGCAGGGAATTAGGCAATTTCCAATAGTCTGCACTTGAGGGATCTCATAGCTACCTATCTGTTTAGCATCCCTAAGCAGCCAGAGTGATCCTGACAACATTTTGGGGGGAAGATTCAGGCCAATAGAATATATAAATAACTCCATTGTTTGTCTAGTGAGAAGATTTAGGCCTTTAGGTATTGAGACAGTAGAGACCTCCCAAAACTGATTTGCATTTTAAAAGCGCTTCTATGATTTCAATTTATGACAAAGACATCGTCAGAATAATGATATTTGCAAATCAGGTGCAAAAATGATGAGTGAAAAAAATCCCTTTGACTTTTCAGTGTCTGTCGCTGGGATTTGTTTCTGTGCTGAAAAGCTATGGGGAGCAAGTGTGAGGCTGATGTTGCTGGCATTTCATCCGGTATCATTAGAGAGCCAGCCCCAGCTCCACCCCGACCAAGGGAATCCAGGGTATTTTACCTCTCCATTATTCATTATAATTTTCCACTATTTAAGCTGCAACTTGGGAGTCATTATGCATTTGGGGAACTATGTTAGCTGCAGCAGGCCACTAGAGATCTATTTGGTGTGCAGAAGCTATAATTTACAAAATAGTCCCAGGAGGAAAAAGGGAGGGAGTAGAGCTTGCAAAGTGATGGAGCCTGTACACCATGGGGTATAAACTCAACAAACCATCCTGGCACGGCAGCCTCATAAATACAAAGGAATCTTTCTCTTGTATAAAACAAGGCAATTTGGAAATCTCTTGTTCTATTCCACTTAAGCTATTGTTTTAATAAACATGCATTCCCATGGTTCTCCGAATAGCAACTGAACCAGAATATTCTCTGGGTAATTCTCAAGACAGATACATTTAACATGCTTTACTCTTTTTAAAAAATATATATATATATTATTGATTTTTTACAGAGAGGAAGGAAGAGGAATAGAGAGCTAGAAACATCGATGAGAGAGAAACATTGACCAGCCGCCTCCTGGTCAACTGTGTATCGATGAGAGAGAAACATTGTACACCCTCCACTGGGGATATGCCCGCAACCAACTTACATGCCCTTGTCCAAAATCGAATCTGAGACCTTTCAGTCTTCAGACTGACGCTCTATCCACTGAGCGAAACCGGTTTCTTCTGCTTTACTCTTTTATCAGAATATATAGTCGATGGAACTTTGAGGTGATTTTTGTTTAAAAAAATATTTTAGGGATAGTAGATAACCAATTGACATGTGCAGAGGAACTCATTTTAGAGATTTAATATGTCACTAGCCACAAAGGATCTAGGAAATGTTGGACTCCTCTTTTTAACTGTCTGTAGCCTCAGGTTTGGCTGACTACCAGAAAGCCAAATGCTACCCCAAGGTAAACACCGGGCCCCAGGAAAGAGGGTGATGAATGAATAGAGTGTGATGGCTGACTAATGGTATCTTTTAGTTTAGAAATGCATTGTTTTTTTCTGGTGGTCCACATGACTATGTACCTTATGGTTTCACTATAAACCACATAAAAAGGAGACTCTGTCTAGAGAGGGTGTGGATCTCTTCCCTGTGGCCACCACTGGCAGCAGCAGATGTTTTGCTCCTGTATAGAAGGTTCTCTTATCAAAGCTCTTATGAATTTGAATATGGCTACATTTCAGTTCTTCAGAATCCATCCTGAATATAGACTTTTGGAGCCTTACCCCAACAACTGGAAATAATTCTAATTTTGTTGGGGATATGTCCAGTGTATAAATAAACCTATATTGACTGCTGCTGACCACAGACTGGTCTTTCTTTTTAGCTGTTGAGAGACTGCTTGGCTGCATTCAGGATATTTTTTAAAAAATTATTATTATTGACTTTTTCACGGAAAAGAAGAGAGAGGGATAGATAGCTAGAAATATCGATGAGAGAGAATCATTGACCAACTGCCTCTTGCACATCCCTACTGGGGATGTGCCCACAACCAAGGTACATGCTCTTGACCGGAATCAAACCTGGGACCCTTCAGTCCACAGACTGATGCTCTATCCAATGAACCAAACCGGTTTTGGCATGCATTCAGGTTTTGGTGATTAAAAATAAAGCTGATATTAAACATTAGAATGCATGTATTTGTGTGTACATAAATTTTCATATATCTTGTATAAATACCAATTGATGCATTGTAGAAGAACATTAAAATCATTGTAAAAAAATACCTGCTACACTGTACTCTGAAGTGATACATTCCCACCAACATTGAATGAGAGTTCCTGTCACTATTCACTCTTGGAAGAATTTATTATTGCTAGGGTTTTTGCTATTGTTTTTGTAATTTAGTCATTCTAATGATGCACTATAGTATTGCATTGCTATTTTAATAGGCAATACCTTAATAAAAAATTATGTTGAGATTCTTTCATATGTCTATTTGTCCCTATCTATATATATATAAAAGCGTAAGCAACCAGCTGTCAGTTGGTACCTATGGCATGCACTTGACACCAGGGGGCAGAAACCACAGGCATGGAAACCTGGAACAGACTGATGAATCTCAGAGGGAAGTGGGAATGAGGGGGTGAAGGGGAAGGGCAGGAAGAGATTAACTAAAGATTTTATATGCCTACCAGAAGCCTAGTGCAGATTCATGCATCAGTGGATCCCTCGGCCTTGCCTGCAGGGATCCACCAGAAACTAGCTCTCTGACATCACCTGAGGAGTTCCAGATTGTAAGATGGTGCAGGCCAGGCCAAGGGACCCCACCTATGCATGAGTCCATTTACTGGGCTTCTAGTGAATATATACTTGATGACCTGTATGTTTAGTTCTTTTGTGCATAATTTCATTATGGTTGTTTTATTATTGTGGAGTTTTAAGAATTATTTATACATTTAATATGCCAGTTCTTTATCATATAGGTGTTTTACAAATATTTTTTCCAAATAGGTGTCTTGTTTTTTATTTTATTGAGTTATTTTGTTTGTTTGGAGAACAGAAATTTTTAATTTTAATAAAAGTCCAAAGTCAGTTTTTAAAGGTTATAGTTTTGTTGTTGTAGATATTTAAAAACTCATTACCAAACCCAGATAATTTTTTGTAAAAGTTTTCTAGTTTGTGCTTATTTTTTCATTTTGAATTAATTTTAGTGCAAAGTTTAAGATTGTGTCTAGATTTTTTTGTATGTGTGTGGATAGCGAGACAGTGTTTTTTCTTTCTTCCCATCTTATATAGTTTTAATTTACTTTTCTTGCCATATTTTAGTAATTAGGACTTCCAATACAATATTGAATAGGAGTGCAGAGAGAATATCCTTGTTTTATTTCTGATCTTAGAGGGAAAATATACAATTTCTTAGCATAATGTGTGATATTACCTACTGGATTTCTTTGTAGATATACTTTATCAAGTAGAGAGAGTTTCTTTCTATTCCTAATTTACTAAGAAGTTTTTCATTTTAATCATAAATAGGTGTTCAGTTATTTTTCAAATGCATATTCTGTCTCAATTTATATGATCATATGAAATATCTTCTTTAGCCTTTCGATTTAGTGGGTTACATTAATTAATTTTCAAATGTTAAACCAGCCTTTCATACCTTGAAAAAATTCACTGGGCCATCATTTACAATTCTTTTTGTATTTTTTTTTAAATCTTATTGAAGATTTTAAAATCTGTATTCATTAGAGATATTTGTCTGTTGTTTTCTATTCTTATAATTGTTATTTGATTAGAGAGGTAAAGTAATGCTGACCACATAAAGTGGATTAGGAAGTGTTTTCTCTGGAACTTAGAGAGTCAATATTAAGTCTTCCTAAAGTGTGTGTTAGAATTCCTGGTAATATTATCTGAATCTGGTGATTTTATTTTTAAAAGTTACTTATTATTGATTCATCTTATTTAATAAATATAAGCTATTTAGCATATATACATTTCTTCTTATGTGCTTTTTGGTAGTTTGTGTCTTGTAGGAAATTGACACATTTTATTTATTAATTTTGGTGTTAATAATTATTTTAAATTTTCCATCTGAAATTCCCAAATCTGTATCATATCAGTGTTTGGTGCTAAATGTTTGCACTGCATCTTCTGACGGCTTGCTTTGTAATTTTTTATCGAAAGCCAAACACTGTATCAGTTAATAGTGCTGGAGGTTAATAAGTCTTTACTTCAAAGTTTAATACTAATATGGTTATAATTGGGCTGTGTTATACTTACTAGTGACTTAGATGCTTCAAATTTCTCAACCATACTTACTTTTGTCCCTACTCTTGTCTCTGGGTTTGTCTAAGAACATTGTAAATAGAGTTTTTACCTTATACCTCTTTTAGCTATAGTCCCTTATAATTATGCTGGATCTCTGTGATGTGCTGATTAGGTGTAGGTAGGGAAAGCTTTGATAGATGAATGATTAAATCTCAGTGATTTAGTGAGCCTGTAACCTTCACAAGAGTCTCTTAGCTTTCTGCCCTCTCAGGTAAGACAGGAAGTCTAGAAGAGCTTGGTCATGGGTAAATGCCCATCTCTCTAATGCAGGGGTGGGAACTTTTATTCTATCAATGGCCATTTGGATATTAATGGCATCATTCACGTGCCATACAAAATTATTAACCTAAAAATTAGCCTGCTATATTTGGCCAAACATTTAATTAACTCACCCCTAATGCCTTGGCAAGGCCAGACCAAATGATTTCCTGGACCTATGGGCCCACAGACTGGGCATTCCCCATCTCTGCTCCAGTAGGGCCAGGTTCTGGTAAAGTCTTCCCCTGGAGAGTAGGTCTTTGTTATGGAGAATGCTTTGGGAGTATTTCAAAATTAATACTTTTTCTCTCCCAGTTCCAAAGGTATGAAATGTGTGTTTTTGTTTTTGTTTTTGCTTCACTGTGATAACCTAGTAGGATGGTTAGAAAGCTCATTAAAGTATGGGGTCCCCACTGAAGACTTCAGACCTTCAGAATGTTATGCCTTTCTCCCCCAGCCTACAGTGTTTTATCAAAATTACCATTCAATGTTTCTACCAGATTATGACCCAAGTGATTTCTGCTTTGGGTTGATGTCAGCTATGGCCCTCTATATTTGCCTATTCCCCTAAATATCAGACTGTCAATTTGCCCTGTGATTTCCATTCTCTGATTAATCCAAGAAAAGTCATTAACTTTTCCGTATGTTCAGGTTTTGTGTTTCTACAAAGATGGATCAAAAACGTCCAAACGCTTTACATGTTGGAGATAAACAGGAAGAGGCAGGTATTTATCTTGAATAAAAAAGAAGAAAGTTACTTCTTTAAATGTCTAGTCCCTTCTAACTACCATACATTTCTTTTTCGATTTCTGCTTTGTCTTAATGTTGAACTTTATGGAGATGATTTATACACTCATGTGTTGGCAAATAAAGGCCAGGCCATCCTGAGAAAAAGCAGTGTGACTGTAGACCTGTGAGAACATTTGCTTGGGAAAAGCTCCTAGATGGAGTTGTCATACTGGTAAAGCATCACCTCTGAATGTGGAAGTGCCCCAAACTTGAGAGACTTCAGAAAATGAAGTTATGAAATATTACATACGTATTACAACTTAAAAAAAAAATTAGCCCTGTGTCTACGATGACTATATTTTCTTTACAAAAAGCATTATAAATATAGTGAAGGAATAGTGTACTTGCACAGCATTCAAAATCTCATAGACGGCAGAAACTGGTTTGGCTCAGTGGTAGAGCGTCGGTCTGTGGACTGAAAGGTCCCGGGTTCGATTCCGGCCAAGGGCATGTACATTGGTTGCGGGCACATTCCCGGTAAGGGGTGTGCAAGAGGCAGCTGGTTGATGTTTCTCTCTCATCGACGTTTCTAGCTCTATATCTCTCTCTCTTCCTCTCTGTAAAAAAAAAAAAAATCAATAAAATATATTAAAAAAACAAAAGCAAAAACAAAAAAACCTCATAGACCTACAGGGGCCAAACAGGTAACAGCAATGTGTAGCTCACTCTGGTAGTAACAGGAAGTAGGGGATGGGTGGCTGAACTAATAGCAAGACATGTCACATTAAGTATTTGAATTAAAAATTAGGCCAAGAAAAAAAGTGCATTTGTGGACTCCATGAAGGATAGTGACACTAATTTTTCATTTATTATGTATACTGCTTATTTAATTGTTGGGTTCCTACTCTGCAGGCTTAGATTAAAAAAAACAAAAAACAAAAAAACACAAGTAGGAAATTTTATCTATGACCAGGGGATTGTTATGACTACAGGAAGGAAATAGATATTTCTGTTATTCTATATGCACAAGAATTTCTAAGGAACTCAATTGTTCATTCATGTAGGCAAGAAGATTAAACAGAATGTCATCCGAAATTATTTATTTGATGGCCAGACCAGTTTTAAGAACTGTAAACTTATTATCACATTTTTCAATATGTTCTAGAGATAGCTTAATTCAGGTTCCAGGAGAAAAGCAGAGTTTTGTTTTTTTTTAAATAATTGAACAATATAATAATTAAAATTAAATTCTTTGGTATGTTTGATTTGAAAATTTTACTTTTAAATGTATCCTTAGGAGCTCATATAAAACACAAACCAATATTTATCCAAAGATGTTCCTTATTTATAAAACAAATATACAAAGGACATGCATAAATGAACAAACCAATCTTAATAGATATAGATAAAGCTATGAAATATAAAATGATTGTATATCATTTAACAGTCATTAAAATTATATGTACAAAGAAACACTGAAACTAGACAATGTGTATCATACTAAGAAATGTATTTGTGGCAATGTAAAACAATGTGCATAGGAGAGGAAAAACATACCAAAGTATAAGACCATTACTTCTGTCATAAACAGACGGAACTTCCATGATCAGAAAATAAATAAATAAACATCACCAATTCTGGCATATGTCCTTAAAATATGCCATAACTCTTACAGTTATTTCTTATAATACCTTTTTAATTTTGCCAAAATTACTTCTTGAATTAATTGAAATTCCTTTTCACTAAAATGAAAAGCAACATGGTTGTTTAAATGTCTGTTATCCTGGATAAATTCCCCTCTGGATCAATTACAGGAACTATGATTACTATAGCTGCACATTTCCCAATGGCAGTCATGGAGGCTCAGCTCTAAAAAAAGCTGATGGTACCCAGCTCAGTGGTTGAGAGTCCATCCATCAACTAGGAGGTCATGTTTCAACTCCTAACCAGGGCACCTGTCCAGGTTGCAAGCTCCACCCCCAAGTAGGGGGCTTGCAGTAGGCAGCCAATCCATGGCTTTCTCTCACTATTGATGTCTCTCTCTCTCTCTCTCTCTCTCTCTCTCTCTCTCTCTCTCTCTCTCTCTCTTTCTCTCTGCCCCCATTCCTCTTCCTCTCTGAAATAAACAAATCCATACTTAACAACAAATAAATAAATAGATAGTTGGATAAAGAAACAAACTGATGCTTAACAGGATGAGGTTGGAGGTGGCACTCTCCAGAGAAACCACCTGCCTCTCCAACCGAGATTCTCAGGTGTGGATTTTGTACCTCTCTCTGTTCTCTGGGGGAAATCCAATGTATGCACTCATGGTTCAGTCTTGCTGTAGACAGGGATGAGTGTGGTTACTTCTGTGGTAAGCTGTGACAATACAGAAAAAGACAACAGAGTGGCAGGCTTGAATGTGAGAAGCCACAAGTCCACACCTCAGTAGTGGAAAAAAGCATCCAGCTCTAGGGAGAAACCAACCAGCTCCCTCTCAAGGACAGAGGACTCAGTGGTGCCATGGGTGAAATCAATGATGAAACCATCACTTCTGCCTGTGGGAAGGAGGGACCTGGGAGCAAATGTCACAGTAGTCTTCCTCATGCAGGCATTGTGCAGCCTGTGTATTTCCCAGGCTCCTTACATTCCCTGGGTCTGGGATCATTGCATGAAAGTCATGTTTAAAAGCCCATAGAAGTTCTACATGACACTGACAGAATTTCCAGTTGAGAAGTCAGCCAAATTCTCTGCTCTGCCTCAGATCATATTTTATATTTTCCGCATATCCACGTATAATGATATTCTGTTAGGTTGCTGTAACATAAGTTATGTTTGTTATACTGATATTAATGATAGATGCTATTTTTCAATATTTTATCTTTAGAACTAGTTACTAAGGCAGCTTTGTTTTCTGTGGACCAGTTTCTTTTAGGTAAGTCCCTAGGAAGAGTAGAAATGCAGGATTTCTCTTCATTTCGATTTGTAGATCACTTTACAAAATGCTACTAGCAATTTATAAAGATGTTATTAAAATAAGGGTACTTCAATTTTATTTCACCCATGTCCACTGTCTTAGCTCTGGTTGCCATAACAAAATATCAGACTGGGTGCCTTAAACAATAGAATTTAATTCTCATAGTTCTGGAAAACAGAAATGCAAGGTCAAAGTGCCTTCAGGGCAGGTGTCTGGTGAGAGCTTTCTCCTTGGTTGCCTGTTTTTCACAGTGTCCTCAAATGGCCTTTCCATGGAGAGAGAAAGCAAGAAAAAAAGAGATATATAGAGAGAGAAACAGACAGAGAGATGAGAGAGAGAGAGAGAGAGAGAGAGCACATGAGTGAGCAAGTGAACAAGCTCTCTTATTTCTCTTTATAAAGGCATTCAACCCATCACGAGGGCAAGTTTTACCTCCATTTACCTAAAGTTTTTCAGTTGGGACTGTAACCAAATGACAGATTAACAAGAGAAAAAAACACACATTTTATTAGGTAATGTGTGCAGAACACATCATCAAGTAATGTGATGTAAACTAAACTAAAAGTGACTCCAAAGGATGACTTAGAATTTCCAGCCTATATGGCATCTTAAACAAAGAACAATACAGGGCAAAGAAAAGCAGTTTCAAAGTGGCAAATTGTGGGAAGATAAATATACAGGACGAAACTAATGGAGTTCAGGTTTGTTGACAGACTCCTCTGGTGCCATCTCTGGTCTGATAAGATTCAGTTGCTAGTAAAAATAGAATTATATGGCACCATTCAGCTGGAAAGGGGGAACTTTTGCAAGATTCACTATTTCTCAACTGCTTCTCAGCTTCAATAATTTTTATATTAAAGAGGCAGTTTTGGGGACAACATATTCTGGTTTTCTTCAGCCCCATTTCCATGACCTTGTCTTAATCTTATTACTGCTCAAAGGCCAGTTTTCTAAATTCTATAATTTTGGAATGGGGATTTCAACATAAAAATTTTAGTGAGGCACAATTCAGTTCATAGCACTAACCTTAGAAATTAGGTTTTCTTGTTTTTTGACTAATTTTATGCATAGGAAACAATGCCTTGCTATTGCTTTAACTTGCATTTATGTCATTTCTATATTTTTGTACAATTTCCTTGAATTGTGAGTTTATTTCCTTTCTCCATTTATTATTGAGATTACAATTTTTTTCTCTGCACTTAAATGAGCTCCTTGTATTTTCTAGATATAAACTATTTAATTATTTTATTTGGACCAAGTTTTCCCTTAAACTAGTGGTTGGCAAACTGAGGTTTGCGAGCCACATGCAACTCTTTGGCCCTTTGAGTTTTTAGCAAAGGGCAGCTTAGGAGTACCCTAATTAAGTTAATAACAATGTACCTATCTATATAGTTTAAGTTTAAAAAATTTGGCTCTCAAAACAAATTTCAATCATTGTACTGTTGATTTTTGGCTCTGTTGACTAATGAGTTTATTGGCCACTGCCCTAAACCATTGTTTTATGTCTTAGTGCTATTGTTCTGTTATTTTAGTCTATATGAGATACATTTCTCTCTTTTAGTTGATCCTACACACTCTTTGATCAACCCTAGTCTTTTCAGTTTCTTCATGGGGTCTCTTCACTCATAAGGACCTTTATTTTCATTCCTTCTCATCTTCTCTGTGAACTTGCCTTTATTTATAATCACTTGGAAAATATCTATTGAGTTTTCATTGTGAACCTGGAACATTCTGTAGACATGCAGAATCAAAGTTTCTGCCTTTATGGAGCTTACTCTGTAGATTGATAGAAAGATACCAAAAATAGGCAAGCCATTAAAATATAATAGCAGATAATGATAAGCGCTACTAAGAGAAATGAAAGAGGGATCAGGGCATAAAACATGCTAATTGTAATAAAGGCAGAAATAGAATATTGGAAACCAGCTAGAATTGAAAGAAATATTAATCATTCTCTGTTAACCGTGAATGTTTTGTTCTGATTAAAGAAGTCACATTGTATGGGACTGGGGAGCTCACCTGGAAATGCAGCTCATCCTCCTCATTTGGATCTGCCTATTATCATGGAAATATTAACAACTTTGTTTCAGAAACCAAAATCCAATTGATAGCTCTATAAAATATGATGTGATTTAACTGTTTAAGCAAGTTAACTTAGACCAAAGTAATGAATATATAGATGTAGTTATGGATAGGGTTGTGAGATAGATATATAAAAATTTATTACTTTCTCACATCTAAATATTGTCTAAAATTAATTTTAACATAAAATAAAGCATTTTAGATCTCTGCCACAGAAAGGTGAACTCCAAGTGAGAACATTTCCGTTCATTATGATGTTAATGACTCCCTTTAGATATATTCAAATTAAAAACTGCAAAGTGAAAAGCAAGTAACTTAATGCAAGTATTACCTAAGGCTAATGTGTAGGTGGCTCATGGGCTGAATCAATTACCTGCATTGTTTTGGTTGTTTATTACAATGCTTATTAATATTATTTTTTAAAAATATTATTATTATTATTATTTTTATTTTTATTTAATATTATTATTTTTTTGAAGGCTGTATTGCAAGGACCTGGGCTTTCCTTTAGTTGTAGATGAAAGGAGTTTTAGGGGTAAAGTAGGCAGGTTTAGGAAGTTTTAGGAATGAAAATGGTCCAGGGAAAGGAATGAGAGTTGAAGGCGCCAGGGTGTTTATCTTACTTGTACAGAGGATGGAGAAATGCCACACGCAAACAGAAATATATCTGGTCTAAGCAGTTCAGACAGCCATAAACTAAGGACAGGCAGGGGTATCTCTGGCCTGAACAATTAAAGTGAACATAAGTTAGGCCCAAAATAGCCTGACCTGAGTAGCTGGGAGAGCTATAAGGCTTTCTTTGCCGAAACAAATGGGAGAGCTATGAGATAAATCAAAAGTGACTCCAACCAACAAGATAAGGGGGAGAGAAAATGGGGGACACCACGTGGGCTTTGAGCTCTGAAAACGAATTGTATGTAGCAGAATGACCAATAAGAAGGGGTCAGGTTCAGACAAAGAACTGCCACATACATAAACTGGAGACAAAGGAACACTAAGCGCCCCCCCCCCCCCCCCTCTGAGAGAGAGAGAGAGAGAGAGAGAGAGAGAGAGAGAGAGAGAGAGAGAGAGGAGGCTTCCCCCCTTGGTGTTTCCTTTGGGGGCACCCTTCTCAGGGGCCCCTTTGTCCTTCCAGGAGAAACAGTTTTACGCTTAGAATTTAGAATTAGGTTTTAGAGGTAGTGTTTGCTTGCAGTAAAGCTTTTGTACTTTTCACCTATCACCTTTTGTCAGTGGCTTCATTCTTCGAATGCACTGGGACAAGAACCAAGAACCCAGGGAAGCAAATGACCCTGCTCAATAAAATAACCAAATCATAAATATTGCCTGTCCACTCTTTTTTTTTTTTTTTTTTTTAATTCTCGCCCAAGGATATTTTTCCATTGGTTTTTAGGGAGAGTGGAAGAGAGAGGGAAAGACAGAAAGAAACATAGTTCTGAGAAAAACACATCAATTGCACAAGGAGCCCAGTCCAGGCCAGAGAGTGGGCCTGGGAGGAGCCTGCAACCAAGATATGTGCCCTTGATTGGAATCAAACCCAGGACTCTTTGGTCCACAGACTGACACTCAATCCACTGAGCCAAACCAGCTCATGCTCCTAATTTATTTCTAATTGACTATCCTCTTTGAGACTGTTTAACATATTATTATGCCTTTACATACAAAATAATTTCTACTTTAAGAAATTGGAGCTTGACTCATAAATGAGAACTATATCATATAATTTAGCAATGTCATAATTCAGCAATGTAAATTATTAGTATTCAATTGTATTTTGAATATTTTAAAGGAGAGTCAATAATATAATTGGCTATTTGGTCTACCCAGCATATGTGCTGAGCAAGATCATGACTGATATTAATTTTCTTCCTTCTTTAAGAATCACTCAGTCTTTAAGATATGTCCCTCTTTTTTTCAGTTGTATCAAATCAGCATTGTTATCATCTCCATTATTTTTTCTTAGCACTTTTTCAGTTTGTTTCTCAGTGTCCTGTGACCAACATCAAGGAGTAAATCATAGGTATAAAGGGAAGTTTGCCTTTATTTCTCAAGAGTTAAGAAACATTTAAATAAATAATTGCTCTATATATTAGAAGCAAGTGCTGGGGGCCAGGACAGGCCACTCCAAAATATCCTCATTGTCATATTGATTACTTTGAATTAAAATTATTTGAGCAGTATGCATCCAATGCACAAAGGGCACACTGACCCTCCCTTGTCACCTTGATGGTAGGAAATAAATTTGTCCTTTGAAAAGTGCACTGTTTGGGTCATGGGGGTGCTTAGAGAGACACCTTATCCTAGATTTAAGGAACTCAGAGCTGAGAAACCTGTATAAACAAATTTTGTTACGTTTTCACTACTTGACTACCTCAAGCCCTCTTTTGATTTAGATTTTTTACAAATGAGCAACCAAACCTGAGTTTCTTTGTACTGCCAATTCTTCACAAATGTATTGTTTCTTTGTCTAAAATGTACAAAAGCTACCTGCTTCAATTATTTTCTGAATATTATTTATGATCTCCCATGAGCATGTATTGAATTGGTTTTTCTCATGTTAATCTGATACTCCAGAAAAATTAACATTAGTCCATCCATGAGTACTCAAAAGCGGTAGAGGGGAGAACCCCCCTCCTTGACATGTAGAAGAGGATCTTTCGCTTAAACACTGTTACAGTTGGTAGTTAGCTACTTAGATATTAACAAAAGAGAAGAACACAAAACTGGTTAAGCCTAAACTTTAGTAAGTCTGGAAGTTACAGCTTCAGACATCGTAGGAGACAGTTGAATCTTCCACCAAAGGGATCTTAATCCCCAGGCAGGCAGGAAGACCGGCTTTCCAATCTTCCCAGGAGACAACCAGCTCCTTCCCATAAACTACAGAGGGGAGGGAGAGCCAGTATAAGGGAAATTTTTCTGCTTGGGCATGGGCAAGAGGAGCCCAAATGGCAACTATAAAGTGAATAATCTAGCCTGGAAACATCTGGGAAAAGGATCAGATTGGATAAGGGCATGAAACCCGGGAGATCCAGGAAAGCCATTGCTCAGGGGAAGGGCCAGGAAAGATATTGGTTAGTTTGAAGGAAAGCCTGCCCTTTCTCAAACCCACGGAGATATCATCAAAGCTTAACAAAGGCCCAGGTTGGTGCACTCCCTGGTTTATTCCCCTGCTCTCGCCCCATTGCAGCCGCAGGGCCCCATGCTCAGGCTCATGCACAGCATGGTCACAGCACAGCCTTGGCAGCCAACATGCGGATGGGAAAATGAGACCCAGAGAAGTTCTATATCTCTGGGCTCTGGACCTCCCGTGTTGGTGAGGACAAATACAAGCTTCTGGTCCCAGAGACTGGACTCATTCCACAGAGAGATGGAGCTGAGCCATCCGGTTGTAGACAAGACATCAGGCACCTGGGCACAGTCCTTTGTTTTTGCTCCAATACACTTTGTCACAATTGCTCGAAATGCTTGTGTCGAGACTCCATGGAAGAACCCTATTTATACTGCAATAGCATTTCTACAAGTCTAAGCTTGTTAAAGACAGGGGTCACATCTAAGTTCTCTTTCTATTCTTCACTTTGTCAACCAAACTTAATGCGTGTGCCTTTGGTAGCCAGTGTCCATACACTAATGTCCATACAGTAATAAATGAATTCATTTGTATCAGTGCACTTGAAAGGAACCAGAATATCTGTCACCCAAAATATACCTATTTGTCATAAAAACATTCAGAGCTGAAGACAATTAAGAATCAGCATATTTAAGAAGAGCTCACTCTCTCTTCTCTCCTTTCAGCCTAAAGTCTTGATATAAAGTCCCCATACAGGACTATAGACTTTTATCAGCCCCGAGGAATCTGTAAGCAAACACTGTTAAACTAACTTTATCTTCCACGGTTTTTTTTTTTGTTTTGTTTCTTTCCCCGCCCCCCCCCCCCCCCCCCCGTCCCCCATTAATGGCCCTAGCCCAAGCCCCTTTGACTTGTCAGTTTTACAATTTACTATGCTTTATACAAATTAGCATAAAAGCTGTTCAGCAACAACTGCTTTTGGTTTCTTCATTTGTCTTGTGAGGACTCCCTTGTATATATGAGATATTCACATTAATCAGTTTTTGTTTGTTTTTCTCTTGTTAATTTGTTTTTATTGCAGGGACCCTAGGCCCTACTTAGAAGGGTAGAGGGAAGATTGCTTTTCAAACACTACTCACTCAACTTCAAATGCTCTAAAAATCCAGGTAGAAAAAATAAATGCAAAAGTGTTCAAGGCACCCTAGCTAGTTTGGCTCAGTGGATAGAGTGTTGGTTTGCAGACCAAAGGGTCCCAGGTTTGGTTCTGGTCAAGGGCGTGTGTACCTTGGTTATAGGCTCTTCCCAGTCCTGGATCCTGGTTGGGGGTCATGCAGGAGGCAACCAAAAGAAATAAATTTGGAAAAAAGTATCAAAATGTGATGCTTGGCTAGGAAGAATGCCAGACAATACATGTGTTTTTATAGTTATTAACATTTTAAAAAGTTTATATTATAATCTAAAAAAAAATCTTCAAAATCTAATAGCCTATTATAAATTAGAGTTTTTAGTCTATTGTTTTTTTTTGTTTTTTTTTGTACTGAAATGCCTCTGAACTCATCATGGTTTTTATGTTTATGCCCCCCAAAATTGAATATGATTGACATAAATACAGGCTATAGAATGACTCATTTAATTCACAGCCACGATTATGACTTGGAGAGGAGGAGCAAAATACACCACCCCAGAACATGTCACTGTGATGTAGACTGCTTTGAGCTAAAGACAATTAGCCCAATATACTCAGAAAGAGCTTTTTACATCCCCAGTGACTGCCTGGAGTGCTCTAGGTAGGAGGAGAGACTTATCTGCATGGCTCTTCTCATCTTTCTGTGAATTGCCTCCCTTCCCTTTGAAGCCCCAGTCCCCTACCTCCTTCTTCTTAGCTCAGAATGGTATATGTTTCAATTACTTGACTGCTGAGAGTCTCACATTTTCATGGGGCTTCCTTACATAGGAGATCTGTTTTTCTCCAGCTAATCTCTTTTATGTCAATTTAATTATTAGACCAACCAAAGAACCTGGAGAGGAAAAGAGTAAAGTTTCTGCCCCTACATCACAGACCATGTGATAAGGATGATGGCATTTTCACTGCTGAACACCACATGCTGCAGATGCACCATTGTTGCCACTGGACACTCTATATCCACTCTATATCAAATGCCACACAGATAGGTTTCTGTCTTAAATGCTTTTTTTTGTGTGTGGTGAATTTTCATTTTCATTCAAAATCACAAACTTCTATCCTAGCAGGAAGATTTTTTAGGAAATTAATATCTGATCCTATCATCTTCTATATTGGGGCAATACTCAAAAGTATAGAAAAACATTAAATGTAGGATGAAGACAATGTTTATTTATCCCAGCCATTTAAATATAAGTACTTTGACCTAAGGTATTAGTATCAATATTACTTACCTAAAATGCATGGAAAATATTATGTTACCACACTTTTTGCTATTAACACTTTTTATCACCCTGGGAAAATGTTCCAATTTGTGCTCTAATCAAGACTATGTCCCATCTCACTCTCATCCACAATTGAATTATGACTTCACAAATGACCTATACATATTCAGAAGCTGGGACTTTATAAACCCTGTGTATTAAACTAGGAATCAAGTGTCTGTTGTTCCTGAGTCAGCCAAATCTGTTCCTAACAGCTGTGTGAAATTATAAAAAATAATTATTCTTTATACTAGGTGTTCTAAATAGTAAAATGAGAATATAAATGTCATTAATATAATTTCTAATATAATATTCTCTGAAATATATTCATAAAAAATGGTGATAGTGCCCTAGCCAGTTTGACACTGTAGATAGAGTGTCCACTATGGGCTGAAGGGTCTTGGCTTCAGTTTTGGTCAAGGGCATGTATCTGGGTTGCAGGTTTCATCCTTGGCCTGGTCATGGTGTATTCCAGAGGCAACCAATCAATGTGTCTCTCTCACATATATGTTTCTCTCTCTGTCTTCCCTCCCTCCTCCCTACTACCTCCCAATCTCTCTCAAAAGCCAATGGAAACAATATCCTCAGATGAGGATTAACAGCAACAAAAATATAGAGAATACTGAATAAAAAATAAAATTAAAATGTTCATGAGTATATGCAAAATTGAAATGACAACCCTAAGTGATGTTTGTTTATAGCATTTATATTTAAAAAGTTAATAAAACAAAACTGTATAAAACCTTTTGAAACAGACTACTAAAGAAATGCACAAGGTATTTTAAAGACATAAAAGGGCAGCTACTTGGATGTTGTGAATATTAAAAGACAAAATAAATTTGCAAAATAAGCCATTGAGGAGATAGCATAAGAAAAGACAGATAAATAAGGACAATTTGAGTATGTATGACACACAGTTGAAATCTTTTCACATCCACAGTGTAGACTCCTACTTCTTTCTTTCCAATCCCCTTCATTCATTGAAGACTTTCTCATAGAGCTCAGCTTCACTTATCACCACAGACTACCATTCTCGCTGCCTTGAACTTCTTTACAGCTTATGCAATTAATAAGGAAGGCTCCTATAGGATTTTTCTCCAATTATCATTTACTACTTTTTAACTTCATCACCAAGTTTACATACATTTTGAATATTTTTTGTGTCCAGAAAATTTACCCCCGATGAGCCCTAATATCTCACTGAATAATTGTACAAGTCTCAAGGAAACTTTTTGTAATCTTTATGACCTCAGTGAGATATCTAATCAACTAACTCCTCAAATTTCTCGATCCATAACTATACAAATGCTCATAGTGGGGGAAAATGACCAGCCAAATCAGATATGCACTTGACATATCTGATGAGATTTGAGCATCTGGTGGTATAAAAAGACCTTAGCTATGCCTGTACATCGGAAGAAAAAAATTACCAACAGTAAGTATAGATTATGTCATTTGCTGGTCACAATGCTTCAGCTTGTTTGCTGCTATCACAATATTATTGCTGAGGGAACTGAGGCTCAGTGTGGTTACACAGGAAACCCTGAACCATAAAGCCAACAAGTGACAGCGCCAATGTTCTTAGACCTTTAGTTCTGACATTTCCAATAATCTTCAATAAGTATGTAACTGCTGACAGAATTTCTCAAAAGTGTGCTTTCTCATGGCACCTCTAAATATCACACATCTTTCTTGTTATTGAGGAAAAAACACGCAATGGTATGGGGAAAATATATTTCTGAGAACATAACAATACTAAGTCCCTTTCTCCCCCTCCCCCCCAATGTCTGAACTATATAAATAGAAAACTCATAGAGAAATAAGTATAATATTTATCACAGGATAAATAAAAGGACAGCTATTTGAGCCCTATTAACCCTAACCCTAAGCAACTAGTATGTTTAATGTGCATGCTATGTGCTTTTAAGTATCCTTGGATTCACCTTTTCCCCATGTTCTGCTCCTGATGGTTCTGTGTTATTCAGCTTTATAGGCTTAGTCCCATTGCACTTATGCAATTATGGGCCTGAAGCAGAGATAGTAAAGCAGATATAGTCTCATATTTAAGGACAAGGCAGCAAAACATTTTATCCCACAGCAATGGGCTAGTCTATTTTTAGGGCTGCTGTATTGATTCTCACTTCACTTCTAAGCCTGGCCTTCTCCTCACATGCCAGTCCTAATGCCTGTCTTTTATTTTGTCTTTTTTTTTTTTATTAAAGCTATAGTGACTGTAATATTATACTCATGAGTATCTCCTTTGTTCTTGTCAGTCTATTAGGGTGATAAATATCCTAGGTTTTATCTTTATCCACATCCTTTATAACTATTTTTAACACACTTTGGGGCATCCTTGAACAATTTTAGTTCTATCAGGATTGGAACTTACATTGCCAACTCTTTTTCAGATGTTAATATACTTTTTTGATAGCCAACCAGAGTCTTTTTTTACACCCCTAGTTCTCTATCTGGTTTACTTCTTTTTGAAGATCCTGCTTTTATGAATATAGCTTGTTGGGTGCTGGCCACTTCCTGTATAATTTCAAGAATATAAAAATATTCCAGAGTTGTGATAGGATATATATCTTCATATTGAAAAAAACATAGGTTGTCAAGCAAAGAAATTTAGTAATCATAATAAATATTACCAATAAAAGTTCAAATGTATGATCAACAAATTTTGGAAAACAGCATTTTTAAACTAGTTATTAGACAATTTCAAGTATAAAACCAGGTTTGTACAACAAAATGCAGCTCGTATTTCTCACCAGTAACACTGAATTCTTAAAACACTGCCTTTAAATCAAGCTATTCAAATGTGAGGGAGCAAAATAAAGATATTCTCATATCTCTGAAGTGTCAGAAATATTTTAGGAAGTACTAAATCAAAATCAAAATACAGGAGAGAAGAAGATAAAATTCATTAGAAAATTATATTAAAACAAGGACACAATGAAAGAATTTCTAGGATGAGAGCTGTTGAAAAGACCTAGAAATTCAGCTTATATTTTGTTTTAGTAAGCAGCTTAATTAAAAACACTTAATGATGATATAACTGATTTTAAAATAAGATATTTCACTTATGTTGAAAATTCAAAATACAGATAATTTTAATTTTTAGATTTTAGTTTTCATTCTAAATCTATCTATAAATCTAGTGATGAAATATGAGGCAGAATTGACTATGGCATGATTTTTTGAGTAGTTGATGATGCATAGAAAAGTATTTGACCTGATGTATAAATATTTTTGTACAATTGCAACAATCCTATTTGATTTTGTTACATTATTATAATGCTATTATTTTTTTAGGATTGACCTATAAACAAAAACAATGAAGGGTTACAGGTGCATAATAAAGTGATGTGAAGCAATGTAAATTTGGGAATTAGGTTGAAAATAAAACCCCCAATATCCTCCTTTTAAATGAAGACTTAAATTTGAATAACATACAAGGAGATTAAGTATATTACTTATAGCTCTAAATGTGCATAATGGAAAATGAATAATATTCATTTAATATTTATTATTTAATATTTAATATTTATTTAGTATCTTTTATGGATTAATTATTTAGCAAATACAGTTATTAGATAAATTGAATTAATTTCTATGTAAATAGATATATGTACATGTTAACTGGTTAAATGTACATATGATTAGATATATTAATTAATTCATTAATAAGTGGATGCTTTTAGATAATATTTTTCTTGAGTCTCTGAACTTATGTAAGCAGAAAGAATTTGTTCCGACTATGAAACTTCTGTGTCTCTTCTGTTATAGAGGACACTCTCAAAATTGAACTGAATTTGAATCTCACTATGTCATTCACTGTATATATGACCATTTGAAAATAATATAAATTGATAAAGGGTTAGTATCAATGTATAAAATGGACATTATAACAGTGACTTCATTGTGCTACTATCAGGATTAAGTAATACAGGTTTAGCACAATGTAAGGCACATACACAATAAACCTTCAGCACATGTTTATGTTGCTGTGGCTTAAGATGGCTATTTTATTTTAAAGCAGGGACTGGAGCAGATACTTCTATGCCAATGTTCATTTAGCATCATTCAATATAGACAAAAGGTGGAAACAACTAAGTTTCTATCAACAGATAAATGGATAAGCAAACGATTGTAGATACATTTAATAGAATATTATTCTGTCATAAAAATAATGAAGTTCTGATACATGCTACAATGTGGAGGAATCTTAAAAATATTATGCCACATGATATAAACCAGATATAAAATGTAGACTACTGTATGATTTCACTTACATAAAATTCCATGAATAGGCAAATTCAGAGACTAAAAGTAGATTAGTTTACCAGGGTTTAGGTATTACTGCTTAATGGTTACAGAATTTCTTCTTGGGTTGATGAAAAATCTTAAAAATATAGATAATGGTTTCACAGCAGTGTGAGGATAGTTAGTGCCACTGAATTGTACATATAAAATGGTTAAAATGGCAAATATTATGATATATATTTTACAAGTTTAAAAAACTAATAATCCAATATGTCAAAAATCATTGAATAGTATATCTTAAATGGATGGATTTATGGTATGTGAATTATATATCAATAAAGCTGTTTAAAAATGTAAAGACTGATATTGTAAATATTTAATAATAGTTATCTGTGAGAGAGTCACCCAATCAGAATGGATACTGGTCATATCACTTACTAATTTAACAGTTGCATATCAACTTGCATGTTAAATTCTAATCTCCTTCAGGAAGATGATCTACAGCATTTTAATCAAATCTCATCTTGCTATCCTTTCAAAGTATCTATATTTTAAAAATTTGGGAAAAAATTACTTTTCATGTTTAGAGCAGAGATTCACAACCTATAGTGCTAAATATGGCCTGCCTCCAGTTTCTATATGGTCCATGAGCCATATAGATAACTACCAGCCATTCGAAATTCTATTGTCAGTCCACGGAGCAGCTCCACCATGGGGGTTAGATGTGTGAAGCGTGGGGCAGGAGGCAGGGGCATCAGGAGATGCTCTGCCAGGTGGGTTTGCTGGTAGGAAGTTGGTCAATGATCAGAAAGAGCTAGTGATTACAAAAGCAACAGATGGAACGTGAGACAGGTGAGGATGAGACAATTCAAACAAACATATGAGGCAATTTATTTACTTATCTTTAAAATATTTTCATTCATTTTAGAAAAGTAGTGAGAGGAGAGAGAGATGGAAACATTAATGATGAGAGAGAGAATCATTGATCAGCTGCCTCCTGAATGCCCCTCTTTGGGGATCAAGCCCACAACCCAGGCATGTGCCCTGACCTGGAATCAAAATGTGACCTCTTGCCGAAGCCAGTTTGGCTCAGCTTTAGAGCATCGGTCTGCGGACTGAAAGGTCCCAGGTTCGATTCCGGTCAAGGGCATGTACATTGGTTGCGGGCACATCCCCAGTAGGGGGTGTGCAAGAGGCAGCTGGTCGATGTTTCTCTCTCATTGACGTTTCTAGCTCTCTAGCTCTCTCCCTTCCTCTCTGTAAAAAAATCAATAAAATATATTTTTTAAAAAATGTGACCTCCTGGTTCATAGGTCCACGCTAAACTACTGAGCCATGCCCACTGGGCTATTAGAGGCCATTTAAATAAATTCAACAAATAATTAGAATTAATTTTAAACACAGCCATATTTTCTTAAAAATAATAAATAACTTCTAAGTTATATAAATTGTAATATAAAATTAGCAAATGCTTATTATGCAAAAAAATAATTGAAAACTGCATATGTATTTAAATAATAAGAAAAGTTATTTTAATCATATTTCTAGTACTAATTATTTTATTCATTCAAAAAAAACCCCTTTGAAATAAGGTTATAGTGAACCATGCAGTGTATTTGGAGTGTTTTCAATCTGCTCAGTTGCTTCCCCATGGAAGATAGAGAAGTTAGTTTTGTCTTTGACAAGTTGGAAAAGAACAAATAGCACTTCTGCTGGTTTTGGGATAGATGAACCATCTCCTCTCCGAGTTCACAGTATCACTCTCTTCATTTGTTTCTGCAGTGTGTTTGATTGCCACTTCAATGCCTCAAACTCTATTTGGCGCCATCCTTTGTATTTGCTTTCTCAAGTGACTGCAGAAATGGAAGCAGCTGGTATTTCCAATTCCAACAACTGCTGTTAAGCACTAACCTCAGGTTCAGACTGCAAGTCTGTCATGAGATGCTATTTTTCTAAAAAATGGCATGCAACTCCTTCTGCTTCCTTTTAAATTTTGAAAACTTATTTTTATTTTCTTCTTGATGTGAGGAAAAAGTTTAACAAACAATTAATTGGAGCTGACATAGAGGGATTTTTTATTAAATATGTCTGTAAAATGTCCTTAATTAAATAAATACTTATTTTAAAATAAGGAAAACTCCCATCTGCTCTTTTTGGTGAAGAAATGCAGATTAAATAGATCTGAGAGAGAAATATACTATATGTATAATTTAATATGAGATTTTGGGATGCTTGATCATTAGATATAAAAAAAGCAACTTTTCATGAAAGAATAGACTGACCAAAATTCTGAAAGTTATAACTAATTAAGTATATAACTTGATGGGGAGCATACTAAAAACAGACTCTGTTTTAAGAAATGTACTAATACACACCATGTTTTATTTCATTATCATCTCACCCATTAAGGAAGGTGAGTATTATCACAATATAAATGAGTATCCTTGACCAGACCTGTGGTTCTAAAGCAGAAGAGTTTAGAAATATACCTAGAAATTGATGATGTAAACAGAGTCAAGAATGAGGGGCCTGATATAGTCTTCTCTAAGAAGAATGCTTGTTCTCAAAACAATATTGTGTATGTCCTTATATCTTAACATAATTTTGAGGCATTAGTTTGCTACATGGCTGCCATAACAAAATGCCACAGAAATATGTCAAAAATATGTCTTAAACAGCAAAAATATGTTTTCTCACAGTTCTGGAGTGTGGACCCCCAAGATCAAGGTGCCAGCAGGGTTAATTTCAAGGCTTCTCTCTTTGGCTTATAGATGGCTTCCCTCTGTGTGGGATCCCCTGGGGTCTCCACCTCTTTTTATAAGGGACCCAGTCAGATTGATTAGGACCCCGCTAACCTGTTTTAATTTATCTTATTCGCCTCTTTAAACACCTTATATTTAAATATGGTTATAATATGAGGTACATTCTGAATCTGGGGGTTGGGACTTCAATGTTTGAATTTTGGGAAACACAGTTCAGCCAATGGCATCTGATTTACTTAGAAGTTTGAAAGTTTCAAATCAAAACCCACAAACAAACTACAAAAAGGCCTACATTTTCTTTTCATGAATACTTAATTATAACCATTTAAATTGATGACATTTTGATACTTTAAAAAAATGCAGGGAAAATATGGAAAATGCAGGAAATGTACAACATGTGCATTTAAAGAGAAAATCTTGTTAATTAAGCCATCTGGCACATTGTCTTATACATAGTAGTTATCTCAAAATTCACATATCACATTGGTTTTTAAAGCAAATGAAACAATTTAAATTCGAATATATGCTGATGATAGGATAAATTATGTGTTTATTTTAAAAGAAAACTCATGTTGGAACTAGTCATCCTAAAAATTACCTGGTCAAATGACAAGATGATTAAATTAGGATCTCTACATATGGAATGACTTTCCTAATTTCACATTTGAATTGGGGTTGCACATGACAGAAACCTCATTATACTTCCTTACACAGGTCAAATTGACTTCTCATATATGAAGAACTGTGGAGGCATAGTCCAGACATAGAATGAATGCTCATGGCTGCCATTAAGGACTGAGAGAGGCACTAGCTTCCTGCTCCCTCATCTTAGAGTGTGGTTTGTCACTCATGTTCTTATGATGATTTTCCTCTTTAGCATACTCTCTGTTTGTCAGGTAATACATAGTGGAGGAAAAGAAATAAAAAAAAGAAAAACACAAAAAACACTGAGTCTCTTCTGCAATGTAATCTGACTTAGATTAAATGAGACAAAACTGTGCACTATGGCCGAAACTGGTTTGGCTCAGTGGATAGAGCATCAGTCTGAGGACTCAAGGGTCCCAGGTTCGATTCCGGTCAAGGGCATGTACATTGGTTGCGGGCACATCCCTGGTGGGGGGTGTGCAGGATGCACCTGGTCAATGTATCTATCTCTCTCATCGATGTTTCTAGCTCTCTATCCCTCTCCCTTCCTCTCTGTGAAAAAATCAATAAAATATATATTTAAAACAAACAAACAAAAAACTCTGCACTATGACCCTCCTACAAGAGAATTGTGAGAAATAAGTATTGTAATTAAATACACAGTAAGTAACAAACAAGCAAACTCATTCTGTTAATAACTGGGGAAATTGGATCTTGGATATATCTGTGTTTGCTGCATGCTTCTTTAATAAATAATTATTAGGCATCCATTCATTCTAAACTCAGGTTATGAAGTGTTGAACTAAACCATCATCGCTTCTAGTGCCTAACCTCATCGGACTAATGGTAATGGGAAAAACCATACAGTACTTTGTGATAAATGTTATAAAAGAAAAAAATATTCTATGGAAAAGAGTATTTGAGTTTTCGGGGAGGCATCATCCACTTTAAGATGTATGACCTGGAAATGCTATTTTTAAGGGATGATATTACAGTTGAGATTTGAAAGTGAAGTATCAGGGAAAAGAGGTCAAGGAAGTGAGAACAGAACATACAAAGGTATTGAAATTCTTAAAGAAAATGAGAACAAGCTAATGTTTTGGAATATGACAAACATGAGATAACCTGTGAAAGAAGGCAGATATTTGAATTTTTCATATCCTGATTTCCCCTCCCTTCTTAAATTAGGTAAATTCTGAGATATCTGATCTACAGAGAAAGTAAGGATACAACAAAACACGGAGTATAAGACTTAGTTTCAAAAGCCAACGCTACAAGGTGATGAAATATTGATAGGTAAGAATAATTGCCTTACTATAGACAGTAGAACAATTCCCCAGGAATGAGGGTATAAACAAAAACAAAAACAAAGAAAAAGAAAGAGGAAGAAAGATCAGTGGGGCTCATGTTTCAAGGCCAAACCTGCAGAAATCTCATGGGGAGGAACATCCAGAATTAGCAGCTGGAAGAAGTGCAATGGCCCAGTGGGTGGCTATGGGGTGAAGGATGCTGCACACCCAGAGCTACAGACGATGTAAACCAGTCCTGGCATTCCTCCAGACTCCCTCTGAGGGTACAGCTGGCAGGATTCATGGCCACCATCTTTCCTTGTCATTCAGCAGGGCTCTTTTTTCCTTTTAGTAAATATAGCTTGTTGATAAACAAAAATGTCGACGCATGCCCTCCAGTTTTGCTTTACATAAGAGTCAATGGTCTTTATAATAAGAACACATGGCCTCTTTTCTCCTCCATTTCTTCATAATTCAGTGAATAGAAAGGACTATAAAAACAAATAAACAGGAGCAAAAGGAAAGAAAAGCAAGAAAAATATTCACCAACTTCTTCATTGCTATGTAATTTAGCATAATTGAAAGGTTTTTTTTTTAAAGCAACTTTTCATTCATTCAACCCATGATTATTTAGGATTTACCATGAGTAATGCAGTTATTACGAACTTAGGAACATACTGGAAGACACGTTTTAAGTAGGTTGCAAGATTCATGGCATACACTGAATTTCTTTACTTGCATCTCATTTATTGTCAGCTCTTAGCTAACAAGTGCCAGGATCCTTATTCCTAATTCTAATCAGCTTCTCTGGCTCCAGCACTCAGTCTTGTTGATGCTGCTCCTGTATATTGGCCCTGATTTCATTAACACTTCCTCCCCTTTGTGCACCTTCTCTCTTGGTAGGGTCTGGAAGTCCTGCCTTTCAATATTGCTAGTCTGTGTCTGCAGTGCCTGACAGGATCCTTTGGTTTTGGGGGGGTGAGGCAGGGCATCACAAGCCACCGCAGCTGGTGTTTATACTACTGTGTGTCGTCCCCCACAGAGGATTCTGGCATAACAATCTCTTTAGTCACTTGTTATTCTTGTCACCGTTTTATCAGCATCTGTCAGGCAGGAACACACGCTGTCTGCTTTGTATGACATGACTGTGCCTGCTACCTAGCGAAAATGGCACCATCCCCACAGGCAAGCACTTATCATCGATCATGATGCTGGTGCTGAGACCTGCTCATCAACCTTTCATGAATTACAAAAATTTCAAGTTTGACTCACATTTTTATTTTTAATATGGTTTCAAAATGCCTTGAGATGCCTCAGCATGATAAAATCCTATTGCACTTAGAGTTGCTTTTGTTGCCATTCTGAACAATCAGACGTGTGGAGTCACCCCTGAGTGGCTGTGATAACCATGACATTTCTAAAGAAAATGTCGAAGCTCTTTGTAATGATGACTGAGGGACTAGTTACATTGCCACTTCCACACATATGTATATACATGTTTTATAAAGAGCAGAATTTTCAATATAAAATCTTATGAAATCAGACATATTTTAACATCGCTGTATATTACAACGTGAAATCCAATCTTACCTTCTTATGTGAAATGCAAAAGATATTTGCTAGAGTGTATTTCATTGAAATTTCAATTGTTTCTAAAATAGTAGTCAGTAATTTAGCTGTGTTTTGGCTCAAAAGATGTCTAAATATTAACCGTATGTACTATTTAATTGGTCCCATGGATTTTATTCTTAAAAATAGGTAGTATAATAAAAATGATGCCCAGATTCAGTAGTATAGTTGGTCTGAGTATATGTTCCAATAATCAGGTTGTGGGTTCGATCCCTGGTCAGAGGACATACCAGAATCAACCAATGAATACATACATAAGTAGAACAACAAATCAATGATTCTCTCTCCCTTTCTGTTTCTTTCTCTCTCTTTCTAAAATCAATCAATCAATCAATGAATAAATGACATTTTTAAAAATGACAAAACACAATGGGAAGAGGAGTCACCAGTGTGTAGTGGAAAAGCACTCACTGGTCTATATTAGGAAATTCCATCCTCAGTCCTACCCATAGCCTCACTCATGTCTGTTTTCTTCATGACAACATTTTTTTTTCCCTGAGAAAAAAATGTATATAATAATATCCATAATCAATATCATGCACGTGAAAAATAATAATTATTATTATTTGGAGAGACATTATTAAACACACTTGTTTAAAACCTCATTGACACCCTTTCACTTTTTTGTTTAGATTTTGTGTTAAACAATGGCAATCCAGGCTTAATGATAGCTTATCCGTAAATGTCATCTCTGTCATTATTAATATATTTCAGGAATCTTGGATCCCTGGTGAACAGAGAGCCTTTCTGATTTATGCTAATATCTCTGTGCAGGATATAGATATGAAATAGAATTCAGGAGGCCTCTAAATGGATGGTTAAGAATATCTGGTGATTAGAATAGGCAGTAGCTCCATATTGTCAAGGGTATGGTTGTACATATATTTGAGATTTGAAAAAAAAATAAAAAAAGATTATCAGATCTTGAACCTCTGGATTCTTGATCTGATCTGTAATTTAGCTGATTCTCAAGACAGAAGCAAAGAAGGGGCATTCTAGAAAAAATCATTCTCTATTGTTCTAATATAAAAAAACAACTTATAAAGAATTATTACTCTAGTTATTGGAGGATTTTTAACAACAGATATGTTTTCAGAATCCTTGTAATAGTTCTAGCTAGATAAATGATTAAAATCTAGAAAGACTTCTATTTCTAGAGTCAAAAATATTTATAAAATATAATAGTCTCAAACACTTGTATTTTAGAAAACACAATTTAAATATGTTAATGTAGCACAATGTTTCATACATAGTCTACCTGTCAGCACAGCAAACACTTCCCCAGAAAAAGATCACATTCTCTGCAAAAACTAATTACCTTAGATTTAAAATTAAATATCATTTCAAATGCATCAACTTGCTCATGAGAAGTATGCCTGCTATTGCACTTTCTGGCTTTATACAAAGTCCAATTTCACTCTGAAACCATACATCTATCCTTTTAAAACTTAGATGTTTTTCAGACTATCGTATTAAATGATAATTTTGTATGAGATTTTGCCCATGAAAAAGTTTATTAAATTCAACAGTGAATAACCTTTGATGAAGTAAAATTACTTTACAAACCACGGGCCTTGTGCATGTCTGACCCTAGTTTGCTAAGTTTGTAGGTTAATCCATATAGAAAAATATATGTAATATATATAACACACACATGTATATATACATATATACATATATCACATATATCACACACACACACACACACACACACACACACACACACATATATATATATATATATATAGTAGTACAAATAAGAAGGTATACAGAGAAAGAGTCCAAGTGAATTTACTCTTGTGTTACTTTATATTTTTTATTCCAAACCCCTATCTGCATATCGGGACCCCTGTTTGATGTCAAAAAACATGTGGACCCCTCTTGACTAAACATCAATCTTCTGCTCTTGTTAATTCTCTCCTAGGCCCATGCTCTATTTACAGGGCCCTTAAGAACTTGCTACTACCGTTTTTCCCCCAAAATAAGACATCCTCCGAAAATAAGACCTAGGGCATGGAAAGATAAGACATCCCCTGAAAATAAGACCTAGCGCAATTTTGGGAGAAAAAATTAATATAAGACACTGTCTTATCTTCGGGGAAACAGGGTATCATACCAAAAAGGGTCAAAGATGAGGCTTAAGGAGAAAAAAAAAAAGATATTTTTTCTTTCCAAGAGTTTAGCTAAGTTGCTTCATGATATTCCTTCCTCAACACCCATTTTATTTGCCCAGCAGTCCTTAGGGGGCCTCAAACTGACACCAGCCCTCTCATGCAAGTGCATGCCCTAGATAACAGCCTGCAGAGTTACAAGTAAACGTAAGTTCCTGACATGACATGCCCAACAGCCTCTGAAATCAGCAATCTCCCTCACCTCCCAGGGTCTTCCCCTCATGTACTTCTTAAGAGATAATACCCCTATAGAATTTATCAAAACCTCACTTTTGTTCGTTTGTTTTGACTTGAATTTACCAATTTGGCCTTACCTTAAAAACTTGAAAGCATTCCACCCACATGCCTCATGGTCTTGCCTCTCTCTCTGCCTGCACCCTGCCTCTACCTCCCAGTGTGGCTCCTCCAAGCATGCAGTGTACTTCCTCCCCAGCCCTGAGTAATAAGCATCTTTATTTCAGTTACTCATGTACTAGTAGTCTTCTGTTGAGCCATGGCTTACCCTACAGCACCTTGTGTTACATTTAATAAGTGCTAATTAAAAAAAAAATTATAACATCACTTTGTGATATAAAGAGCTAAGCCACTTACTTCATGCACATTTTTCTCTGGGGCTCACCTGAATTTCTGCTGAGTCTCTTAGGCTTCAGGCCCACCCCAAATAGAGAGAGGCCTTGGGCAGATCTTTAAACAACATTCATTGAGAAAAATCAGTCCTCATCATTGGAAAAATCTAATAGGTATATGTCAACATGCTATGGGAATAAAACAACTTGTGCTCCATTGTAAAGTCACAAGTCATCATTGCTTTAGATGTCATGATAGCACAGCTGTAAGTACGGCATTTAAAAAAATATATTTTTTAACTGAAAAGCTAGGGGCAATTGTCAAGCCACTCTGGTTCCCTTTCTTAAGGTTCCCTTGAATACTGAAGTGTTAGGGGATAATCCCTAGGATACCTCTGTCTCTAGGTGATATCAGCAACACTAAAATGAGATGTGGTAAAATTCTATGTTTTGAAGTCACTGCCTCAGTACATTTTTAATTCCTCCCCTTGGACAGGCTTATGCAGATAGATATGCAGACTCTATTTTTTGCAGATATTACTGGCCTTAAATAATGGGTAAAATCTGAAAATTAAAGTCAGACCAATATTTGGGTTTATAGTTTTACTTAAAAATCTCTATTTCACTGAACATAATACCATCTAGGTCCATCCATGCTGTTGCAAATGGTAAGATTCCATTCTTTTCAATGGCTGAGTGCATTGTATAAATGTCCCACAGCTTGTGTATACCTGAAACTAATACAAAATAATAGAAGATGTAAGCTGCAGTTGAAAAAAAAATTCAACAAACAAAATCTGTATATAAGAAGTCTGATTGCATTTTTAAAATTTGTTAAAAGAGCATAACTGGAGCTGGATTATTTTGTGTATTGAATTCATTGATGTGGCTTGGAATATTAACTTAAATGACTATGCAGTGTTAATCATTATTTAGAGCCGCTGAAATCATCTCTTACACAGCAAGGGCTTACTGTCCTCTTATACCACCTATATTTCTCCACCTTTTTCTCCTGTGGGCTATAATATCAAAAGTTTTAAAGTATAATTATACAGTTTGGAAGCACTAATTCAACAGCTATTACAGTCCATCAAAAATGGGACTTTTAACCTAATAATATTTATCGACTTTGGCTATTTTGACACATAATTTATAAATATATATTATAAAATTACCATGCATGGGAAGGCAACACAAGCCAGCTAGAAATGAGGTTGAAAATCAGTGTCCAGGGAAACAAGTACTGATTTCCTTTCTTGGTCATCTAGAATATTGTTTAAACATTTAAGTATAAAATTCATGAAAAAGAGAATTCCTAAGAAAATATGACATTTAGCTTCTTGTAGCGATTAGATTAGACAATGTAGAGGGACATGGCAGGGTTTTCAGAGAGCAACCATCCAAGGAAGCTGAATATCAGCTCCCACTAGATGAATACTCTTTAATTTGCCATTATTCCCGCTGTGACCTCTTGCTTTTCCACTAAAGTGTATTATCTGTCTGGTGTGGATTAGAGTCTCTTAACATCAATTTGAAATGCACTAAAAAAGAAATCCTAATGGATCCATGTAGGCCAGTTAGTAGCCACTATTCTAATGTTTTATGTCTAAGGCCTTGGGAGCAAATGACTTAGCTGTGCTTACAGAGTCTGTCTGAGGCGAGTAGGTTAAAGTAGTGCAGAAAAACTTCTCTACATTGGATCACTTAGGAAAATAGCCTATGATGAGGCTGCAACAAGGTATGGCATGGTGAACTCTCAATTTTTTAAAAATATATTTAATTGATTTTTTACAGAGAGGAAGAGAGAGGGATAGTGTGGTAGAAACATCGATGAGAAAGAATCATCGATCAGCTGCCTCTTGCACACCCCCTACTGGGGATGTGCCCGAAATCAAGGTACATGCCCTTGACCGGAATTGAACCTAGGACCTTTCAGTCCGCAGACTGATGCTCTACCATTGAGCCAAACCGGTTTCAGCTGAACTCTCAATTTTTGTGTCAGGTGCATGTCCGCAGCAATTAGACAGGCCAGAGCACATGTAGGCAAGGAGAGGGAAATCATTGTTCATGAAATCACACAGGTTATACAAGTAGCCCTGGTATATTGGGGGTTTGTGTTCAGTTGTAGACCCAGAAGTGCAGTGTGAACATAAGTGAAAACATTCCCAAGACTCTCATGGAAGGAGGAAAAGAAAGGAAGGATCAGATCCTGATTTATAGATGAAATGGAGCCACTTGAAATCATCAATGTAAAATCTTGACTTTAAGGCAGAGATAAGGTAGCAGGGGGAATAAAAAAGAAATCATCTAAATACACATAATGAAACATAGGCAGATCAGGCCCAATAGTATTCAGTCGAAGCCAATTAGCTAACAGAACAGTTAAAGGGCCTAACATTTTTTTCCCCTTATGTGTAGAGCAGCCATTCTCAGCACTCAGAATGACTGGCAGACAGTAAGGAGAGTTGGATTTCTGGGTTAAACAGTGAGAAGGTATAACTCCACACACTAGGAAGCCTATCAGGAAAACAGGACCAAGGTGCACACACTCCCATATAAGCAACTAAAACTGCCAAAACCGGTTTGGCTCAATGGATAGAGCATGGGTTTTCGGACTGAAAGGTCCCAGGTTGAATTCCGGTTAAGGGCATGTACCTTGGTTGTGGGCACATCTTCAGTGGGAGGTGTGCAGGAGACAGCTGATCGATGTTTCTCTCTCATAGATGTTTCTAACTCTATCCCTCTCCCTTCTTCTCTGTAAAAAATCAATAAAATATATTAAAAACAAAACAAACTAAAACTAAAACTATCTCCACACAACACACATGCCAATTATCTTTAGTAATGTTAGCATTAACACAGGTCAAAAATGTGTCCATGAGGGAGACAGCCTGGGGAGCGAGCAATGTGACAGGGCCACCTTCCTCTTGCTTGTGCTCCGTGTTAAGCGGAGTTTCTCCATTTCAGCACCTGACATTGTGAGCCAGGTAATTCCATGATTGCTATTGATGGTGGGATGCTACCCTGCAGACTGCAGGTGTTTAGAACATCCTGGCCTCTAGCCTCTGCGCATGTCAGCTGCACTCTCTTTTCCCTCCCTGACTCTTGAGGACTCAGATGATGGGCTCCAGACATCCCCATAGAGATGTGCATGCAGAGGATGATGCTAAAGAAATCTCAATACTTTACAGGAAAGCCAAGCAAATATAAGAAGTTCTAAATTTCTGTTAATTCAAAGTGGTTTTTCCTATCATTCCATCCTATGAAGGTGGTTGGTTGTTTTTCATAAAACACCAGTTCAGTGTCTTCAGAATCACTAAATAAATCATGCTAACAACAATCTGATAGAAAGGATTTAGTCATTAAAATGCTATAGGAGAATGTTTGATGTCATAGAAAATATTCACAAAATATTAATAGGTAGGGAAAATTGTGGCACACAATGGTATTGATGCACAGCCCCAGAATGCCCTTTTTGGGAGAGGAATGTCCATTAGGTGTGTGCAGTGAGGGAAATATATTGGCTGCAAATTGGCCAATTGTTTTCTCACCCAGAAACACTGCGATAGTTCCCCTCATATCCATGGAAAATATGATTCATATCCCCATGGAGGCCTAAAACCTCAGATATCACCCAATCCTCTACATACTATTTCCTTCCTATACATATCTATGATATATTTGATTTATAAATTAGGCAATCTTATGGGTAGATGTGTTATTACTATAGATCTTAGCAACCTCAGTGCACAATTTATTTTATTTTATTTTATTTTATTTTATTTTATTTTATTTTATTTTATTTTTTATTAAGTTTAGAACTTCATCTTTTCATTTGAGGAAAGTACATCTTTTTTTAAAAAATATATTTTTATTGATTTTGTAATCAATAGAGAGGAAGGGAGAAACATAGAGAGTTAGAAACATCAATGAGAGAGAGAGTCATCAATCAGCTGCCTCTTGCACACCCCCCACTGAGGATATGCCTGCAACCAAGGTACATGCCCTTGCCCGGAATTGAACCCAGGACCTTTCTGTCCCCAAGCCGATGCTCTACCCATTGAGCAAAACCTGTTTCGGTATACATCTTCTTTCTTGATATAGCTTAATTGTCAGCATCACTATTCTTCACTTTGGAGCCATTATTCAGTAAAATAAGGGCTACTGTGCACACTACTGTGATAGTCAGTTCAATAACTAAGAGGGCTCCTGAGTGACTCACAGGCAGGAGCTGTACACAGAGTGAAGATCCTCAACAAAGGCATGAGTCACCATTTTGCAGGAGCGGGACTGTACAAGATTTCTTCATGGTACCCAGGCAATAAGCATTTTATTTTATTTTTTTAAAATATGTTTTTATTGATTTCAGAGAGAGGAAGGGAGAGGGAGAGAGAGACGAAAACATCAATGATGATAGAGAATAATTGATTGGCTGCCTTCCGTATACCACCTACTGGGGTCAAGCCTGCAGCCAGGCATGGGCCCTTGACTGGAATCAAATCTGAGACTTTTCAGTCTGCAGGCTGATGCTCTATCCATTGAACAAAACTGACTAGGGGAGGCCATGCACAATTTAAAACTCATGAATTTCTTATTTTGGTACATTTCTGTTTAATATTTTTGGATTTGGTTGACTGTAGAAATGAAACCATGGAGAAGCAGGCTGGGGTACTGTACTAGGAGAACCTTTTGCTAATTCATGATTTTTCTCTGTGCAGCCACATGGAACATTGAAATAAGAGGATTGGTATAGATATGCAACTTCATAACATACAACTTCTCATTCAATTGCTTTGACAGTTGAAGAAGCAAAAGTGTGGAGAGTGCCACAAATTCTTAATCTTGTAGGTTATGATATTCTTATTTATATGTAAATAAAGGAAACCTTAATTCCTTCAATGATTCTTTGGACTACATGTGACTAATGCCCAGAAACTTCTGTAAAATTCTATATACTTTGAATAAAAGTCACTATTATATATATATTCCTGCCTTGTTATTAAAAACAGGAATCAACATGGTATCCTCGGGCAGGATCCACAAGGGGCATTCTTGAAGTAATAAATTGATTTATTTATGAGACATTTGGGAATTCACGTTGGTCTTGCAGATAAAGCTATCTATTGCATTACTTTTTATTGATATCAGTGACCATTAAGGTCACCTGGGTGTTTCCCCTGCCTTTTAAACGTTGTCCCTGCTTCTGCACAATAGGAGGTATTGTGATAGTGTCTACGTATTCATAACTGTGAAATATTTATATCTTTAAAGTTGAACATGGAAGTAGTTTATGTTGTTAGTTTTGTTTTTGGTTATATTACATCATAATATGTTAAGTGAGTATGTGTGTTGGGAGGCAGAGGGAGGGCACATACATATCTGCTCCAAAATTTTAATTCTAGCTTTATTTTATAGCAGTAAGGTCAACTTAATTTTAATCTTTTTTAAAAAAAATATATTTTATTGATTTTTTTACAGAGAGAAAGGGAGAGAGATAGAGAGCCAGAAATGTCGATGAGAGAGAAACATCGATCAGCTGCCTCCTGCACCCCCCCCCCCCCCCCACTGGGGATGTACCTGCAATCGATGTACATGCCCTTGATCGGAATCGAACCTGGGACCTTTCAGTCCGCAGACCGACGCTCCACCACTGAGCCAAACCGGTTTCGCCTAATCTTGACTTATCTTCTCACATTGTCTAAAATATTATTACTTTGCCCTGGCCAGTGTGGCTCAGTTTATTAGAGCAATATATCAAAATATCTTGGGTTTGATTCCTGGTCAGGGAACATACCCAGGTTTGGGGTTAGATCCCTAGTTGGGCCCATGTAGGATTTAACCAGTTAATGTTTCTCTCTCAATCCATATTTCTCTCTCTCTCTCTCCCTCTTGCCCTTCCTTTTTAAAATCAGTTTAAAAATTAGAAAAATAAAAGAATAAATAAAAGTTTATATTTTATGAATAGGAAAACAGTTATTTAAAAATAACAAATATGATGAAATATTTTAGAAATAGTGTTGGTAGTTTTACCAACTTGTAAATGTAATAATTGATACTTTAATCGGTTATTTTCATTTTATGTAAATTTCACTTCAATAAATGAATTGTTCATTGAGTTTAAAAAATTCTAGAAGGTTTGTGTATTTGTGAGTATCTTTCATATATACTGAGTGGCCAGATTATTATGATCATCTCTGAACACATAATAATCTGGCCACTCAGTGTATATCCTATACAAAAAAAGGCTAATATGCAAATTGTCCCCTGGACCAGCAGGCAGACCAGCCAATTGTCCATGTCTCCTCCCCCTGGCCAGACTGGCCAGACCCCACCCATGCACAAATTCATGCACTGGGCTTCTAACACACACACACACACACACACACACACACACACACATACACACACACACAAGTGCGCACTCGCGCTCCCATGGTGGATTTGTTATGTTTGGTACTTCCTAATTTCTGATTGTCTTTGTTATCTATTATACACTGAGTGGCCAGATTATTATGATCTCTGGACGCATAATAATCTGGCCACTCAGTGTGTGTGTGTGTGTGTGTGTGTGTGTGTGTGTGTGGATTTCTACTGCTGACCTATTTTGTCAGCCACTGATCTAAACCAAACTCTCATTAAGTATAAAAGAAAAAAAAAAGACTCTAAAGCCAAAACAAATGTGTTGTTTTTTCCCAAAGTTACATTGTAACAAAGCCACAAGTAGCATTCTTATCTCTCCAGTCCCAAGTAGATACCCTATTCAAAACAAATATAATCAGCATAGTTTCTGTGTGTGTTACAACGAAGAATGAACCAAGATGGTATTTGTTTATGGGATGATGTAAAGAATCTACCAATGAAGAGTATCACCTTGTAAACCTCACAGCAATTCCTATCTATTCAAGATATTTTCATACCAAGGAAAAATTCTAAACTTGACCTTGGGTTTACAAATGCCATCAATGCAGCACTTTGGTTACAGAAAACGAGAGCAGCAGCAGTGATTAAGGTATAGGGTGAGCACATGGAATGTTTTATTAATATCTACTTAAAATGTGAGCGGCATATAATGCTGCTTGACACACGGCCAAAGGACTTCGGCGCAAAGATTTTAAAAATGCAAAGAAAAGCAGATGGGAAGTTCTGATTCCAAAGTAAATGAGTTGCCGTAGGCTTTGATTATAGGCTTCTTCCTTCTTAACTGTTTACAGGAAAATGACGGTTGGTGTTTTATAGGTTATATGTCTGCAAATTCAAATACCCAAAATTCATATCTCAAAATACTCCAAAGAACTAATAGAAAGGAATAAAGAAGTCAGGGTTTGTGTGACTCCTTCCTGACTTTTACTAAAAGGTACTATGATAGAGGATAGTGGTTGTTGATTATCCTACAGAAAATTCTGCATCATATTAAGGTGTTTTAATTGCTATTGCTGCATAACCATACCCAAAATGCAGTGCATTAGAGCAATAATTTTATTGTGTTGATAGATTTTGTAGGTCAGGGATTTGTATCCACCCCCCCACCCCCAGCTTTATTGAGATACTAGAGGCCCGGTGCACAAAATTTATGCTTGGGGTTCAGGGGGGGCGGGGGGAGGAAGGGAGGTTCCCCTCAGCCCAGCCTGAACCCTCTCCAATCTGGGGTCCCTCTTACAATCCTGGACTGCTGGCTCCTAACTGTTCACCTGCCTGCCTGCCTGATTGCCCCTAACTGTCCCCCCTGCCAGCCTGATTACCCCTAACCACCTCAGCCTGCTGAACTGATTAGACTCATTGATCCCTCTGCTGGCCTTGTTACCCCTAACAGCTCCCTTCCAGCCTGATTACCCCTAACTGCCCTTTCATTGGCCTGGTTGCCCCTACTGACCCCCCTGCTGGCCTGTTCACCCCAACCTCCCCCCTTGCCATCCTGGTTACCCTCAACTACCCCTGCACCAGCCTGGTCATCCCCCCTCCACCTGCCTGTTGCCCCTCACTTCTCCCCCTAAAGGCCTGGTCTCCCCATACAGCCTGCTGTTTGGTTGTTTGATCATCCCTCACTAACTTCCCTGCTGGCCTAGTTGCTCCACACAGCCTGCTGTTCAGTGGTTTGGTCATCCCTCACTAAACCCCTGTCAGCCTGGTCACCCCACGCAGTCTGTTCAGTCTCCATCTGGTTGTATCAGTGGTGAAGGCCCCTGTCTTTTTATATATATGGATAACTGGCATACAACATTGTGCAAATTTAAAGTGTACAATGTGAAGATTTGAAATATGTATATACTTTAAAATTATTACAATATTAGGGTTAGTTAATATAACCATCATCTCACATAGTTAACATAACTTGTGAGGGGGAATAATTTTTAATATCACCTCTTTCAGCACAAATGAAAATAATATACAAGAAAAATGAATTTAGAAGAGATTAGAGGCCAGGTGGACCCTCTTTCTTGAAGAAACACACAGACTTATGGCCTGGTCTGCCTTTTATTTACTTGAATACACATTTTCCCTTTAGCAATGCCTACAGGCATGTTAGAGGTAACGTTTGGTAAACAGTAAAAGGATTATCAGGTTAGGGAATTGTCTTGAGCCATCACTATGTCAACAGGAACAATCAGTGCTTAGTGTCAGCCGTACTAATGCCCAAGGTCCATCAGCCTTCCAAGTTTCTTGGTATACTCTCAAGACAGTATCTGCAAACAGTGACTTCCCACACATAAGTTTTGTATGTGAGTGTGTGTGTGGGTGTGGGTGTGAGTGTGCAGGGGCATGATGGACATTCAAATTGTTGCATGTGTTTTTTTGTCAAATACTTATTTTTTTAAATTTTAATTATATTATTATATTTTTATTTTCAATGCTAAATATACACTTTTAAAATGTGCTATTTACATAAATTTGATATTAACTACTAATTTAAAAAAAAAACAATGAATAAAATTTTCCAATACTTTAAGAATGTTATTTATGAGTAATGACCTCTATCTATCTTTTCTAAATAAACACTTTGTAAAATAACATTTGAAGAGACATTTAAGTCTTTGAAGTTTTTTCTTTGTGAAGCTATTTTGTGATATGTGTAATGTAGTGTTTGTGACTTCTGATGCATTAAACTTCAAAAATAGAAATGATATCCTTGCTATTACCTATTACCCCCAGAGTATAAAGAAAAGTAGACAGCAAGAAGAATACATTAGAGCCCATGAATGTCTCCTCATCACTATGTAAATGCCTAACATTGTAAGCACCTATGGATGAAAATACATTTAAACAAATCAATAGAAAATTCTTCAGGTCCTCAGTAAAGGTCACTAATTTCTCTGGTCCCGGCATGAGGCAAAAAATGAATAGCTGAATGTAGATTGTGAAGATAGGTCACAAGAAAATAGAAATGTTTGTCAGCTAAAAATAATCATGAATGCATGATTAAATTAAGAGTGTACATTGAATGGAAGCTAAAATCCCATACTATGATTTTTACTACACTTGGAACCCTGTGACTATTAAATCTCACTAAAATATAAATTATTTTAAAACTAAATATAATTAAGAAAAAGTAGCTAGTGAATGTTACCAATTCAAATGCATTTCATTGCAATAGATTATAAAATTATGAATATAGATGATGATTAGGAATTTGTTTTCTTAATGAAGCTTTGGAAGTTATAAAGCTGCTATTATGCATTTTTTGAGCTTTCTGTACTGCGCTAGGTAAGCACTTAGAGCTTTTATAATTGCCATCATGTCTAGATATTTATTAAACACAAAATCTATATAAAAATCTACCATGCAGTGATGATACTAAGGTTTATTTTTAATAGTCTTAGTCAACTGAAAAGTGATTCCTTTAAATAAAACAATGAATACCAAAATAAGGACCAATGGCAAAAATGAAGTCTCTGGCATAGACCAGAGTCCCACAGAGGTTCAGAAGGAAGAACAACTAACCATGGGTTTATAATATAAATATATCCTTTGTAGGTACAGTAGAGAGTGGTGTGAGGCAGGAGCCCCTTTTGGGTTATATAGGTTTTTAAGTGGTTTTCTTCAGAGAGAGGCCAATTGTGCATGCTGATGTCATATTACAAAATTGAGTTATTATCCTTGCATTTTTTCAGGGATGGTGGTAATAAGAGGCTCTTACCTGGAAATAGGCTAAACTGAAACTAACTACTTCCAGTCAAGCAGTTCCCAAAGGTGGAATCAAAGAATTCAAAGGAAACTGCATTCAAGAGGTATGATCAAGGGAGATAAGAAACAGCATTTGAATGGGGGGATGGGAAAGTGGAAAACACCTGAAAGGGACTTTATGCCAACTGTCAACTTTATGAAATGACTAGGGGTGGATTCAGTTAAATTTATCTAATTAGGTGAGCTTCTTAACTTAAATTAAACTATCTAAAAGTTAAATATTTGATTTTGAAATGTAATAAAATTCACAATTTACTAATACATTTAAAACACGGATTCCTACTTAAAAAGCCATGAAATTTCATATAGCAGCCATAACACATTTCATCAGAGATCAAAGTGAGGAAATCTTACAGACTAAAGAGAACTGAAAGTTACAGTTCCCCAAATATGGTTAAAAAAATAGTGTTGTGTTTTAACTTTCATTCACTTTATATTTATTATAATTTTAAAAATTAATAAACTAAAAAGCAAAAACAAAAAAAGCTGTTTGCCAATCCATTTCTCCCAACTCAAAACTCCTTGTCTCTGCAACCACCAAATTCTATATTTTTGTTTGCTTTATTTAATATAAATATAATACAATATAATATAAAATATAATATAATATAATATAAATAAAATATAAATATATAATATAAACACCTACATTTAATTATATATAATTAAATTTATATATATATATATATATATATATATATATATATATATATATATATATATATATATAAAATTAGAGGCCACAAGTTATTTCTATGTTGTGGCAATTGGAAATATTTCAGCTATAATCTTAGAAATATTATAACTATTATATTTTCAAGTGAGTCTTTTTTTGTTTGTTTGTTTGTTTTTTGTTATTGTTTTTCCCATTGATTAAATACACAAAAGTAAAATAGTTGGATCATATGGTAACTCTATTCTTCATTTTTTGGAATCTCCATACTGTTTTCCAAATTGGCTGCACCAGTTTATATTTCCATCAACAGTGAACAAGATTTTCCTTTTCTTTGTCAACACTTTTAATCTCTTGTCTTATTGATAATTGCCATTCTAAGGATCCAAGATGGTGGTGGACTAGGTGGAAGGTATACTTAGCTCATCCTAGAATGAAACTAGAATTACAACTAAAATATAGAACAATCATTCTGAATTACCAACTGAAGACTAGCTGAACAAAAGTCTTATACCAAAAGATTTATAGAAGAAGCTACATCAAGACTGGTAAGAGGGGCATAGTCCTGAAAAATGGCTGGCCTCACTCCCACAGGAGGTGGCTGAAATCCTGGAGGAATACCTCAGCTGCTGCAGGTTCCTCCTGAAGAGTATGGGGTCTCAACGTCATGCCAGGCTCCCTAGCACAGAGCTGTAAAAATCTGCAGAAAAATTCACAGGGAATCTGTCCACCAGGTAGAGGCAGGGCAAAGGGACAGGTACCTTCTTAAAGGCCCAATGCACAAAATCCTATTTGTAGCCACTCACCCTGGGTTCTGGCTGAGTAAAGGCAGAAAGGAAGACTGAGTAGTGTGGCTCTTGGACAGAGGCCATTTTTTCCCTCATATGCCTGTCTGATGCAGAGCCTTCCCTTCACATGGCTAAATCTTAGCTTGTTTGACCTGATGATTTCCTAGAATTTCACCATACCATAATGGTCAGTGGGCACCTGGCAGGTGGCATTTAGACTTGGTATACCCTAGGAGTTTTGCTGAGTGGCCTCAGGACCAACCATGGCACCAAGATTGAAACTATTCCAGTCTGGTGAATACCACTCACCTCTACCTGGTGACCCATTGAGAAGCTACCTCATGAAAGTCAGATACCCCAGAGGCTCTATCAGCTACTAAAATTAACAGGCAGCCAGCAGGCTGAGCAAGATGGAGGCGTATCTCGGCATCCCTTGGTGCTGCTGAAAGCTGACTTCGGTGCACAGCTGGTCTCCCCCAGCCCCCTCCACACACACACACACACACACACACACACACACACACACACACACAGGGCTAGCAGAGGCACCCATAAACTGGATTGTTTTGTAGCTCCAAACCAGTGACCCAGGCCAACCACAGGTAGTGTCTGACATTGACCTGCACCAGAGATCCTCCCAAGAGGACCTAGAACCAATGCACCCAGTGGACAGTTTCAAATAACATCAGAGCAGAACCCAATTAGCTTCACAAGTTATATCACCAAAGGAAGATCTTGAAAGGCACCCTGTTGAGATGCATCCTGCTTAGTGTGACCAGTACCTACACAGTATGTACACTATGTTTGAAGTCCTTTTCCATAGTCATCCAACCTGAGGGTTGACCCCATGCACAAATGGGTCAATAGCAATTGAGACTCAATTGCAACAGGAAGGATCCCATAATCCACCCAAGGGGCATTGCTGGAGCTCCCTGCTCAAATGTTTAAGGAAAATACACCACTGGTTTCCAAAGAACAACTACCAAGACTTGGATACATAACAGACACATTTAATACACAAAAACAAACACAAAGAGTCAGTCTACTTGAGGAAACAAGGTGATACACCCCAGATGAAATAACAAAAGAAATGTCCAGTAAAAGAGGTAAATGAAATAGAGGGAATGTATTTACCATGTATGTAGTTTTTAAAAAGCATTACAAGTATGCTTAAGGAATTTAGTGAGAAACATCACAGCATGAAAAAATGACATAGAAAACATAAAAACTAACCAGTCAGAAATGAATAATCCAATACCAGAAATGAAGAGTACATGAGAAGGAATAAACAGCAGGTAGATGAAGCAGAGTATCAAATCAGTGATTTGGAAGACAAGGTAGCAGAAAACATTTAAAAGCAGGAAAATAAAAACAAATTGTTAAAAATGAGAATATTTTAAGAGATGCTTGGGAAAACATAAAACATAGCAACATCCACATCACAGGGGTTCCAGAAGGAGAAAAGAGAGAACAAAACTTTGCTAGCCTGTTAATAGAAATAATGATTGGAAACTTCCCTAATCTGGTGAAGGAAAAAGATGGAGGATTCTAAAAATAACTAACCATCAGCAACTTGTCAGCATAACCCTAGGCAAAGGGAGAAGTGGGGAAGAGTTTCTGCTGCATTCTACCCCCCACCACCTCCAGCCTTCAGCCCAGCCCATGCAGCAGGTGGAGCCCCACCAAATGACCTATGGTGCAATTGAAGACTTGATACAGAACAGAGATGATAGCAGAAGCTTCATACCTCCTTCCACTATAGTGATCCTGAGGTCAGCAGGGCTGCCAGCCAATTCACAGATAAATAAACTAAAGCTCCATGAAGAGTAAAATGGCCAGAGGTGCCCAGCACCCAGCGAAGGCATAAGTGCTCCCCTTCCCAGGAATCAGAGGGCCACAAAGAGTTAATCACAGCCCTCCTTCATGGTGATGCCAGGAAGGAGACCATGTCCCAGAGCCCAGCACTGCCATGACCTTCAGTTTACCCACTGTGACAGCACTTTCTCTCCTTTGTCTCTGCCCTTGCAACCCTGCTCTGGACTTGACCCTACCCAAACAGGACTCTTCTCTCCCTCTTCCATCAGGAACCTATTGTGTGTAGATTAGGGACCATCAGGGCTGAGAAATGTGGATGAATGACAAATGCATTCCTTCAGACCACCCTCTCAGCAGGGACCAGGGAGGGCCAGAGGAGGGCAGCACTGTCCCAGGGCACAAGGCAGGCTTGGCCCCCACTGTACATGGTGTCCATTCTAGGGGATGGCAGGGGGAGGGAAAAGGTAAATGTCCTGGTGTCAAAAGACTTTTACAAGAAGAACAAGGTTCCCTCTTAATTTCTCCATTGCCATCTAAAGATCCTAGCCCGGCCAAATTATATAAGTTTATTATAATACTTTATCTGTAAAATGGGCCAACATTGCTTCTGCTTTCTCTTCCCAATAAAATTGTGCACATAAGAGGGAGATTGTGTATATCAGAGAGGGAGGTTGTGCAGGTCAGAGAGGGAGGTTGTGTATATCAGAGAGGGAGGTTGTGCAGGTCAGAGGGAGGTTGTGCAGGTCAGAGGGGTTGTGCAGATCAGGCACAGGACTTGTGAGGATCACAACCTGATTTATGGCGTGAAGGGACAGAAACAGGCAGAGAGGAAATGAAAAGCTGCTCCAGGTGGGAGAGACTCAGAAACATAAAATGTGATTCATGCTGGAGAGGTGGTTGAGTGAAATTACAATATTATTTTCCTAGAGAGATGACTCCTTTAATTTTGCTGGAGTTATGGGCTTTGTACAGTAAACCAGAGACTATTTTTATCAACGTAGGGGAGGAAATAAAGGTCCAATCCCTAGGCTACTGACTGGGAGTGATTTATTTGAAACAAAGGTTGACCTTTGCTGATAACAGAGTCTGAAGGGGGCCCTGGGCCCTGCTCTTGTCTGAGCTCAGCCTGGCAGTCCTCAGTGACATGGGGACAGCTGAGGGCACCTGGCCGCCACCAAGCCAGGTCCAGCCACACAAAAGAAACAAATACCCGACAGGCAGGCAGGACATCCTCTCCAGGATTCCTGGGCCACCAGCCCTCCGGCCTGGAGTCACAGAGTCCTGGGCAGCAGCACCTGAACTACCAGCGAGCAATGTGGACACTTTGTGCCTGACATCCTCCAGGCCAGTCATACATTTCCCACTCAGGGTCATGTGGTGCAGAACTCATCAAACAGACCTGCTCTGCAGAACAGTTGTATGTGGGTTTTCTCAACAGCACTCACACTGTTTGGAAGACAGAACTCATTCCTTTGCAGAATTGCTGTTGGATTTGCTGGAGTTTCTTGACCAAGAAGAAACAGCACTACCCTGTGGACAGCATGTCTGCCTCTCCTCTTTCCACAGCACCTGCTTTCTTAACCCCAGGGGGCCATCCAGACACCCATCAGTCTTTCTCTGAACCAGTTCCTGGGAACCTCAAATGCAACCAGGAGGGGAGCTGCCATCCAGGAGGCATAGCCAGGCAGCAGGCCACTTAGTGGGGGGTTTCAGGAAAGCTGACCCTCACCACCTGCTCCCCCACAGGCTTGAAGCCAGGAGCTGAGAGCATAGGAGCTGCCCTGCATTCAATGTCACAATTCCTGGTCCCTAAGTAAGAATTGAATCAGAGCTCAAGGATCTAGGATCATCAGCGCAAGCACAGCCCCTGGCACCACAGGAAGGAGTCCAGGCGGGTGAACATGAGATGAGGTGTCAGGACCCCTGCCAGTCAACTCACCACCGAAAGCCTGAGGGCTGGCTGCTGAAGAAAGGAGGACAGGAGGCACATCTAGAGTGAACAGGTCTGCTCTCAGGATCCGCTCCCTCTCTGAGGCAGCTCACAAAGCAGCTACTGCATTTCTGAGCCAAAAATTAAGACACAGCTTTTGACAAAAAATTAAAAATAAAAAAAATAATTTTTTTTCATTTGTGAATTTATATCTTTGGGATGTCCTAAAGAGGTTTTAAAAACCATATGTATTTATATGTGAATGAATCAGGTTTATTACAAAAAAATTATGAAATCTGAAAAGAGCCCTTCACTCCCGAACTCACTGAACACGTGTTCCCCTCTGTGTCCCTCCCTGGACCTGGGTCCTTGGGGGCAAGGCCTCCACAGTTTGCCTTTCAGGAGCTGAGAGGGGCTGGGAGACAGGTAGGAGAACAAGAGCCACACTTTGTTTCAGAAGATCCCCAAAGCCATGGAGAAAGCAGGCTCAGTGATAAGACAAGGGTGTGGCAGGGACCATATGGTTTCCTATTGCAGCCCCAACAAATGACCGCACATGAAGTGTCCCTCACCACAAGGTGTGTGATCACACGTGCTGTGGGTCAGAAACCTGAGCCTGGTGCATCTCCTGAGACCCTCCCTGGAAGGTCTGGGAGCCCCTGTTCCCTGAGCCTGGGGCACTGGAAGAACCCACTCCTTACAGAGCAGTTTCCTTCTGTGTCCCTGCCAAAGCCACGCCAGTTCCAGGGCCTCCAGCAAATCTTGGCTTCTGGTCCCTTCCTCCAGCCTCAACTTCCTCCAGCCAGCAACTCAGAGTGAGCCCCTCCCACAGCATCTGTGACCCACCCTCTCGCCCTCATCCCACTTTCAAGAACACATGGTTACTGAGGGCCAGGACCTCGGGTCGGAGCTGCACCTTCTGGACATTTTGTAGATGGTCTGGGGTTTGTTGGTGCTGAATAAATGCTCATTCAGTGATTTAAGAAACAACCACACAAGAACCCCTGGTAACATTGGCCCATCTGGCTGACCTCAGTGGTTGCCAGGTTACCTCTATGACCTGTCTTACCATTGTGACCTGTCTTAGCTCTGTGACCTGTGCCAGCTTATACCCCACAAGCCTGGGTTGAGGCCTCTTCAGTGTGATGCCCCAAGAGACTCAGGGAAGGACTCCCCAAGATCTTCTCATATTTAACTCAGACTTGGCTGTTGAGACAGAGCCTGCCACATGGAGAACTCCGGAAGCCACCACCAAAGGGACAGCAAATGCCTCCAGGACAGGGAGAGCCAGGTTGGTGTAGGAGATGGCAGGCAGGAGAGGGTGGGTAGGCAAACAAAGGGTGGGTTGAAAAAGCTATCACAAACATGAAGGCTTTTAGGCATGAGTATAGGGTGATCTGGTTTATATTTTTTAAAGATCACTCAGTGATTTGACATTTGAAATGATATTTGACATGTGTCCTGAGAGCGAGGCAGGATTTAGGCAGATGAAGACGGTGAGATGTGCTTCAGGTACAGACAGTGGACACAGCCTGGAGGCAGGAGAGATGAACACTGGAGACCTGAGCACATACCTCTCAGAGCCTGTGAGTGACAGGACAGGGCAGGGAAACAGAAGACCCTGCATGGAGGGGACAGGGCAAGGGGAACGGGACCTTCCACGGAGGGGGCAGGACAGGGGAGACAGGGAACCCTCCATGGAGGGGACAAGGCAGAGGAGGGAGGGAAGCCTCCTTGGAGGAAGCAGGCAGGGTGATAGGGATCCCACCTTTGAAGGGACAGTGTAGGAGGGAGGGGGCACCTTCCATGGATGGGGAGAGGGGACTCTCAATGGAGGGACAGGACAGGGAGCAAAGTGTCCTCCCCATAGAGGGGAATTGGCAGGGGTATAGGGATCCCCACTTTGAGGGGGGAAGAAACAGGGTCAATGGACTGTCCATGGTGGGAGCAAGACATGGAGGACAGGGAACCCTTCATGGAGGGAAATGGGCAGGGGAATTGGAATCCCCCTCTGAGGGGTCAGGGCTTGGGGGAGAGAGATCACCCTCCAGAAAGTGGGGACAGAGACCCTCCATGAAGGGCACAAGGAGGGGAGATAGGGGTCCCTCCATACCAGATAAGAGGAGAGTCTCTTATCTCCTCTTCTTGTCTCCTCCATGAAAGGTCCCCTGTCTCCACCTACTGAAGGGTGCTCTCTCCCCCCAGCTCTGGCCCCTCAAAGAGGGATTTCTATTCCCCTGCCTATTCCCCTCCATGAAGGGTTCCCTGTCCTCCGTGTCTTGTTCCCACCATGGACAGTTTAGTCCTCTATAGTCAGAGATCCTTGGATTTTTTTCTGTTCCGGTGTTGGCTGAATTGTTCTCCTCTATGCTTGATTTTGAGAGCTACACAATAACCTATCAATTTCTTTTTTCTAACATTATCTAGAGTTGGACTTTGTTGTTTGTATGCAAAGTAATCAACAGCATGTTAAAACAGTTCTGAGGGCAATCAGCCAATGCAATGTTGGAGGGTGAGATGCTTTTAAACTTTCTCTTGTTTCAAATGTAAAATTCAGGTAAAGGCCTAACATCTTTTCCCCAAGCGTCACTTCAATGAGCCAGAGATGTATTTGTTACAGCAAATTTACACATTAAGTGACATTTACCAAGACCTCTATTCTAACTTCTGAATGTAGCTTATATATCACGGTTAGGATCATCACTGCCTTATATAACATTTAATATTTTGAGTAACTCTTTTACACTAGGTTTTTTTTGTTTAGTTTTGTTTTGGAGTATACACAAAATGAATCATTTATCTTTATATGCCAGCTTCTGAGTAGGGCTATATGCAATAAAGGACTGATGCTCAATAAAGATATATTATAATAAACAGAAAACAATAGGATGCTTTCAATGAACTTTTCCAGCTTCATATGTTAAGATTTTCCCCTGTCCTCCATGATTATTCAGTATGAGTGCTCTAGTTTTTGTTGTATGTTAACATTTTGAATATCCTCCTGCCTCTTACCTAAATCAAAAGAAGTAACAGAGTAATCCTGAGATTTAACTGGGTGTATGTGTGGGGGGTGGGAGGAAGGTGTTTTTATTTCAAAGGCATAAACAAATTGATGTACAAACATTATTTATATGGCCAGCTTATTGCCTATAACTCCATACAGTTTCAGGACCAGAATTTTTGTTTGTGCCTGAAATGATGCTGGCACAAAAAGGATAACTTTAACTGTCATAGGGTAATTAGGAAAGAAAAATAAATAAATTGAATAAGTAAAACATGACTTTGTGCCAAGTGATGTCCAATTGATTGAACGCATGCTTTACAAATAAAGTTTCTATCGCCCCTGGAATAGAAAAATGTGAGAAATGGAGTCCTCCAAGGGTCTAGGGAAGTAGAGAAGTGTAGCCTCAAAAGAATCTGCACCACAGTAGTCAACAGCATATTTCTATAATGAGTGGCAATTTAGTTCAGAAAACCCTCCACTGAAACTTCAGATAAATGTTAATTTGAAATTTATTGTATTTTTTCTTTTATTTAATGTATGCATTGGTTTTAGTTTTATGGTTGTATATAAGCTATAACATCAGAAGTTTACATTTTACTTTATGTTTATGCATATTTAAGTAACATAATCAAAGTAATTTAACTCAACATTGGAAGACTGAAGTTATTTCCCTTTTAATAGGGTTATATATATTAAAATCAAATTGAAAAAACAGTATCTGAGACTATTGTATCATTATTTCCAAAGTCAAATTAAACAGCATTAAAAAACAAGAGCCAAACTGTGAAAGGCCTATTTCTCCTACCAATGATTGTACTGTGTTTGTTTGTTTTTTTAAAATATATTTTATTGATTTTTACAGAAAGGAAAGGAGAGAGAGACAAAGAGCTAGAAACATCAATGAGAGAGAAACATGGACCAGCTGCCTCTTGCACACCCCCTATTGGGGATGTGCCTGCAACCAATGTACATGCCCCTGACCAGAATCGAACCTGGGACCTTTCAGTCCGCAGACCGATGCTCTACCACTGAGCCAAACTGGTTTCGGCTGTACTGTGTTTTTATTTAAGTACATTATTATTTCTATTTCATCTCTGACCTAATAATCCAAATAAAAATATAACCTTGGTCACATTGATTTAAACTTTTATGACTTATTTGGTATTTTATGATTAATATTTTATATAAAAGTTGCTGTTTTTTATTTAATCTATGAAATATTAAAATTTTTACTGCTTCGTAAAGATGAAAAAAACACTTAAAACACATTCTGCCTTCTGAAGAATACTTTTTTTCTGTAGCACTCCTATAGTATTTATTAATTCTTACCACTTTTTGTAGCCAGGGCCCCCTCTGAGAAACAGTTTTGTTAACCAAGCCTACCTTGGCATTTATCAACTTCAGAGCTAATTATATAACAAAATAAGGAGCATAATGAAAACTATATTTTCCTATGGGACCCAGGAACTTGGAAAGCAAATTTATTTTAAGACCAAATTAACTTAGAATATATTACAAACCTATGCTTAAAAGGTTTCTTAGCTTAGGAAATACAATTAAAACCTAAATTAAAAATTAATTTTTAAAAATTTTCTATGAATCTGGGGAGCATTAGGCTGTATGATTAGGTGATAGGTGATTCAAGCATGCGCTCCAGGGGTGGGAGTGGCAAGCAGGACTCAGCACTGGCTGACATTGGCAGTGCTGTTGATTCTGATGATGTTACTGTTGACCACAGGGGCATCAGGGGTGAGCTCACTTGTTATGGAGGTATGACAGTCATGTATGCCACTAGGCTGGCTGTGAAGGTCCTAACACTGACTGTGAGAGGAATTAGCTTGAAAGGCAGGCAGATGAGGCAGGGGTCCAGTGGGGAACAAAGGCAGGTGGCACATAGGCAGGGGCAGACATGGCAGTTGGAGCAGCCTAACCACAGGAATCAACCAAGCACACATAATGAAACATTTCTGGACTCAAAGTGGGAGGCATGGGAAATCAAGGAAGGGCCTGCAGTAAACAAGACGTACGAACAAAGAAACAAAGAAAGTTCAGCATAGGAACAGAGAAGGAGCACATGGAAATAGGGAAAGTTCAGGTCCATTGCTGGGCAAAAACAACTGAGGGAATCAATCAGGTGAGGACACAGACATAGAGCAGGCTTGTAGTCCTGACTACAAGGCTTTAAATGGTCAGCCCATTCGTGGGTCCCCCTCCACTTACAGAGAGTCTGTATCTGCTTGTAATACATTTTCTACACTTTTGCTTAACTCTTCTGAACTGCATATCTCATTCTTCATGTCACGAGACACAACCCTGGGGACATACACCTTGGCCCACCGTTCCGGTTATCAGTTGGTATTCAGGTTTCTGCCAGAAGCATTGGCAGGGCTGATGTGTACGACAGCATCAACACCAGGATCCACAGTACCCTCGGTGGTGGGCTACTATTTGATAATCATCCAGGTATATTCACAGCCTAACAAATGAGAATACCAGTATAAAATAATGGGAAGAAACAAAAAAATATATACTTATAGCTACAGCTTTTTTATTTCTCCTCTGAATCCTTTGAAATCTCACTGTCTCAGCTTTCCTTTTTCTTTTAGAAATAACTATCATTTCTGATGGTTGAAAGCATAGATCACAGGCATGAAAGTTAATACACAATTCATAAGATGAGGAGGTTATTAGATATGTTTCAAACAACAGTTGAATGCTGCATCTTTCTGAACTTTAAATTCACCTAAAGGCAAAAGTAGAAAAGTACCTAATAACAAGTGCTGGCATGGAGGAGGCTTGCATTTTAGAGCACCCTGGTACAGTGTACAGATGATGTGCTGTGGAATAGTGCATCTGAAACCTGTATAATAATGTTAACCAGGATCACCCCAATTAAGTCAATAACAAGGAAAAAAAAATACCAACAAGCAGATTGGCTATACGTAGTGAAATTACATGTGTTAAGTCATCTAAAGTGATCCCACATTTCCACATAGATCACCAAGAAAATGTTCACGTGGCATTGGCTGTGGAAGTGGGAAGACGGTGGCAGTCTATGCTTCCATCTTAAGTGATGTGTTCCACGGGATGTTCTATCTGCCGCCGATGAAAGCCAGAATCTAGGAATATTTTCAGATCATAAAGTACATAATACAGTGTGAAAGAAGTGAGGGAATGAAGAAGGAAAGATTAAAAAAAAACTTTAAATTGGTGACTATGAGAGAAAGGTAGAAAAATCATACATGTATAAGTTACTAGTATAATAATGTATTGTGAACTGAGGAGTATTTTTAATTTCACTGTCTACAGTTGAGATTAAATGTTTTTTTTTTTAATGAAGGCTACTCTTTGCTTTCTTCGTTTTTTAAATGTACTACATAGAGAAAGCAAAGCATTAAAAAAATAAAGGAAAATGACAATTCTATGGATAATGTAAAAGTAAGTTAAAAAAAGAGAGAGATGAATTTAGGTGTATGACCAACCCCAGAAATATTTTAGCTCCCCCAACAGTTCAATTGTTGATAGAAAATTGTTGTGCAGCCAAGCAAGAAATTACAGTAGGCAGGGAATTGTTTTCTGAGTGCTATTTTAGACTAACCTTTTAAAAATATTTGTTTCTTTGACTTATGGTTGATCCAAATTGATTTTGTTATCACAAATAACAAAGGCCAAGGCTTATGGTTAAACAATAGAAAGATAAGCAGGAAAGAAATTCAAGTCACAACAAGGGAGTCTTTCCTTTGCTGGATAATTAAATTACTTTTTATAAGCTTTAACTTGCATCAAAATAGGCAAGGTTTTAGTTTTTGTCCATTGAGTGTGATGTTGGCTGTAGGTTTGTCATATAAGGTTTTTATTATGTTGAGGTATAATACCTCTATTCCCACTTTGCTGAGGGTTTTTTTTTTTTTTATCAAGAAAGTGTGTTGGATTTTGTCAAATGCTTTTTCTGCATCAATTGATACAACTATGTAATGTTTTATCTCTCAAGTAGAGGCCTGATGCTTGAATATTCATGCAAGAATGGGCCTTTCTTCACCTGGCTGCTGGCACCACCTTCACTCTGACCAGAGCTGCCTTTTCGCTCTGGCCCAGAGCCACCTTTCCACCTTCCCATGCTACCTAGAGGCCCAGAGAAGTTGGGACAGTGCAGAACACCTGGGTCATCATCATGGCTATGTTGCAAGTGTCCCACCCTGCCCCTGCCCCTGGCTGCTCAGTGCCTGCATATGCAAATTAACCAGCCATCTTTATTGGGTTAATTTGCATAACCACTCCTGATTGGCTGGTGGTTGTCACAAAGGTACAGCCAATTTGCATCTTACTCTTTTATTAGTGTAGATTTGTTTATGTGATGTATTATGTTTATTGATTTACAGCTATTGTAACATCCTTGCATCCTCCAGGATAAACCCTACTTGGTCATGGTATATAATCTTTTTGATCTATTGCTGGATCTGATTTGCTAGAATTTTGTTGAGGATTTTAGCATCTATGTTCATGAGAAATATTGGCCTATAATTCTCTTTTGTGTTGTCTTTATCTGGTTTTGGTATTAGGGTAATGCTGGCTTCATAGAATGAGCTTGGAACTATCCCTTCCTCTTGAAGTTTTTGGAATATTTTTAGGAGGATAGGTTTTAGTTCTTCTTTGAATGTTCAGTAAAACTCCCCTGTGAAGCCAACTGCTCCTGGGTTTTTGTTTGTTGGAAGCTTTTTGATGACTGCTTCAATTTCTGCTATCTTTATAGGAGTTTCCTCAAAAAGTTAAAAATGGAACTCCCATTTCATCCAGTATTCCCACTTCTATAACATATCCCAAGAAACCAGAAACACCATTTGGAAAGGATATATGCAGCACTATGTTCATAGCAGCACAATTTACAATAGCTAAGATTTTGGAACAGCCTAAGTGCCCATCAGCAAATGAGTGGATTAAAAAATGGTGACACATCTACACAATGTAATACTATGCTGCTGTGAAAAGGAAGGACCTCCTACCATTTTTGCAACAGCATGAATGGACCTAGAGAGCATTATGCTAAGTGAAATGTCAATTGGAGAAAGATAAATATCACATGATCTCACTCATTTGTGGAATATAATGAATAACATTAACTGATGAACAAAAACAGAGACAGAGAAGCATTGATCAGACCGTCAAACTTCAGAGGGAAGGTAGGGGAGAGGAGGGGGAAGGAGAGATCAACCAAAGGACTTGTATGCATGCATATAAATCTAACCAATGGACACAGACACTGTGGGGATGAGGAAATTGAGTGGTAGGGTGGTGGTGGTGGTGGGTGGCAATCTGGGGATAAGGGCACATATGTAATACCTTAATCAATAAATAAACAAAAAATATTAAAACAAACAAACAAACAAAAAAGGTATTGTTCCTTCACAATTTTGTAGTGATTTCATTATTCTGAAAGGTTCAGAACCTACAATTTCTGTAACTCACTTATCCTATCTAATAAAGAGGGGATATGCTAATTGACTGCCATGCCCTCACAAAGATGACAGCGCCCAGTCCCCTCAGCCCCACCAGGGCAGCAGGCATGCAACATGTCTGGGTCCGCCCCCAGGCAGTTCCAGCAGCTTTGTGATCCTGCCTCTGGAGTCTCTCAGTCCTCTTAGCCCCCCAGCTACCCAGGGCTGGCATGAGGCAAGACAGGCTTTGGAAGGTGACTGCCCAGCTGATGCCCAAGTGGCAGGCAAAACTTGGATGGTCACTCTCAGCTGCACAGGGCTGCCCAAGACTCAGGTAACCAGGGATGGCCAAGGCTTATGCTACTGGCAGTGGCAGCACTTAACACATGATCTAGGAACATGCAAGAGACAAAAATAGAGATCAGGGAGGGGAACCAAGAGGAATGGGGAAACAGACATTTTGGAAGGAAGGGATAGTCTGTAATTCTGACTTAAAATATATGAAGTCAATCAGAGCAAGAACTATAAAGTGTTCCTTTAAGTTGATCATATCACTGATAATTTTTTTTCAGAGCAGTTTCAGAAGTAGAAACTATAAGAGGAAAACTGTATAGTGCAGATAAATGGTGGAGTACAATAATATTTTAATGATGGAAATAACTCATCAAAGGAGATATGAATCCTTAGGATAACTTAAAGATTCAAAAACCAAGGTCAAATAGTACAGGAGAAGGGACTGAATAGTCAGGAAAAGTTCTAGCAGGTGAAGCACTTCAAGATAGGCTTGGATATTTAATTGCAGCAGACAGAGTTGGCACTAGCTAGTTCATTAGAAAGACATTTATTAAAGAATATTAGTTAACCTGCACATTCATTAAGAGTGATGAAGAAACTAGTTATGTCTGAGGTTTTTTCACCAATTATGGGAAACATCTTGGCCAAAAAGCAAGATAAGGAAGCTGATGCTTCTACTCAGCTTTAAACCATAGCAAATCTGTTATGATACAAAAGCTGCTGCTGGGAACTTCAGAACCCTCTTATCAGTTCCCAATCCACTGAGCTGACTCTGTCATTACCTGCACCCACCAAATGGCTGTCATGTCAAGGTCAGCACCCTCGCTGTATCATGAGGGAGGGTGGGTGAGTGTATGCTTCCTTCCACATGGGAAAATAGATTGAACATGGGGACATTTGTAAAAATGTGGAGAGAGGTTCATAAAACTGTGGGCATCTATAATAATAAAAGGGTAATATGCTAATTAGACCAGACATATTCTGGATTCATTCCGGGGTTCCTTCCGGACAAAGTCAGGGCCAGAGGGAAGCCAGCCCAGTCCCAGGTGCCAGAGGGAAGCTGGTGCTGGTGTCTGCAGCTAGGGAAAGGAAGGCCTACTCTTTCTTTTTATATATATATATATATTTTATTGATTTTTTTTTTACAAAGAGGAAGGGAGAGGGAAGAGAGTTAGATACAACATTCAACTGCCTCCTGCACACCCCCTACTGGGGATGTGCCTGCAACCAAGGTATATGCCCTTGGCCAGAATCGAACCTGGGAACCTTGAGTCAGCAGGCTGTAACTCTATCCACTGAGCCAAACTGGTCAGGACAGGAAGGAAAGCCTATTCTTGCATGAATTTTCGTACATCAGACCTCTACTACATAAATAATAGTCAGTAGCCCTAATCACTTTGGCCCAGTGGATAGAGTGTCGGTCTGCAAACTCAAGGGTCTCAGGTTCGATTCTGGTCAAGGAAATGTACCTTGGTTGTGGGTACATACCCAGTAGAGGGTGTGCAGGAGGCAGTTGATCAGTGTATCTCTCTCATCGATGTATCTAACTCTATCCCCCTCCCTTTCTCTCTGTAAAAAAATTAATATATTAAAAAAACAAATAACAGACAGTATAAAAATCTAGAGAATGTGGAAAGTTGACATCTAAATCCCAGATTATAAAACAAAGGTGTTGCAGTGAAATTGATGACTTATGCAATTTTTATATTGCACTTTTAATGCCATATTTTTAAATATATTTGTATGTGAATGTAAATTATTTATGAAATATATATTATTTTAGAGAGGAAGGGAGAGGAAGAGAGAGATAGAAACATCAATGATAAGAGAGAATCATTGATCATCTACCTCTTGTACAACCTTTACTGGGGATCGAGCCCACAACCCAGGCTTGTGACCTTGACTGGAATTGAATCTGGTACCCTTCAGTCCATAGGCCAATGCTCTATCCACTGAGCCAAATCAGCTAGGACTAATGCCATATTTCCTTTATAGCTAGTGAAGTTGAGTATCTTTTCATACGTATGTTGTCTATTCAGGTCATTTGCCCTTTTTTTTTTTTTAATAGGATTGCTTATTAATTGTTGTTTGAGTTGTATGGATTCTTAATATATTTTGAATACTATCCCTTTATCAGAGGTATTGTTTGCAAATACTCTGTTCTATTTTCATTGGTTGCCTCTCTTTCTGCGCAGAAGTTTTTTAGTTTGATTTAGTTCCATTCATTTATTTTTCCTTTGGGGTCAAGTTCATAAAAGCCTCTCTTAGGCCAATACATATTTTTAGTATCTGTTTACTTTATGTATTTTATTGTTTCAAGTCTTAATATTTAAATATTTAATCCATTTGAGTTAATTTTTTTATATGGTGGTCAAATAGAGTCTAGTTCATTCTTTAAATTCTTTTAACATTTAAGCTGATTTTTTTGAAATCTTATATTGACCAAGCTTTTTGGCTTTGCAAGCATTTCACAATTAAGAACTTAAAAAGAAATGTTGGGGAAGAGTGGGTTGTTTCAAAAAATTAAAAATGGAACTGCCTTGTGGCCCAGCAATCCCAATTCTGGGAATATATCTGAAGAAATCTTAAGCAGTAATTCAAAAGAATATATGCACTCCTATGTTCATTGCAGCATTATTTATAGTAGCCAAGATCTGGAAAGAGCCTAAGTGCCCATCAGTAGATGAGTGCATAAAAAAGCTGTGGTACATTTGCACAGTGGGATTCTATGCAGCCATAAAAAAAGGGAATCTTACATTTTGCATGGCTGGACCTGAAAGAACTAAATGGAGAGAGAAACCTGTAGGTAGTAATGACTTCTAAAAGCTGGTATAAATACATCAAATCTGGAAGCAATAATGGAGTAAATGAGGCCAAGGTTATTTACAAGTAGAATACCTGAAACAATAAACACATTTGAAATTCCCACCACATTGAGTGCTACGTGAATAAAGAAACCACTTTGGTACTGTGCACTTAATTTCCTATCCTGCCAAACCTGTATTACCAACTCTCTCCAGAAGCCTGTTACTGAAAGGGTTATTTATTTTCTGTATTGATTTATTTATTTATTTGTGTGTGTGTGTGTGGGTGTGACAATGTATTTTGAAAAATACTAATCTTTTCGACTGTAAATGAGGTCATTGAAGTTTTTCACCTTAGGAAATGTGTTTGTGGGGGTCAATTTTTGGGCTGTAGGTCCCCAGTTAAAGATACAAAATTCATTCCGGAAAAGTAAAGGACCTTAAAATTCTATTATAAAGAGCCTTTGTTGACACAGGTTTCCACCTGAATTCAAAAACAACAACTTAAAAAAAAAAAAAAAAAAAAAAAAACCTCTAAAAAATGTAACCTTCAATGTTAGGCTTTTTATTGCTGAAAATTGATCGCTAGTTCTGAGATGGTTATACTGCATTCTTGTTTAGAAAGCTATTATTTATTCAATCATTGTTTACACTTATTATATTCAAATAAATGTTTTGGCACCTATGACTAAAACAAAAATAGGATAGCAAATATTTATATTCAAGGCTGTTAGAAAATATAATGAGGTTCCCCGAGACAGAAATTAAATAATTTAGTGACAACTTGTTTGCAGTTTTAGGTAAGGCAGAAAAAGGTTCAATTTAATGAGATTCTTTGGTTTTGGAATAGAGTATAAGGTTAATAGAGATAGATCCCATTATTTTTGGTTAAAGTGTGTGTGTGTGTGTGTGTGTGTGTGTGTTTGTGTCAGATAGGAAAGGCAGAGTGAGGAACTCAACAGAAGTCTCAATGTTGGTAAACATAGTCTTAAAAAATCAATATGCAGTTTGCATACTATTTCAAAAGCCAACCTGAGGAAAGAATTCTAAGTCTAACTCTTGTTTCAAAAAGCATTCATACAGTCTGGGTTAATTTACTATCAGTAATAATTTAGCCAGAGGCATGGTACTAAGGAAACCCAATAGCCAGAGTATGTTTCTTTTAACAGGTGTCATTAATTGATTTTCCAGGAAGTTAGGGCATAAGAAAAGGACAGCTACCTTTCTTTCTAGACATACCCAAAGAATTAAAAACAGGTATTTGAACCTTATACACAAATGTTTACAGCAGAGCTATTTATAATAGCCCAATTGTAATGTCCACTAACTGATGAACGGATAAACAGAATTTGGCACATTCATACAATGGAATACTGTTATGTCATAAGAAGGAATGAAGTACTTGCATCAACTTGGATGAAAATTAAAACCATTATGCTCAGTGAAAAAAAGCCAGGCACATAAGTTCCCTTGTCATATAACTCCATTTATGTGAAATAATCTGATTAGGTAAAGCCATAGTGAAGAAAGCAGATGACTAGCTGCTTGGGAATGCATAAAGGTGATGGCTGTACAACATTTAGAATGTGTTAAATGCTGCTAATTTTACACTTTAAAATAGTTAATTATATGTTTTGTAAATTTTATTTTACATAAAAAATGTTAGAAGCTTACATACATATATACTTACACACATACATGAATTAGATTTTTCATGCATTAGATGCATATCTTTCCCCCCTACACCTGCTATTCCTCTTCCTGCATCCCATCTATGCTAATGTGTTTGTGTACCAAGTATTGCACAGGACTTGAAGTAGTTTTTTCTAAAGTTATTTTCTACTCTACGACTTTACCATATTGTAATTTGGATTCAAAGACTACATTTGACTTAGTAACCTTTGTTTTTGATTTTCTTTTTTTCCCCTCACTATCTATTCAATGGCCTTATTCCCTCTGAATGTCTATATCTAATCAATCACTACACCTTCTTAATTATTTTCACAAAGTGGTTTCAAATCATTCCTTTACTTACAAATCCTAAATCATTTGATTTGTTCAAATTTTCACCTTAATCAATGTTGTTACCTCCAACATGAGGTTAGGGCACTTTATATTCAAAGTTTTTGTTTATTGTTTTAATTTTAAGAAAATTAAGCTGCAAAATATATGGAGATTGTTTTATTGTATTTGCTTATTTTTGTAAAAAATATAAACGTGGTTAATATTTACTTTTTTATAAACATCTGCAATTCTTTTTTCCATTCCTTCCTAAACAAAGGTCATGTATGTATATTTTATATATACTTCTAAGCTATATGTTTAAATATCTAGTAGCTATGGGAAGCCATAAAATATTAAGGTCTAGGAATTAAAAAGTGTATCAATTAAAATACTATATTCAAGGGTTTACAATTAATTTTTACTTATTAATGTAGTTTTCAATTTTATCAATGTACTTCAAGTTCACTGCTTTTACCTATTTGAAGATGTTCAAAAATGTAAAATATTAGAATCCATTTTTCTTTTCCCTTATTAACAGAATTTTTTATTATTCTTTATTGCTATTGTAACCAATGGTGAAAAGAAGAACCTTGAATACACAAATTAATATTGAACTTGATATGTAATTGAAACTTGGTGAAATACACACACAGCTTCATGGATTTCGGAAAAGTTCTCCACAAAGCACTTTCCAAATTCAGATGTGTTTGTTTCTGAGTTCAATGTTAGGCTGCATTTTACTAAGTCGTCTTTTCCATTAATTAGATTGTATGTTCTTTACATTTTCTAAACTTGGTAATTACTTACATCTATTGGATAGCTCCTTATACATCCCAATGCCTTTGTATTTCTGAGAAAACTCTCATTTGCCATGGTTTTAATATATTTTTAGGTAAAATTAATAATGTTTTCCTGGGATATGTGCATGTATGTCTTTGCATTAGTGAGATTAGCCTTATTTAACTTTTTTTCAAGTTTTTATTTTATTTTATTTACATTTTTAATTAAATTATTATCTGTGTACATAGTCTAACATTGCCCTCTCCCCATCTCATACATACCCTCCCTCCCCAGAGTTTTGTGTCCATTGGTTGTACTAATATGGATGTATACAAGTCCTTCGGTTGATCTATTATTTAACTTTTTTTTACTCTCTAATTTCTGTTTTCCTATAATGGTTACTGTAGTCTCATAGAATGATTTGAATATTGTTACTTCATTGATTTCTCTGGATTATATAAACTGCCATTTATCCTCTTCTTAAAAGTTTTGTAGAACTTGCCTCTACGTTCTTTTGGGCCTGATACCTATTTTAATGGAATTTTTTTGCAATAAAATGTATATGCTTTAATTATTTTGGTCAATTCAGGTTTTTCACTTATTATTATTATTATCATTATTTTATTTTTATTGTTTTGCAATCCTGTGGGCATTTATTTAAGAAAGAATCTCAGAACAGCAAGCGTTGGAGTATTTTAAAAAGCAGTTTCATTGAGATATAATTTATATACTGCACAATACACACATTTAAAGTGTTCAATTCCATGATTTTTTTATACATTCACAGATAATGTGCAACCATCAGCACAGTCCATTTCAGAACTTTATCATCTCAAAAAAACAAAACAAAAAATCTAGTAACTTTTAGCTGTCATCTCCCTATTGCCCCAATTCCCTTACCCCCAGTCCTAAGCAACTAGTAATCCATTCTGTCTCTATAAATTTCCCTGTTCTGGACATTTCATATGAATGGAATAATATGTGGCCTTTTATGACTAATTTCTTTCACTTAGCGCAACTTTTTCAAGATTTATCCATATTGTAACGTATTAGTATGTCATTTAAAAATATATATTTATTGATTTCAGAGAGGAAGGGAGAGGGAGAGAGAGAAACATTAATGATGAGAGACAATCATTGATCATCGGCCTCCTGCATGCCCCACTCTGGGGATCAAGCCTGGAACCTGGGCATATGCCCTGAGTGGGAATTGAACCATGATCCCCTGGTTCATAGGTCAACATTCAACCACTAAACCATGCCAGCTGGGCAGTATTTCATTTTTAATGGCCAAATAATATTCCATTGTATTAATATACCACATTTTGTTGATCTATTCATCAGCTGGTGGGCATTTGGGTTGTTTCCACCTTTATTTATTTATTTATTTATTTATTTATTTATTTATTTATTTATTTATTTTAAATAAATTTTTATTGTTTATATTATTTCAAATGTTCCTTTCTCCTCCTCTCCCCACCCACCATTGCTCTCCTCCACCAGGTTCCCATCCCAGCTTCTGCACTTTCCCCACTCCACATTGTCCTCATCCATAGGTGCACAGTTTATGCTCAGTCTCTTCCCACATCTCCCTCTCCTCTTTTCCCCAAGAATCGTCAGTTCACTCCCCTTCCATATCTCTGATTCTATTATATTCAACAGTTAATATTGTTCATCAGATTTTTTTAAATTCTCTTGGTTTTTAGATTCACTTGTTGATAGTTACGTATTTATTGTTCATAATTTTTATCTTTGTTTACTTTCTCTTCTGAAAGAACCCCCTTCAGCAATTCATATAATTCTGGTTTGGTGTTGATGAACTCCTTTAGCCTTTTTTAATTAGTGAAGCTCTTTATATGACCTTCGATTCTGAGTGATAGCTTTGCTGGATAGATTATCTTTGGCTGTAGGTTCTTACTATTCATCACCTTGAATATTTCTTGCCATTCCCATCTGGCCTGCATGGTTTCTATTGAGAAATCAGCTGACAATCTGATAGGTGCTCCTTTATAGGTAACTACCTTCTTTGCTCTTGCTTCTTTTAATATTCTCTCTTTGTCTTTTGCTCTTGGAATTTTAATTATGATTTGTCTTGGTGTGGTCCTCTTTGGATTCCTTTTGTTTGGAGTTCTGTGTGCTTCCTGGACTTGTAAGTCTAATTCTTTCACCAGGTGGTGGAAGTTTTCTGTCACTATTTCTTTCAGTATGTTTTCGGTATCTTGCTCTCTCTCATCTTCTGGGACGCCCATAATTCTGATGTTGGTTCGCTTGAAGTTGACCCAGAGGTTTCTTACATTATCTTCAATTTTCTGGATTCTCTTGCCTTCTAGCTTCTGCGGAGGAGTGTCTTCTGGCTCTTTATGTTCCAAATCTTTGACTAGATTCTTGCAATCTTCCATTCTATTTTTAGGACTCTGTATGATATTTTTTATTTCAGACAATGTATTCTTTATTTCTTGTTGATCCCTTGTCATTTCTTGTTGATCCCTTATCATTTCTTGTTGATCCCTTATCATTTCTTGTTGATTCCTTATTAATTCTAGTTGATCCCTTTTCATATCCTCATAGGTCTTTTCCATCTTTTCTAAGAAATTCTTGAAAAACCTTATAAGCGTAGATTTGAACTCTATATCCAGTCGCTTTTTGTCCTCCATTTCTTTCGTTTGTGATCTATTTCGTCTCGGCATTTTCACAGCTTTCTTGAGTTGGTAGCCTTAAAAGTCTCTGTGTTCTGCTTGGATGGGGCGGGGTTTCAGGGTGGAGCCTGCAGCTTTGGCTTCCATCAGCCCTGCCCTATGCGGGTCCTTCAGTACTAGTTGCAAGTGCCTCCGAGAGAAAGGTGCCCTCTATTTTCGCCTGCTGCCAAACAGTCTATGCTCTCCCCCAATGAGCCCGGTATTGGGGTTCAGTTCAGTTGGAAGTGGAGTTAGAGGTGGCGTTCAGAGCAGTCCTGAGCCCCAGTCTCCTTCCCGCCAGGGCAATCCCGCTGCACAGCCAACTGTCCCTTCTCTGAGCTCAATGTGTGCGCTGCTGGGACCTCCTTCTGCCGCTCCCCCGGGGTTCCGCTTCGCAGCCCAGCTCCCTCTGTGTGAGCCTGGGTCTCCAGGGTCTGGCCTAGAACTGGGGTTCAGAGCAGTCAGAACTGGGGCCCAGCACAGTCGGAGTTCTATCTCCTTCCCGCTTGGGAACACCAGGCAGATACTCAGCCTCCTTCTCTCCAGCTCCGTCCTCTCCACGCGCATCGCGTGTCTCCGTACCTTAGGCTTTTACAGCTCCTCCATGCTTCCTTCTGGTTTTTTCCTTGCTTCTTGTTGTAGAATTTCCAGTCAGTCGACTTTCCTGTAGTTCTGGGTAATGTCCATTTTATATTTTAGTTGCATTTTATTGAAATTGTTGTGTGCGGCTGCGGCTAGGTGTTTACCTATCAGCCATCTTGGAATGACTCTTTCACTTATTCTTAAACCAAGGCTATTTCTTTTCATAGTGATTGTCTTTCACCTAGGTTTTCAACAATTTTGGATAAATTTTATAATTTATCAATATCTTAGTTCCTAGGGTATATATAGCTCATAATGTTTGTTGCTAACTTATTTTTACTGTGTTCGACATTTATTAGCTTGTTGTTGTTTTCTCTAACATAATTTTGTGTTTATTTATTACACTAGACACCCAGTGCACGAAATTTGTGCAGGGGTGGGGGTCCAGGGATCAGGCCTAAATCTGCAGTCAGATATTCCTCTCATAATCCTGGATTGCTGGCTCCTGATCACTCACCTGCCTGCTTGTCTGGTTGCCCTTAACTGCCCCTGCCTAATAGCCTGATTGCTCCTCACTGCCTCTGTGTGATGGTCTGGTCATTCCTAACTGCCCCCCAGCTGGCCTGGTCACCTCTAACTGCCCTTCCCTACAGGCCTAGTTGCCCCTCACTGCCCACCTGCCAGACTAATTGCCCTCAACTGCCTCCCCCCCCACTGGCCTGGTCACCCCCAACTACACCCCCTCCTGCCAGCCTGGTCACCCCTAACTCACCCCCCACATACACCAACCTGGTCACCCCAGGAAAACTGCTTGTTCAGTTATTTGGTCATCACTCACTAACCTTGCCGTCCTAGTCATAGGCAGCCATCTTGTGAGGGCATGAGGATTAATTTACATATTACCTTTTATTACATAGGATGAATGGCTTCCTTCAGAAGTCCCATTAACTCTATAATCCTTGGGTTATAGAGTTAACCCACTGATGTTGGGATAGTAACACTTGATTTCTAAATTTTCTGAGCTCTAAGATATCATTGTTCTGGCAGTAGTTTGTACTTTGCTGTTTATTTTAATACTAGTAGCCCATTGAAAGAAGATTCCTACAATAGGGCTTCCTCTGCTTCCCTTCCTTCTCCCCCACACCGCCTGCTTCCCTTCCTTTTCCCTGCCCCACCTGCTTCCTTTCCATCTCCCCTGCCCTGCTTGCTTGCTTCACAGCTTCACTCCCTTCTGCAGCACTTGGCTTCTTTCTACACTGTATTGATATGCAAATTAACTGCCATCTTGGTTGGGTTAATTTGCATACTCACCCTGATTGTCTTGTGGGAGTGGCTTGGATATAGCAAAGGTGTGGTCAATTTGTATATTGTTCTTTTATTAGGTAGGATGATTTTTTAAGAATTTTTTTTTTTTTAAGTCCTGAGAGAATCAGGGCACATAACTTTATGTGCTATACACTAAGACTCTAATTCCTTGGTTTGATTTCCTTCCATGACCCTTCCTGTGCCTAAAGAAGAAAAATGTATTTCTTCAAAGGGCGGGGGGGAATGAAGGCTGTCTAAAGGGAATGTATTTTCTATTTTGGAGGCAATGGCCAGACAATGCAGAACAAAGTATATCTAATGTGTATTTTACATGCTGTCACACAAATTTTTCAGATGCCGCTATTACTTTGCAGGCTCCAACTTCGCTTCAGGCTGGGTGTCAAATTCCAAATCAGCACTGCAGCTTTTTTTTTTTTTTTTTTTGCCTATGAGGCATTAACATTCCCACTTTTAAGCTGTGATTCATTTTCTATTTTGCCCCTGGACCTATCCCTTCCTTGTTTACATGCTTGTCTAGGTCTTTATAATTTATCTGTCCATTTACCTATTGACAAGGAGCATACCTACATGTTGAAAAGACTAAATAGGACTTCCAAAAGTAAGGCAGTCTACCATTTCTCTTTTTAGAAATTTCCCAAAATATCATTTAAAAAATATGTTTTGCTGATTTAAGAGAGGAAGAGAGGATGAAAGAGATAGGAACAACAATAATGAGAGAGAATCACTGCATGCCCCCTACTGGAGATCCAGCTCGAAACTTGGTAATATGTCCTGACTGAGAATTGAACCATGACCTCATGGTTCATGGGTCGAGGCTCAACTACTGGGCCACAGCAACCGGGCATTTCCCAAAATATCTCGATTTATTTTACTTTTATTTAATATTTTATTTACTTGCAATTTATGTTTTATTACACATAACATTCTTCCAATTATTTACCAATCTCCTTGCCCTGACAAGGCTTTCACACTTTGTAGGCATATAGAAATTGCTCAATGAGCACACCTCTAAGCATTTTTATACACACTTCTATCACTCTTAAATGATTTCTTCTCCACTTTGTGTGTGATGAACCCTTTTAATATTCATTTCTCATTCCTTATCAAGGATAAAACCATAACTGGTTTATTCATGTAGAATTATTATCATATTTAAGTTATAGCAATTAATGTATTTCATTGTAATCTTTGTTTGCATGTGTTCCCCTCATGAACTCATTATTTGAGAAAAGGGCAATATTTTAATGTTTTATGTATATATTGATCAAGACAAATAATAAATCTTTGAGAAATAAATTGAAATTTAACAATTCAGTATAATTGATTTTCAGATTTTTCTCTTTGTATCACGCTCTTCACTTTCATTAGCCATCTGTTTATCACTTTTTAAATCAAGTTTTACACTTTGAGGCCACTTCATTTGGTTTCCAAGTTTATTTCCTTTCTGATATATTCAAGATTATTTTTGCATGTAGATTTTTAATCTCCCAGCTCAGCGTTATAAGTCAACCATAGCTGATAGCTCCCTCTAATTTATAACCCTGGATTTTTTCCAAAAATGGGTAATGATTAGCACTTCATCCAATGAAAGTCAATATCTCTGCCCTGAACTTTTGAGAAATTGTCAGCAAAAAAGACAAACGTATAGACTTCAGGGAGAGAACTGAAGCTTGTCTAAGAGCCATTCATTTTCTACTTGGGAGGCAGTGGTCGGCCAAGATAAAGAACAAAGTATATGTTGTAAGATTTGCATATGCCCAGTTAGTAATTTTCACTATTCCCGTATATGAGATCAAGGAGACACTCCTGTTCTCAGTATTTTATAAGCTCATTTCCATACAGAGGACTTTCTTCCAAGACCAACTTGTCTTCCCTTGTCCATTTCTGAAAATGTAAAGTGGATTATTTGCTAAAGGTCAGAACATTCTGGCACATTTTCAGAGTATTCCTTATGCTGTGGTCTAGATAATATATATTTTGGCCCAAGTAAAAATTGCCTTTTATTATATCTTATTTCAATACAATTTTTCCCCACTGGTGAATTTCCTCATACTGGTGAAGCTGTATCAGATGCTGATGATGGACCACTTGGTGGCAATATTGAAGAGATGACTGACTAGCTTTGAAGAGTGGAGGTGAAGGGGAAAAACAAAAAAGAACAAGAACAACAATAAAGCAAGTTTGGAGTGTTTGCTTTGTGGAAGGAAACATGTGTGCTTATATTTATTCCTCATCAGAAGTATTTAAAGTTGACATTATAATTATTTATGAGACAGATTAATCCTCTCAGTAGATGAATAATGTTTCCATGCTCACATAGACTCAAAGAGTTCAAGCAAATACATGAATCTAAAGCTGTGAGACTTCAAAAGCTACCCTTATTACAGAATATGTTGCCGTTGCAAACTTGAATTTCTAGCTTTTTAAATTTTTAAAACAGTGTAGATTTTAAAACAGTAGAATTTTGTGCAAGTTATTTCTTGCATTATCACAAAAGTAAATATTATACTGACAATTCTACTATTTCTAATTCATAAACGTATACAATAGCCAATGGTGAGCCTAGAATACCACTGCTAAAGATTAGGATAATCAATTTTATAGTCCACATCTGAGTGAAATGATACAGATCTTGTATTTGAAAGCAACAAATGAACAAACAAGAAAAAAAAGAAATAAGAACTCAGACACAGACAATGATATGGTACCAGAAGGAAAAGGAGTGATGTAATAAAAGGTAAAGGTGATCAAATGGTGATGAAGGAAGATTTGACTTTAGGTGGTGGGGTGGTGGGCACACAAATACAGATGATGTATGATAGAATTGTACACTTGAAACTTATATAATTTTATTAACTAATGCCCCCCCCCAATACATTTAATAAAAATGTCATCCATCTGAAAAAAATTGGGTATCTTACCTGAAACTAAAATATTATGTCAACTGTAACTGAAAAATAAATGTTATATATATAAATAATATTTACATATATAATATATATTATATTTACACACACACACACACACATATATATATGAAGGTACTCTTCTTTAAGAAGACTTATAAGTCCTCAATAAAAACAAAATATCTAATTTTTTATTAGCCAACATTTGAAAAATATTTACTTGAATCTTCCATAACAGTGCACACTTTTAAAATAATTGTTATTTTGACAATGATGCTAAGAACTCACTGAGATCAATATCTTTAACTGACCCTATTGGTTAAAGCTTTTCTATTACCCTCATCTTTTACTGCTTGAAAACATTTAAGGGGGACTGTCATAAGGTATTACATTAAAACTCTGGAATCAAATTTGGCCCAAATATTTTTGGTACTAAGTGTTTGAATATTTGAGTGTTTAATTGACAATAAATTGAGCAGATAGATCAGCTTTAGACATATGTTCCATGCTAAGTGCGGTAGAGACTAACTGAGCTATTTGCATTTCCCTTGTCACTGTCTTACATATGTTTGCTTTAGACCAAAATCCCAGGTTGCATATAACCTATTACTCATGCTCCAGTTGACTTTTTTTTTTTGAATCATAAACTTGTATAACAGTGGAGGCCTTAATTAGATGCTACTGCTTACTAGAACAGTTTTAATGTTTAAAATAGAAGGTTGAAAAATAAGCAAAACATCTCTGCCAAAATGATCAGACTGGGGAATTTGTTCTTTATCTGTGAAAAAGAGAGAAAGAAAAAAATAACTTTTCCACAGTAAACATGTCAAGAAGTCAACAAATATCTGTTAGCTACTTCCTACTGAGGGTTGGCAGTTCTTGCATTTTGTGATGACTGTCTGAATTTATTGTGAACTGTGGGTTCAATCAGTCCTATTAATTTCAGTTATTTTTATTGTATTCTCATCTAATATAACAGTTTAAATGCATTTAAAAAGAATTGTTAAAAGCTTTCAAATTTGGAGCTTTGAAATTAAATTTGCCACAAGTAAAATTTTCCATGTGCTCAAACATTTGGATACAAAATAAAAGAATAAAAAATCGAATAATGACTAATCTCAAAATTGATCACTAAATAGTGTGTATCTGCTTCTTCCCTAATATCACTTATAGATACCCAATTGGCAACTTCATCACATTATGTAAGCAATGTATTTAAAGGAACTAGCATAAAGTCTTCAATAGCAAGATTTTTATAATTGTATTGGATGGTCTTTAAAGTTTTTCTAGTTTTTAAAGATTAATGATTTGTCAGATTCAGAGGGTTCATAGCCTATAAGAGACCCATAGCACAAAAGCACTTACATATTTTGTTAAAAGTACAGATTCATTTAAGAACGCGATAGCAAACACAAATAACCCAATTAAAAATTGGGCAGATCATCTGAATAGACATTTTTCCAAAGAAGATGTTCAGATGGCCAAGAATCCCAGCTCAAAACCATGAACTATCACCTCACATCTGTTAGAATGGCTATTATAAAAAATAAAAATAAAAGAAATACAAGTGTTGTCAAGGATGCGGAGAAAAGTGAATCCTTGTGCACTGTGCACTATTGGTGGAAATGTAAGTTGGTGCAGCCACTACAGAAAACAGTATGGAGGTTTCTTAAGAAATTAAAAATAGAGCTACCATCTGACCCAGCAATTCCACTTATGGGAATATATTCAAAGAAAACAAAAACCCTAACTTGAAACTTAGATGCATTCTCATATTTATTGCAGCATTATTTACAATAACTAAGATCTAAAAACAAACTAAGTGACCATTGATGAATGAATGAATGGATAAACAAAATATAATTAACTATTATTCATACTGTAAAAAGAAACAAATCTTACCATTTTGACAAATGAATGGACCTTGAGGAATATTATATAAACTGGAATAAGTCCAAGATGAATATCCTATGATCTCATTTTTATGTAGACTATTAAAACAAACAAACAAATGAAAACAATTACAAAATGAGCTCATGTATACTGTACGGAGAACAAATTGGTGATTGCCAGAGGCATGTGATAAGGGATTGGTGACGTAAATAAAGAGAATTAAAATGTACCACCTTCTAGTTATAAAATAAATAAACCATGGGGATGTAATATACAGCATGGTGACTAGAGTAAATATTACTCTTTTGCTACTTGAAAGTTGCTAAGTCAATCTTAAAAGTTCTTATCACGAGAAAAAATGTGTAACTATATATGGTGACAGATGTTAACTAGACTTATGTGGTGGTCATTTCACAGTATATGCAAATGCCAAATCATTATACTGTATACCTGAGACTTACTATCTGTCATCTCCAATAAATAGAGTAAGTTCAGACGAACAATTCAATTATCCTTTAAATATTTGTCTGCAACTTAAACAAATAGATTTATTTGTCCATTATAGTTGTAGTATAGTAATAGTTAGTGATGGTGATAGTTGTGAAAGAGCAGAGGCTACCCTGTGACATGTACTTGCAAGGTTTGAGGGATGAAATTGCTTTTAAATATATTGCACGTATCGGGTCTAGTAATAATTAATGTCGTTTTTAAACATTTGTTTAAAATCTTGCTTGGCATTGACTTGTATTGACATAACCTTCAAACACGTGGTATCTACAGAACGTGAGAAGTGCAATGAACAAGTTTTGCTTGAAAAAGTTTGTGTTTGGTTTGGTTTTTGTTGCAAACCTAGGGCTAAGAAGATGGCGGATGAAGAGCATATTCGGCACTGCATGCTTTACGAGTTCCAATTAGGAAGAAAAGCAAGTGAGGCTGCAAAAAACATCTGTAGTGCTCTTGGTCAAGATGCAGTTAGCGCCAGAAAATGCCAGCGTTGGTTTGAGAAATTTCGCGAGGGAAATTTTTCGTTAGATGACAAAAGTGGTCGAGGCCGTGTGTCCAATTTTGATCAAGAAGCTCTTCAAGCTCTTTTGGTGCAAAATCCTCAAATTACCCAACAAGAGCTTGCGACAACTTTAAATTGTTCACAAAAAACAATTTCCAATCAATTGCGTGCACTTGGCAAAGTCCAAAAGTTTGGAAAATGGGTTCCTCATGAGTTGACCGACAACAACCGTAATCAAAGAGTCACAATTTGCAGTTCACTCCTCTCTCGTCAAAACCGTTTGCCGTTTTTAGAGCAAATTGTTACCAGAGATGAAAAATGGGTGCTGTATGTTAATTTGAAAAGGCTGCCTCAATGGTTGGACAAAAATGAGGCTCCGCAGCCCACGCCAAAACCTGACTTGCATGCGAAAAAAGTGATGTTGTGTGTTTGGTGGAATTTTAAAGGAATTCTTCATTATGAACTTTTACCATCTAACCAAACCATTACAAGTGCAGTGTACAGTGCCCAATTGGAAAGGTTAGCCCAAGCTTTAAGAGAAAAAGAACCCGCGCTGATTAATCGGAAGGGCGTAATTCTTCACCACGATAACGCACGACCGCATACTGCAAGAATCACTGCTGAAAAACTGCGCCAGTTGGAATGGGAAGTTCTCCCTCAACCTGCATATTCTCCTGATATTGCCCGTTCCGATTACCATTTGTTTCGTTCTTTGCAAAACTTTCTTCTTGGAAAAAAATTTAATAATGAAGAATGCCTCAAAAATGCATTGACCGAATTTTTTGCATCAAAATTAAGAATTTTACAACAGAGGGATTAAAATGCTTCCTGAGCGTTGGGCACAAGTAGTAGAAAACAATGGCAACTATATTGTTGATTAAATTTTGTTGTATTGTTTAAATAAATTCGATTTAAAAAAGTATTAGAAAACTACATTTTTACTAGACCTAATATTTATTAATACAAGAGATCCCTTCATGCTATACAGAATTAGCTTAAAAAATGAAGCAAATCCTTCTGTCTTTTTGCAATTCTATTTCCAACATCTTTTACTTCTCTATCACAAGTTATTAAATGACAGTAAAACAATTTCCCTACGGCATGTGCAATTCTATTTGTCCTTCTGCCAATATATTTAGCATTAGAATCTTCTAATTTTCAATAATATATGAGAGTTATTTCAATAACATAGAACTGAGTTTTGAGAGGAGTAAAGAAATGACAAAATTTTATTTTCTCTCTAATTCTTTTTTCTTTTTTCTTTGTGGTCTGAACGCCACAAGAGATATTTTTTGCTTGTAAGAGTTTCTTTTTTGGGAGGGCAAAGGGCAGGTGGGTGTGAGAGAGCAGAAAAAGGATACAACAAGAGCTGAGATAAAGAAATTAGAACCTGACTGGTATTGCCTATGAACTTGAAAGAAAGGAACTAAAAGCAGGTCCTTAAAGTTCCATTTGTACTAAGCTCACATCAACAGAATGCAACTTAAAGAGAGTTTTTAAAAAGGAAACCAGTCAGCTGTAATGAATTTGGAGTTAGGGACAATATTCTTTTATCACAATATGTCATCTATGTTATGAATTGAGTTCTCCCTAAAAAGGTCACATCTGAGCAAACCTGAAAGGAATCAGGAAGAGGGGTATACGAGTAATCAGGTATTCAGGAATGCTAATTTTTTAAGGAAGGAATATATCAAATACAAATATCCTAACATGAGGGTCTACTCAGTGTTTCAATGAGAAAAAGGAGGCCTATGTGGCTGGTGAGAAGGACACCTGGTGGGAGAGTTGGGGAATGAGGGATTGGAGTTAGTCTGCAACCAGAACACAAAAGTTAATAAAGACTATATTTGGGCTTTTCTTTTTTCTTTTTTCTTTTTTTTTAACCTTTGAGTGAGTTTAGAAACAAACAGCAGGTTATGGTCAGAGGAGTGCTAGAATTTGAATTAAGTTCTAGAACATTATTCTTGTCCCTATATAGAAAATGAATGGTGGGGTAAAAGGAACAACCGGAAGACTATTTAGAACAAACACAATGGGCCTCAATCTTGGTCATTAGGCACTAGTCAAGGACAGTAGAGAAGGGGTCAGATTATGGATTTATACTGAAGCAGCACCAACAGCATTATTTTTTTAAAATATATTTTCATTGATTTCAGAGAGGAAGGGAGAGATATATAGAAACATCATTGATGAGAGTGAATTATTGATCCGCTGCCTCTTGCACACCCCTTACTGGAGACCAACCCCACAACACTGGGCATGCACCCTTGAACAGAATTGAACCCAGGACACTTTAGTCCTTCACAAGCCTATGCTCTGTCCACTAAGCCAACCAGCTAGGGCTGCATTATTATTTTTTTTTAAGTTGATCTCAAAGAGGAAGGGAGAGGGAGGGAGATATAGAAACATCAATGATGAGAAAGAATCATTGATTGGCTGCCCCTAGTACACCCAGGAATGTGATCTAACAGGGAAATGAACCCTGACCTTCTGGTTGATGGGTTGATGCTCAGCAACTGAACCACATAGCTGGGAATTAGATGCATTCCAGTTAGTTGAGTGAAGTTGCACTTGCTGTGCAAGCAAAGACCAGAAGTTGCTGCTTTTTAAAAAATGTATTTATGTATGTATTTCTGGAAAATTTGGATATCCTATATAATAAAAAGGTAATATGTAAATTGACCATCACTCCAACACACAAAATGGCCGCTCCATGTGGTCAAAGATGGTCCCTCCCATGTGGACACAAGATGGCTACTACAAGATGGCCAGCAGGAGAGGGCAGTTGAGGGCAATCAGGCTTATAGGGGAGGACAATTGGGGTGGGGGGTTGCTCTTGCAGGGGAGGGCAGTTGGAAGTGACTAGGCCTGCAGGGGAGGGCAGTTGGGAGGACCATGCCTGCAAGAAAGGGCAGTTTGGAGAGACCAGGACTACAGGGGAGAGCAGTTGTGGGCAACCAGATTGGCAGAGGAGGGCAGTTGGGAGGGAGAATGCCTGCAGAGAAGGGCAGTTAGGAGCAATTGGGTGATCAGGGAAGGCAGTTAGGGGTGACCAGACTGGCAAGGGAGGGCAGTTAGGCATGACCAGGTGAGCAGAGAAGGGCTGTTAGGGGCAATCAGGCTGGCAAAGGAGTGCAATTAGTTGTCTATCAGGCTGGCAGTGGTTAATGGGTTATCAGGCTGGCTGGCAGGCAAGTGGTTGGGAGTGAGCACTCCTGGATTGTGAGAGAGATGTTTGACTGCCTGTTTAGGTGATATTGTGCCTAAATGGGCAGTCGGACATCCCTCGAGGGGTCTCATATTGGATAGGGTGATAAATATATCAGACGGATATATACAATGTGATTTATCAGTCAGGAAATTCTTGCACGGGAGGGATATTCTTGCACAGGAGTGACTGACATATTTAGTTTGAAATACTTCTTAGATTTATTTTAGGAGAGTGTTCAGATATGAATTGAAAATGTTGTGTATCCTTTAAACATAGTATTTAAAAATGATGCTGAATAAGACCTCAAGAGAAGTGAGCATAGATTATAATGAATTCTGGTCAAGGACTAAATCCTGGGGCAGTCTCAGGTAAACAAGCAAAAGCGAGAAGGAAACCACAAAGGTGACTGAAGTTCCCAGTGTGGAAGAAGGACACAGAGAAAGGGATGATGGAAGAGGTAGATAATAGACGCAAAGAGAGATGGACAGATATGGTAGATATAGAGATAAATAGGTATACAGATAGGTAGATAGATGATAGATAGATGATAGATAGATAGATAGATAGATGATAGATGATAAATTACAGATTGACTTACACTGGTGCTCAAGTAAAGATCCTATTTAAAAGAAAAGGAGCTGCCAGTATAGCTCAGAGGTTGAGCATTGACCCAGGAATTGAAAGGCCACTGTTTGATTCCAGGTCAGGGCACAACCCGGGTTGTGTGTTATATCCCCTATGGGGGGTATACACGACTCTCTCATGGATGTATCTATCTCTCTAGCCCTCTCCCTTTCTCTCTCTCTAAAAAAATCAATAGAAACATATTTTTTAAAAATAAAAAATAAAGGAAAATAAAATAATAAATGGATTAACTGCTGCTGATAGTTGAGTAAGGTAAAAATGAGAAAAATATTCATTGCATTTGGTGATGTTGAAGTCATTAGCAAAATTATCATAGTATTAACAGGGTTAGAAATAAGAGTCTGGTTAGAGTGGGGAGAATAGGAAATTAAAATAGAGATTATCATCAGTAACTACATAATTTTGCTATACATTGGAGCGCATTGATTGAATTAAAATTGACTAAAACAAGGGGGAAATGAATGTATTTCATGGTGAGAGACTCTGACTTCTGCTTCTGTTACGCCCAGACTTCATGATCCCCAAGGACCACCAGGGAGCCTAGTCCAATGCAATAAACAAAAGAGCCTTTTCCATGCTAGCAAGGGCTCTGTCCCACTCACGCCGGCAGCATGGCGGAAGAGAGAGTGAATTTCACCCAGTCCAGGGGTTTTACTCCTGTTGGTGGTGATGTCACTGTCTCGGCTAACCCTGATTGGGCTGAGCCCAGTTACAAAATGGAGGATAACTCTGCCCTACCCCACAGTGGAGTCAGGAGCTCATCCTCACCCCGCCCTGCCCTCTCACTTCCCCTACTCGAATCTCAACTTCCTAAAGGCAGATATCTTAATAGTGTTGCTCCCTACTTGTACATTTAACATCTGTTGTGCCTGACTCCTGAGTATTTGGCCATTAACATATATTCACTAAAAAAAAAAAAAAAAAGACTGTATCGGATTTGATTTCTGCTAAGTTACTTTATTCCTTTGGTGTCTGTAACATAATAGGGCAAGACCTCCTCAACCTGACACTCCACCCAAGGATTGAAGCACATTTCTGCATTTGCCACTCAGTCAAATTCAGAGCATGTTTAGGGGAAAGAAGAGAAAACAGAGAAACAATTAAGAAACTGAATCCTCCACTAAATTCTTTCACTGTATCCCAGTGAATTGTAGACCTCCTCTCACATTCTGACATAAACCCAAACCTTGGGGAATGTCTATTTTGGTTGTGCATTATGTTAAGAAAATATACTTTGATTGTAATTGTAAGCAGCATTTGGCAAACAATTTTAAGACTGATCCTGAGAAAACTAGAAGAACTGGGAAATAAAATCAAATTAGGAAGTCCAGGGCTGCACATTAATATTCACAGAGATGAAATGTTTTTTTTGCAAGTGTTCTAGTCCTATGGTCCTGAGTTTGGATAAAAAGCATTCTGCATTTAAAATTGAAGAACATCAGTTTTGTAATATGTTGCTAATGATAATAATAATAATAATAATAATAATAATAACCAAGCCAAACTATTTAAATCTATTGTGTAATATTTCCATATGTAACTGAAGAAACTGGCACTTTATTCAGAATCATTCTGTAAAGGAAAGATTAAAGTGTGTAGACTCCTACATTAGAGAGCCCTGAATGTATTATGTTTAAAAATGGTAAATTTATCTAGAAAATGTACGCTTCCTATCCTTCAGTTCAAGCAGCATTATCTTCACTGTAGCTTAACATTTAGGGAATACTGGATTCTATAAGACTACATTCTCAATGCTTTATCTGACTTGATTGCTGTACTTAACATTTGAATAGAGAATCCAGAGAGGGGGAAAAATCAATACCAATTGCTAAACTAGGGAGTGGGTTTGAAAAATAAACTTGAGTTGCAATGAATTTAGAAATTCTTGTGAGGAGTTTTATGCCAACTCAAACTTTCAATCTTCAGATAATTGAACGGCCAAATTACTTTTCTTCCTGAGTTAGGACAGGCGCTATATAGCATTTTCATTATTTTTTTTTCTATCTGATATTGTTGGGAGCAGAGATAGAATGTTGGGGACATTATAAGAAATATTAACCATGCCCTGTTAGCTGTGATTGTTCTGTTATGATTAGAGAAAGCAGATTCTAACCTGGTTGGGGGTTGTACGCCCTGGAAGATGGGAGCTAACATGGGGATATAGTCCATCCTCCTGTCCTGAGAACTGCCTATTATTATGGACTGTGGCTGAAACAATCAAGTTTTGAAAGCACCTGCCCTTTGCAACATCCAGCCCCTATTGCCAGTAATCTTGTCCTGGAGGCATACGCCCTCTGTGCCCTCCACCCCCAGACAGCATTGTCTGTAACCTGTAACCACTACATCTTGCCTGCTTTTCCGTGTAATCTTTGTCTTTCTACTCAATATTAGCAGCTGACTTAAGGGGAGGACAGAGCAGATTTTTGTGGATGACCCGCTGATCTCCCATACTGCTGCAGTACTGAAATAAACACTCATCTATAATTCAACCCTGTTTCAGTTTAATTGGCTCAAGTAGTGACAGGCAGCCCAGACCCATTGGTTGTCTGGTTACAATATGTACATTTATTTAAAGCCAAGTGTGGTCATCTCAGACTGACTTTATTAAAGGTCATGAATATATATCCTTGAAAGAACAGCATCTTCAGAAACTATTGTTAACTTGAGAAACATTCAAACCTGTGAAGAATTTTTGTGTTTGAGTCATACTGTCAATAAATAAATGCTAGGAAGAAGTAGCTCAATGGGTTGAGATAATACTTCAGAAAATGGTATTTGCATCTTGTTTTACACATTGCAATCAAGACAGAAGAGGTAAGTGGGTTACATAAAATTCATTGGTGATAGATTAGGGAGGCAGGAGACGGCAAAATAGGAAAACCTCTGGCATTGGATAAAAAATAAAATGATAGAAACTTAGTTAACATTCTTAGTTAACAGTCAACAATTAACTCAATAACTATGAGGGGATTTGTGGTCTCCTGCCTAGTCCTCTCAAGAGCCACTTCTCGCAATGGCATTAGGACCACAGGCTTTTTATGATAGAGATGAGAAATTTGGGTCTAGAGAAGGGATATTACTGTCTAAAGCCACTATTATCTGAGTATATCTGAGATTCTCCTTAATTTCACTATGGAGATTTGCCTGCCAAAGGCAAGTGACGTTGATCATAGATATTTTGAGGGAACTGAAACACATTCCATAAGTTCAAGAAGTATTCTGACTACTTAGTCCCTGTGTTGTATGAAGTGAATTCTTGGCATAGACATGAGGAATAAAGAATAGCCCAGTTTCCCCCTTATTTAACTATAATTCTTAGTTGGATAAGCTATTTAAATATAAAATCACCCATTTGAATAATTAATCCCTTAAATATTACCATGGGTTTGAAAGTAGACCTTTTTTCACTTTCCTCCTGAACCTCCCTTATACCAATAGTTTCTTTTTCTTTCATAGGAAATCTTTGGGATCCCCATCATATGTTATCTGCACAACTTTTCTTCAGTCCAAGCACCCAGTCTAGCAGAAAGGTAGGGGGTGCCTTTCTCAGGGCTCTCCTTTGCAGACTTTTAACTATGTTTCTAATTATAGCTTCTCATTGAAAATATCTTTCCACCCATTTTACCTTCTGTGGGTTGAAATAAAATAAAGGTCACTCAAATAAGAATGAGTAGAAGCTATTTCTTTAGAGTTTCCATCACAAAGAAGTTAGCCAACATCACTTGTCTTTGGTAGGCAAGGTAGTGAGAAAACTTCATAGTGAAATTAAAGGGAGTCTCAGGTGTACTTATGTGAATGGCCCACATCCTGCATGGTTCAGGGTTTAGGATCTGGAGAAGGGGATGCACACAAAGTAAAGAGATGAGACAAGAAATAATAATTTGAAAATATTGGGGGCCAGGCAAGCCAAATGCAATTCACTGGTACCCAGGTCTCGCCAACCTTTATTCAGTTTTGAATACACATCTAGCTCTTAGTCAGGCAGGTAATTGTGGTAACAGACAGACTATTGTAAAGGTCAGTAAATATTAGAAAGATTTACTCTGAGACTATTTGGTCAAGAAATAGCTTTAACTCCCATTGTCTGGACTAAACTATCGGTGCATAGCTCTGGCCCTTGTCAGAGGCTCAAGGGTCACCAGTGTTCAGGGATCCTTGTTTACACTTCTAGGATAGTGAAGTCAATGGGCGGCTTCCCACATACCTAGATAGTAATTGTTGGCATTTTCTGTGATTGGTTTGTAGAGCATATTTGATTTTTCTTTTGCTCTGCTTCAATTATTATTCTTATGTCAGGGGAATTTTTAGGTTATAGAATGTCAGGTAAAGTGTCAAGATCTTTATCTGAGGTATAGACATCAAAAACAATGGACAAGACATAAGTATATCTGGAGAATATACAACTGAAATAAGAAGAGAGGAGTCTTCAGGAATGTCAAGGAATGGTCCATCTGATAATTACATTCCATTTGCAAAGTAAGTCTCTCCCTATTAAAATTGCAGGAATGTTATTACAGAAGAGAAATGATTATTTCAAATATTTTTTTCAGTAAGGTTGCAAGGATTATATTCAAAGGATGGGTGGTAGGGGAAATCGCTTACCTACAGTGATATCGTGAAGATGGTATGGTTTAATGTAGAAAGAGTAGCCTCTGCAATTAGCAGGAATTGATGAGACTGACCATTCATATTTTTGGTTAATTCACCTTGGGTGTTTAAGGGTGAGGTGTGTTTTCCTTTCTCAGAGTACCCTCATTGATAAAAAATTGAGGTATTTTTATTTATCATGGTTTTTCTTTCATAAGATGATACAGTCTTTGTCCTGGCTAGTGTGGCTCAGTATTCTGTGTACTGAAAGTTTGCCAGTTCGATTCCTGGTCAGGGCATATGCTCAGGTTGTAGGCTACATCCCTGTTAGGGGGCATGCAGGATCACGTTTTGTTGTCACATCAATGTTTTTCTCTTTTTTTCCCCCTCTCCCTTCCTCTGACTCTAAAAATAAAATAAAAAACTATTTTAAAAAAAGATGGTACACTGTTGTTTATAAGTCACATACATATGATATTCTATTAAAGCAGTCCAAACACACTAAGATGGGGCTATTTTATGGGTAGCTTGGAAAATGTCATCTTTGAAGTTCTAATTAATGCATACTTTTTATAGATGACTTTTAAATACAAGATTTGCCTCTAAAATTAACTCCTATAAATCCCAAAAGATAGAACATTACAAACTTCTTACTCAAAGAATCTCATGTTCTTAGACAAGTGCACACCTATTTTAAAATGTTTAGAAATGTTTTAAAATTATAGCAACTTAAACCATAGAGACAGGGTCTTTGAGTTAACAACATTTAAGTATCTATAATTTTGCTATCCAATAGTTAGCTATAAGCTACATATGATAGACTATCAATCATTTGAAATGGAATAAGTAGAAATTGTCATGTGATGTAAGTATAGAATACCTATTTAATTTTTAAGGCCTACTATGAGAAAATAATGTAGAAATATTTCATTTATAATTTTATATTAATTAGATGGTAAATAATAATGATGTTATATATTGGATTAAATGAAATATATTAAAATTAATTTAGCTCATTTTCTTTACTCTTTAAATATGACCAGCAAAAATTTTCAAATTGCACATATAGATCTTATTTGAAGTTTACATTGCATTTCTATAGAATGAGATGACCTATAGCATATACAGTAACTATGTATTATGTATAACATTAAGACACAAAAATACAATGTGTGAAGTAATGGAAACTGACTCATATTCTCTGTAGATCAGTTTGGAATATAGATTAAAAACCTTATAATAGTCCTATTATTTAACATATTATTATGACTTATAAAACAGTTCTAAGAAATAAGCGGAAGTATAGATAGAAAATTATGTACATAAATGCTCACTGAAACTTCATATTTATTATCTACAAATGGAAAAATATCTTATTTGTCCAATAAAAAAATCTCTCTCTCTCTCTCTCTCTCTCTCTCTCTCTCTCTCTCTCTCTCTCTCTCTCTCTCCTCTTCCTCTCCCTCTCCTGTCTTCTCTTTCTTAAAAAAATCAATAAAAACATACCCTCCAGTGAGGATAGTTTTTAAAAGGAATGTTTGTAAGAAAGCCAGTGAAAGAAGTGGAATAGGGAATGGAGGCCATTCTGACAGGTACCCAATGAGAATACTTGAAGGTAAGAAACAGCATGATGTTTCTGGGAAGAGCAGGTTATTCAATTACCCATTTATTTAATATTTAATTTTTGACCACCAGATGCCAAGAAGTCTTTTAAATGTTGGAGTTTTAATATTATAAGATTATGTTCTCATTTCTTCAAAACTTTACCATCTATCCTGCTTATCAGATTAGCACAATTTGTAGCATTTTCCAGATGCTAAGGTATTGCTGCCAGCTTTTACTTTTTACAGCACAGTGCTGGAAACACATATCAACTCAGACAAGCTCTATAACATTGGAACTTGGATTTGAACATGCTCTTTAGCTCAACTAAAAAATAAGGATAGCCTCAAATAATCACCCATTTTAAACTATTTATTCAAAATTTCTGGGAAATCCAAGAATCTTTAAAATACCAAAGAAACAACAACCATAAAACCCATCATTCTTTGTGTTAGTTTTGCTATTGCTGCTGTTGCTATGAGTTACCACCAACTTGGTGGCTTAAAACAACTCAAATTTATTATTCTACAATGCAGAAATCTATAAAGTATGTGTCAACAGCAACAAGAGCACTCAGACCAAAATTTTGCCCTAACTCCTGACAAAGCTGAAGGAGACAGTTAACATTAATGAAATGGACTTTGGGTTTCACATGCCCCTTTGGATAGGACACATACTTGGGACAATAGGAGTGAATGTCAAGTATGGCTCTACGTTAGACTACTTAAGGGATTTTACTAATTTCCATGCCTGTGCTCCTCTCCAGATTAACCATATCAGGCCTTCTAGATGCAAGATCCATTTGTTAAAACTAATTAGGTAATTCCTATCTGTAGGCTGTTTGGAAACTACATTGGCTAGTTCTCAAACTACCAAGTAGGAAAATGTATTCACAGATTGTAGTCTGAGGAGACTGAAGAGAAATAACTGGCACATCCCAGCAAGTGAATAGACTTAGACAACTGTGACATTCCCTCCACTATGAGGGATGACAAATGCCTCCAATGAGCCTTTGGGGAGTTTCTTTTCTTAATTGAGGAATAGGAAGTCATCATACAGTTCATATTCTTGAGAGAGCAGTTTACCTCGTACTTATTTCCAGACCTTGCTTTCTTCACCAGAGCCTCTGACCCTTTGTGTGTTCTCGTTCAGATCATGGACTGAAGCCCACAGCTTTAGGAATTCAGGACAGACTAAGTATTTGTGACCTACAGTAACCTAGAACTCACTGAAAACCATTACTCCTACAATCCCAATTGGGAGATAATAGCTTTCATATAAAAATCCTTGAAGGTTAGGCTATATATTCATCCACTGGGTTTATGGCCTTCTTAAGTTTTCATAGGTATATTTCAAGGCTTCCTGAACTCCCTGAAACTATATATTAAAAAACAGAGTTATATATTTATATATAAATCTAAAATGTCCAAGAGCCCACACTACCCTTGTCCCCCACTTACCTCACCCAAAATCAATAGAGAAAAAAAAATAACTGCTATTTGAAATACTTTTAATTTTAAAACCTGTCACCAGGGACACACAATTCTAGTTCCACAAATAATTGCTTAAACTACATTCTGCTTTGGTATGATGCCATGGAGAAACAGCTCTAAAAAATAATTTTTCTTTGTTTACTGGGAATGATTTTCACTCAATTAAATTATGTACACTATTATTGGAATCATTGCGGGAATGTTCTCTCTGCACTGAGTGTCAGAAATTGTGCTATTTTTTGTTCCTCCAGAGGATCTGAATGGTTTATTCTTTTAGGATACTGCAAATTTTACAAGTGATCATTTTTGGTTTTGTTTCAAGATCCCTAGAGCACTTCTTGCAAAGACCTAGATGTAAAAGTGCAGTAAAGGTCAAAGTTGGCACATGAGATAAACAGATGATGGTGAGTCAGTGATCCAGGTTTTAGGAGTCACTTTTGAAGTTCCTTTTACGTGTGTCTGTGAGATGGAACTCCCTGATGAAAAACAGAATTGGTTCTAAAGTCCACAAGTTATCTAATTCCACCTGTGACACTGAGGTATTCCCATTTTTAATATCGGAAATATGGTGATAATAAAACAAAATTCAATACAGAGCAAGATCTTTATAAAGGAGACAAAAAGCAGAACAATTTTAAAGCTTCAATGTTGTTTTCCTTCTATTGAACTCTTAAACCTTAGCATTTGGAGGCATCACTTTTTTTCTTTTCTTTTTTTCATTTTGTTTTCTTTTTTAAAATCTTGCTATTTAAACATATAGAGAATAATGAATTTTAAAATTTCAGTGAGAAATTATTAGTCTCAGATGAGTAAATGGATTTATCAAGTGCATACTAATTACAACATTGAGTTATTACATGTTTATTTGTTATTTTTAAATATATTTTTATTGATCTTAGAGAGAAAGAGAGAGGGAGAGGACAATAGAAACATCAATGATGAGAGAGAATCATTGATTGGCTGCCTCCTGCATGCTCCCACTGGGGATTGAGCCAGAAATCCAGGCATGTGGCCTGACCTGGAATCGAACCATGACTTCCTGGTTCATAGATTGATGTTCAACCACTGAGCCATGCCTGTGGCTAGGCAACATGTTTATTTGTTCTACCAAAAAATCTAAACTCACTATCTTCTAAATACATTTTACCAATATTACAAACAACTGAAAGTGGATAATTTCAGAGACCATTATAACACTGTCAAGATATGATTGACAGATAACATTTGTATCCAATTTATTACAATCATATTTGAAAATAGGGGAATTCATCTGATGACTGCCTTAAATGCATTACTTTCCAGGATTATACTAGTGCTGTGAAAATGATCATGTTAAGTGAAAAATAAACTCTTGCTTTTTTTTACTTTTATTTTTTCCCCATAAAGCACTGTTAGCTTTAGAAAAGATCACCATCCAGAGAGCCTGAGGAAACCCAGCAGGCTACTGAGGAAACAATTAGTGAGAGTGCATTAGAAAGATAAATACGACCTACAGGGAGGAAAGTCTCAGCTTTCAGCTTTTAATATTTGAAGTTTGCTTTACATCTAATTATCAGAACGCCTTTAGGGGGTTGCATTGAAGTTTCTTTTACAGGTAGAAGAAACAGCCTCATTGAGTGATAGGCACTGGGTAACTGCATTTTGAAAAGATTTTCAACGTTTGACATTATCCTCTAAGGTAATTATAAAAACTTAGAGTGACTTTTGTCGTATTTCTTTCCTTAAATAGTTACAGGAAGTCATGTTCAGTGTTTCACACAATTATTTTTCATTTATTCCTCCAACAGTACAATGTAGCCTTTAAAAATAATTTTAAAAAATAGTGTTTCATTTTTCCGCAGTTTTAGGCTTACAAAAAATTGCACATTTGGAATTGAAAGTTCCCATATACTTCCTCTCTCTTCTACCCAGAAAGTTCATCCTATTAACATCTTGCATTAGTAAAGTGCATTTGTTACAATTGATGATACCCTATTAGAATGTTTATTAACTGAGGATCATAGTTTACATTAGAGTTAACATTTTGTGTTGTATTTGCTATGAGCTTTGACGAATGCATAATATCATGTATTCACCATTATAGTATCATTTAAAATAATTTTATTACACTAAAAAGGCTTTATGCTTGATGATTCCTCTAATCTGCACCTACCCCCAAGCTCTAGAAAATACCTGATCTTTCCATTTTCTCCATAGATTTGCTTTTTTAGTAAAAGGCATAGTTGAACTTACATGGTAAGTAGCATTTTCAATTTGGCTTCTTCTACTTAACAATATGGAGTTTAACTTCTATATTTTTTGCTTCATGGCTTGACAGCTCATTGCTTTTAATCACTGAATATTTCATTGAATAGATGTCCCACAGTTTGTTTATTCATTCACTTTTTGAAGGGAGTTTTAATTACTTCCAATCTGTAACAATTATGAATAAAGCAAATATATATATGCATGTGTAGAATTTTGTGTGCACATAAGTTTTCAACTCATTTGGATAAATAAATATCTAGGGAGGTAATTGCTAGATATTGTTGTATGCCTGTTTAGCATTGTACAAAATTGCCAACTGTCTTCCAAAATGGCTATACCATTTTGTATTTGCCCTAGTAATGAATGAAAATGTCTATTGATCTTCATCATCATCCTCATTGGGTTGTGTTAGTGTTTTGGATTTTAGCCATTCTAACCCATGTGTATGGATATTATTCTTTCAGTAGATTTTGTAAACTATTGAGGTAGTTAAAAATAAGGGCTTTAAAGGAGCCAGAGGTCTTAGGATTGAATTTTGCCTCTCATACTTCCTAGCTGTGTGATCTTAGATGAATTGCATAAAAGCATTGTGACTCAATTTCTTCCTTATAATAAGGTTACTGGTAGTACTTGTCTCATAAGTTTATGCAAGAAAGAGTGAACTCATATGGTTATTGTGGTTAGAACAGTACTTGACATGTTATAATCTCCACAAAGTATCACTGTAATCAGGGAAATGGTGAGGCCAATTTTTGAGACGAGACAAAAGGTAAGTACTTTGCCCAAATTTAGTGGTTTAAAAAGTAGAGCAACCTGGATTTAATTTTCGGGTTTGTCTCCTGAGCATATGTTCTTTCCAATATTCCATGAAGATTCTTAAGTTGATTTGTACAAAGAAAAACAGTGCACCCATTGTCCACATGTCTTGGCATTTCTAGTCACAGCTGTAAATTACTCTAGAATTCAAGTTGCCAGAAAATAAACAAAGCCAACACAGTGTACCTTTGGGACCCTCTACTCCTCGTTTCTTGCTAACTTGCCTCCTTTGTATGGCCACAGTTCCCTTCCTTATTGCTTTCAGCCTTCCTTTCCTGGTTACCCAGAAAGAGCTATTATTCCAGTCCTTTCAGCCAATGTTATATATTATGCCTATTAATATAATCACTGAATATTCTACATACAGGTGTTTTATTGTTATAATTTTTCACTTTATTCTAAGAAACTTCATAATAGAACTGCTACCCTTTGCACACATTTTAAGCCTTTAAATTATAGCGGGGGTTTCAGTGAGTTTTAAATGAATATATTTGCATTGCATTCAGAAGTCCTATTTAGAAATGGCTCAAATCTTCTTTATCTTTTTTATTATACTGCATCTTCACATCTTCCAACATATTACCAGTCACTTAAAATGTATTTTTGAGCCAAAACCGATTTGGCTCAGTGGATAGAGCGTCAGCCTGTAGACTGAAAGGTCTCGGGTTCTATTCTGGTCAAGGGCACATACCTTGGTTGTGGGCACATCCCCAGTAGGGGGTGTGCAGGAGGCAGCTGATCGATGTTTCTCTCTCATCAATGTTTCTAATTCTCTATTCCTCTCTCATCCTCTCTGTAAAAACCTCAATGAAATATATATTTTTTTTAAATGTATGTTTGAGTAAACAAATGACATAGTTTGGGTCCACCAACTTAAAAGGGGTATGTGAAATCAATCATATACACCCAAAGGGAGGGCCTTCCTCTATCATAACATAGAGGACCATGGGCTTGCTGGGACCTGGCACTGGCATGGTTTCCTCTCCAGCTGGACAGGTTTGCTTATGAACCTTAAACTCTGCATGTTTTAACATGAATTTCTAGATTGCTCTTTCTACTTTTTTTTTTAATAAGAGTATGCAGTTTCATTATGTTCTTAAGGTTTTTTATTTTTATAGAGATTTGGTAAGCTATTGTTTCAGTATAAATTTTATTGTAATTTGTTTTGCTCATTCTTAAAACATTAATTTGAAATGAGTTGCACATCATTTACCTGTCTTATTAACGCTTTTACCAAAGAAATGTAGCTCATCCCATCAAAAGCCTAATGATTTTGTTGCTGTTGTTGCTGTTCTCTTGTAGATAAAAGTCTCAACCATGTAATACAATTACCTGCTTTTTGTAGGTGGAACACTCCAAACCCAATTTCCATTTTTATTGTTGCCTCAGGGTCATTATTTTTGAATAAGGTATTACAATGTGTGGTAAGACATGCTGTATATTATTATAGTATGTAAAGCAGCTTGTTTATAACCTGAGAAGACACAGTGTCTCTTCATTGTAGTATTTGCATTTATGTCTGTTTACATAAGAGTGTACAATTCTCAATTTTAGCTTCTTCACTTATAACTATAGCTTTTTATTGCTACTATGCCTGCCTTTGCCAACTCTCTTTACCTTGTTTTGGAAAAATTATTTTAATATCATAAGGTTTAAAAAGAAGATATAAAATATTTATAGATCCTACAGTAAATAAACCAAGTAAACATTTTTATGTTATCATCTTCGATTTGACCATGCAATTTGTTTCCTTAGAAGCATGTATTTGGAATATATATAGTTTAGAATCTTGGATGTTATAAGATTGAAAGTCCTTAGGAGGTACCCTATGCTGGCAATGAAGAATGTTGGTTTGAATTATAGGCTTATCATTTACATCAATGATGAGACACAGTCATTGATTGGCTGCCTGCTGCATGCCCCACACTGGGGATTGAGCCTGCAAACAGTGACCTCCTGGTTCATAGGTTGATGATACTCAATCCCTGAGCCATGCTGGTGGGGCTGGTTTGCCTCTTTTAACCTTTCATGTAGTTGGCCCTCTTCCAGAGCATTGAGATTGCCAGAAATCTGACATAAAATTAAATAGGTTGACACAGCTCTAACAGTTTAATTTGTGTACACAATCTGACCTCTATTAGTATTGTTTCTCATATAGGTGCTGACTTTTGACCCCAGGAGCCAAGAAAGGGGGGAAAAATTATACCGTCTCTCTTTCTTTCTCATTTTCCCCTACTTGATTAAGGTATAATGGGGTTGTGGATATTGAATGACGGCCATAGCGGTGGCCTGCTGAGTGCTGAATAAACCATGTTCAATTAGGCCAGTGCAGGTGTTTGGGAAGGGATAGGGAAACACATTCCCCCTTGACTAACATCTTCCAGTTGGCCACAGGCCAGCATCACAGTCTGTCAGTTCTGTGGCTGCTGCCATCAGCTGCTCTTGCTGGACTCTAAGCTCTGCGGGCTTCTGGCTCTAATTCTGCTCCTGCTGAGGATTCTTCGCTTTTGAGGGTACCAGCGCATAAGTGACTAACAGTTAGTTATACAGCTGATCACAAACTTATGAATCATTGATTCTCAGCCTCTTCTCTATTTCTAGCTTTGCCTTCCAAGTGCTGAGCAAATTTTGGAATAAATTGTCCCTACAGGTACATTCAATCAGTTGCATAGTAAGAAGGATGTGAAGACATATGTAGAAAGTGAAAGTGTAAAATGATGTGCTATAGACAAAATATTTTAGTTTTATCTAGTCTGTATTATATTTAAGTTATATGGAAAAAAACAACAACAATATTTGAATGGGAAGTTTCAGAACTTAAGACAAATATGAAGAATGAATTCCATACCTTTCATGCCACTGAAGACCTGTGTCTCCAATACTCAAGTGATTTTATAAGAACACATTGTTTCTTGTTTGACATCTTAAGTCCTCTACCTCCTAGTCCTCTTTAACAATCTTTCCTACTTATATAAATCATCACACATACAAAGGTGATTCCAGAACCCAGTTTGAAAATATTTTAGCTAATTGGATAGGTATAATTGGATAAAGGTATATGGCTCATTTATGATTCCAAGACTATCCGAGACCTTGACTGCAGTGAGACTTGGCTTTCAAGAGTGTGCTGGCCTAAAATCACCTCTAAAACTCAGATTCCCTTTGTTTCATAAAGTCCTTTCAGTATGATTCACTTGCAAAAAAACAAAAAAATTAAAAAAATTAAATAAAAGAAACAAGTAAAAAGATATAGTCCAAATCTTTCTGCAAATATTCAATTGAAATAGTAGTTCCTATTTACTTTAAATATCACTTGCCTTTTCTTCCCTAATAGCCTAAACTATTTCAGGGTTTTCCTTAATCACATAGCCTGGCATTGTATTACGGTAATCAATGATCTGTGTCCTGAACTTCATTCCCATACTCAAGTTCACTTACTCCAAACAGCAATCAAACAATGGCTCTTCATCTTTGTGTCAATGAAACTCCATGAGGAAGAAAAGGGCATATGTCTCTTTTTTCTCTCACCTTAGTTCCTATTACAGTAGATTATTCTTATTACATTTGATGAATATTTATTGAATCAAAGAATAAGTTAAGACAGAGCAGACATTTCAGCTAGTTTTTATCCAAATGTGCTTCAGAACACTTGGGAAGATGAATTACCAGGTAAACAGATTTAATAAGAAAAGAATAATGAGAAGAAAATAAACAATCTTAAGGGAGTGGATAAGAAGAAATCCCTAGACAAATCCTTAAAGTCTCAGAGCTTATCTTCAAATCCAAATTATATTTATTTTTAAAATGCTGCTCAAATGTTATTGTGAATTGTTCCATTCTTTCACATGGATATAACCTCTTCTTTCTTTAGTTTTTATAGCCCAAATATTGACATAACTGTCTTACCTCACCTCACACATTATAGGATCGGTGAAGGCAAAGTTCACAGCTGAATGATCTTTGCTTTTTGCCTCTTCCTTTTCCTGCGTAATGAATGGCTCAGTGCCTTCCCAGCAACATGAGCATATTGAGTCCTGCTGAAGCCAAAGGAGGAGAATGTCTGTAGTCCTGAGGAGCCAGGCTGAGAGCTCTCTGACAAAACTTGATTAGGAATGCAGCAGAACAAGGCTGGCCTCCTAAGGGCCATGCAGTCTGGCTGCCAGCTGACCTTCAGTTATGCCTGTCTCCTTCCTCCAACATTTTGAACTGACAGGAAAGATACTACCTTTGATTAGTTTTTAAGGAGGAACCTCATTTTAAAAAAAATGCAATGTGTGCCAAATACTTTGCGTGAAATACAGAGTAACTGATGGTTCTTCATTAGCATTTTATTGGTGCTCTTTAAAACACTTACCAGTCAAAACACTCTAGAAGTTAACTCTCTCTGGTATATATCACTGCTTTGCCAGATACCTAGATAGTTAACTGCTTTAAATCCAGGGTTAAAAAAAAGTTCCCTTTTGGGAACTAGAACACATTTGGTGTAGGTATTAAAATGAATAGATCTTGAATTTCTGATTCATCCAAAGTTTTAATTTGTATTTTAATGTGATAATCATCTAAGGGAATAAAACAAAAATAGTTGATGAGTTATTTATTCATAAAAGGTACCCTTCATTATTGAATACATGTAAATAATCTTTTTAATAGTATGTCTATTTTATTTTAATTATTGCATTTTCAGTATTTCCTTGAACATAGAAGGTCATTATTGAGTTTGAGCACCTAACAATTACTTCCTTCTGTGCTTATGACAAATTGGTTCATATATTCCAAAGGAAAAGCATATAATACTTTCTGGGCAGTTATCCTACCCTGGCTCCAGGATGTGTGAAGCATATCACTTGTACCTACAGTGAGTTTACTTCTCTTCTTTGGCTTCATTTTTTCCTCATAAAATAGGGATGATGATATCTTATTTTATAGGACTAAAGGCACCACTTGCAAAATGAACCATTAACTCGTACCACTAATAAAAGGAAATAAAACAGTGCAAATTAAAATCTACTTACTCTTTATTGAATGTAAAAATATCTCTCTATATAAAAAACCCTAATATGCAAATAGACTGAATGGTGAAAAAAACAGAACAACTGGTCACTATGATGTATGCTGACCACCAAGGGATGCACATGGGACATGGCGGGCATTGGCAACAGGTGGCAGAGTGTGGAACATGGCCGGCATCAGCTGCAGCAAGAAAAAACTGGGGTGCTGGTCACTGTCATCGGGGAGAGCCTCTAGTGGTTACTAAAAATTCTTTGCCTCCATGTGCTGTGGTTCCCCCCGCACTCACACCTGCTGCCGGCACCGGAACCGGCCCCAATCACTTGGCTCCATTAGCAGGTGCCTGCTGTGGCTGCTGTCCCCAATCGCCCCTGAGGCTTCTCCATCTCCTGAGAGGTAATTGGGGTAGCACCCACCACTTGCACCCACTGCTGGCATTGGCCCCACTAGCACCTGCTGCTGGCACTGGCCCCAATTGCTCTGTGTGGCAGGAGCAGGGCTGCCAACACACAGGGGACCAGGGGACTGGGGGCCATGGCAGGAGGGCCAGGGTGGGGGCACGGAGGATGGGTTGAGACCTGCCTCTGTGCCCACAGCAACCTCACAGCCCAAAGTTCTTTTCAAGGTGCATGAATTTGTGCATTAGGCCCCTAATTATTCTAATAAAAGCCCAGATTTAAGAGAACAGTAGTTGTCTGGTTTGTTTCTTTCTCTTTGCAGTTAATCTTGTTTTAGTTTCAAAGTTATTATTGTTAATTTACTACACTTGACTTTCTATGTTTTGTTCTATTTTTTTTTTATTTTAGAACTTTTATCTCAGTCATTCCCTCCCTTAGAATCTGGAAAATTTTTATTTGACTTGGATTAAGAAGATCAAAGGGAAGCTGTGACTCATCTGAGAAATATGTACACATACATATTATATGTAACATAAAACCTTATATTAGAAGAAGTTATCTAACAATGAAGTAGACCATTCTCAATTGTCTTCCAACTCTGGGATCTATTATTATTAATTAATAACTGTTATGGAGTAATTATTCAATGGCTACTTTAGACATACCTCAAATGACAATTGGGAGCTTAATGTCAGTATTTGAAAGGCCACCAATTGTTTTCAAAGTCTCCTTCAATACTAAACTTAGCAGTTTGTAGGAACTAACACACAATTGATATGACCAGAAATAAGGAGAGCACCTAATTTTAATATTTTAATTTGAATGTACTCCATAGCAATAGCTAAACTAATGATAAGAACAAAAATACCTGTAGATGTGTTAGGAAATAAAAATAATGATTTTTACTGTAACTATTTCACTGGTTTGTTGGGAAAAAAATCATCAGATAATGTCTATAAGTTCCTTTACATTTGAGAAAAGGCTATAATTAAGAGAAGACACAGGAGCATTGAAAGAAAGAATATATAATTATGTATATAATAATAGGCAGTGGGTACTTTTTGGTGGTGTTGTTTTTGTTAATCCTCACCTGAGGAAATTTTTCCATTGATTTTTAGAGAGTGGGAGAGAGAGAGAGAGAGAGAGAGAGAGAGAGAGAGAGAGAGAGGAGAGATACATCAATTGGATGCATCCTGCACTTGCTCCCGCCAGGGTGGGGGATAAAAACTCTTTGGTACTCATGCTAATGTTGTAACTACTGAACTTACCAGTTAGGGCGGCAGTGGTATGTATTTTATTTTATTTATTTTTAACTTAGTCTTGTATTACTTGGGTGTTGAATAGATTTTTAGGTAGTTATCACACTCTGTGGTGCAATGTACACCCTCACAGAGAATGTAGGGGTGCTGTCCCTCTGGCTAGTGTGTCCTCCTGCTCTTCTCTCATGCCCCTTAAACAGCCCTGGATAACAGCCTTGGTGTGACCTGAAGGGGCAGATCACTGCATGAAGTGGGAATGGTAGGAGAAGCCCTGTCAGGGATTCTTCTGTTTCCATCTGCTGATAGTGAGAAGCCGGAGAAGGAGGAACAGCCCATCTTTGGGAGAGCAGCTGTGGGGCCCAGCAGCCTGGAGCCCGGCACAGCTTCCCAGAGCCCAGAAGGCACATCACCTCTATTTAACAAGATGGCAGTGGGTGTTTAAATTAGTCAATTTCCTATATTTGAATGACAACAATTTAATGATGCATTACTCTTTGTGATTTACACTTAGATTTTCATAAGCAGAGATAAATCAACAGGAAAAATGTAATCATAAATTAAGAGTGTTTGTGTCACAAATTTTGTGAATGATTCTTCAGTTGAGTGATTTGCCAGACCTCTACCTATCACTCTGTTAGGCTCTTTGATAAAGTAGCAATAGCCGCCCCCTTTTAAAATGTCAACCTAAGGATCCAAATTTAATTCTTACCTTCAGAAAATTAGAGATTACAGTTTCACATGCACTACAGCCTTACCATATATCCATCTAATATCATTTAATGTCATTTGGAATATAAGCATAACATTACCCTGACTTGTTCTTTACTAATCACATAAATTTATAAATATGTTATTTACTTATCTAAAACAATCTACTTTTAATCTCACTGGAACTAATAATGCTAGTCTGACTTTGCTTGATTTCTCATCAATTTTTTTTTTAAATTGTATTGAAAATAGTTACCAAAAAGTTATTTTAATAAATGTTCACTCACTTGGCAACCCACTGGGGAAAGGGGCTTGTATATTTTTTCAAACCAATTGAAAGAGTTTGATAATAAATTAATATTAACTTCCTTTCACAGTATGCATTTTTTTTACAAAAGAGTCAATAACATTTTATTTATTTATTTATTTATTTATTCTTTTATTTTTAAATATACTTCATTGATTTTTTTTTTTTAAAGAGAGGAAGGGAGAGGGATAGAGTTAGAAATATCCATGAGAGAGAAATATTGATCAGCTGCCTCCTGCACATACTAGGGATGTGTCCACAACTAAGGTACATGCCCTTGTCTGGAATTGAACCTGGGACCTTTCAGTCTGTAGGCTGATGCTCTATCCACTGAATCAAACCGGTTAGGGTGCAATGACATTTTTATTCATCATGCTTCGAAAGCTTTTAGTCATTGAGAGGGTGATTTAGACATTGAGAGTCCTCAACTCTGGGACTTTTTCCCTCCTGTTGGAATTACTACATCTGCTATCTGGATGCTCACTCACTCACAACAATATAGTTGGAACAGTATCTTTCTTGTTTTTGTGTACAGTGTAACTAGAAAACATTATATTTGAAATATATGAATTTGTAAATCTGAACACTTAAAAATTATCTCAGAGTTTTGGTTATATGTAGTGACAAATAGTCTTATCACTTGAAAGCATGTCTTTTAAGATGACACATTGAATAGCATTGCCTATGTCTTCCATGATAATGATCTAGTTTGTGAACTCATGACCCATGTAAAAGTCATTCTACTGTGAACATAAATATTTAATCTTATTTTAAAATTATATAGTATTCTGCCTGATTAGCAATAGCAGGTAGGTGATGGTTTTGCATGTTGAATATTACATTTCACCAAATTACCTTGGCCACAAAGTTTCAAGGAGTTTTGATACTTGTGTGTATATGTGTGTAAAAGACGACATGTTGATATCAGAAGTTATGAGTTAAGTTTGAACATTCAGTTCAGAGCATATTGGTCATAATGGCAAAAGCAAGAATGAAGAGAAGGGGATTCAAAAGATGATGTCGAGTTAGCAAATAGGTTTAGGGACATATATTTTGTATAAAGTCTGTTTAAAGGTATTTTGAGCTGAAGGCATTTGTGAAGTAAATACAAGAAAAGTTTTCTGCTCTCCCCCTATTTGCTCAATAGCAAGATGTAGATTTTCAATGGTGTCCCCCTTCCTTTCTAGCCGAGGACAAAAGTTAATCAACTGAGACCATTCTAGACCCCCTATCAGCCCAGAAACAAAACCCAAGGAGTCTACATAATAAAACCTGCAAAAACTAGCTCTTATCTGTCATTAATTTGCCCATATATTTGAGTTATTAGAATTTGCCAACTAAGAAGTTCAAAATTCTTTCCCCCTGTCTTTCCATTTCTCTAAAAATGTATTGTTTATTTGTTAAAGTGAAATATTCTAGTAAGCCCAAATTCTAAGCACCCATTTGCTTTTCTCCTTGCTGGATGCTTCTAGGAGCATGGTGTTCATGTTGATAAACGTGTTTGTTTTCCTTTTGTTAATCCGTCTTTTGTTAGTGCATTTTGCAGATCACTCAATAATAAACCTAAGATGAGTAGTGGGGGAAATGTTACAGGGAGTTCAGCCATAACATATAAGAGTAGAGTAATAATATAAACCATGTGATGAAAAATATATAAGCATGTAGGATTTAATTTTCCCTTACCTGATATTTGCAAAGAAGTAATGATTTTGATAGCATAGTTTCCTAAATTTTGTCTTATTTTTATATTCTTTAATATCCTTCTCTATAGATTCCTGGAGGTACCTACTTCATCGATTGGGAAATAGAATGAATCTGCTCCTTGAATCAAGATCACAGACCTCGCCATGAATATTCAGTACCTATTTCATTACAATTAGGCTGTTTATCTGGCAACCTATTGAGATTCTTACTGTAATCAAGTCATCAATATTTCAATCCTATTTTAGATGAGGCATACCTATCATTTCTCATTCATCCTAAGTTATGAGGCAATGTAGCAAAGGAGATAAGAGCATTCTTATTGCTATTAAGAAGTCCTAGAAATTTCCTCCTCTTTGCTTCTATTTGAAAGACCTTAGCTAAATAAGTTTTTTTAACCTCAGTTTCCTCCTCCATAAAACACACACACACACACACACACACACACACACACACACACACATACCAAACAGACAAACAAACAAACAAAACCCCACACTTAAATAATATTGAATCTCCTTGTACTGGACCCTTACACTATGTTCAGGCCAGTGACTTTAATTCTATCTCTTATTTTTAGGTACCCACTGTAAGGTTTGAGGCATAGAAAACTGACCACCAAGACATTTTAAAGTAAAGTTTATTTTCCAGTAATGAGCGGGACTCATTATGGAGTAGAGAAATCAGAATTGAAGGAGTGGGGAGGGGAGAGAGGACCCAGCCAAGCAATATGTGGCTGGTCTGCGGGTCTTTTTAAGGGGAGGAACAGGAAAGGGTTGGACCCAGGGTGGAACAGAAAGGGGTGGGCTCCAGGGCACTTTGGCACGCAATGATTGGTGGTTCAATGTCTTGGGGATGTCTCTGTGACAGATGCCAGTAATGCCATAATTCCACCCACCAGGTGGGGAGAATCTCACACCCATTCCCCCTCCCTCTCCCTTCCCCCTCCACCTACCTTCCTCCTTTTAAATATTTGACCTCTATTTAACCTACTTATATATACTAATGCAACTTCTTCAAGATTTATGCTTTAGACCAGTGGTTGGCAAACTGTGGCTCTGTTGACTAATGAGTTTGCTGACCGGCTGCTTTAGACTATTGAACACTTTTTAGCTATTCATGTCCTACCCAAGTATCTGATAAAGATGGATTCCTTTATCACCTGGTGTGTGGCTTCCTGTATGAGACTGCCGTAAAGAACTGTTTTGTCTAAGGCTTATGGCCACTGGCTCCTACAATAAAGACTCATTTTTATTTATTTTTTAAGCTATTTTATTGATTTTTTTACAGAGAGGAAGGGAGAGGGATAGAGAGCTAGAAACATCGATGAGAGAGAAACATACTTGGGTAGGACATGAATAGCTAAAAAGTGTTCAATAGTCTAAAGCAGCCGGTCAGCAAACTCATTAGTCAACAGAGCCACAGTTTGCCAAAAAAAGATTTTTTTTTTATATAGAGAAGAAGGGAGAAGGATAGAAGCTAGAAACATCAATGAGAGAAAAACATTGACCAGCTGCCTCCTGCACACCCCCTACTGGGGATGTGCCCGCAACCAATGTACATTCCATTGACCTGAATCAAATCTGGGACCTTTCAGTCTGCAGACTGATACTCTATCCACTGAGCAAAACCGGTTTCAGCTTTAGGTTTCTTTTCTATCCTTTTATCACTTTAAGATTAAACAAAAGTACTAGATGCTTTTGACAGTGTTTCATATTTCTGTAGAGATCCCTCTGTCTCTTTTCCTTAGGTAGATAGATTTCCCATGAGAAGGTCTCAATATCACTTCTAACATATAAAGACACACACACACACACACACACACACACACACACACACACACATATAAAATTAACCCTAAGACATAAATGTTATTCAGAATATTATTTATAAAATAAGCAGAAATGTAATTGCTTAATATCACTTTGATCTTTATAAAGAGATAGTAATATTCATTCATTTAGTCAATCTCAAAATAATTGAGCATATTTTAATATCCCAACTCATTATAATATTTATGAAACATATGCAATTGAAGCAACGACCTTTCTGGCCTTTAGACCTCCCATCACCCCTACTTCTAGAAAGCTCAATAATACACATGCATGAGCAAATGAGAATTTACTTACATATTCTTTATCTGCCATAGTTTTTCAGGCTCTTTAGTAAGAGAAATGCAGTGCCAGAGTTTAGAAAAAGAACAACAAAAATCAATTCTTTAGCTTCTTCAGATGTTTTGCCTCAAGGGTACTGCCACTCAAAATGTGCTTGGTTCATTTTACTAAATCACAGATCCAAGTGCAAAATCCTCAAGGGTAGCCTGTGTATTTGCATAAATCTCTTGCGAATATGTGTAAATAGTCAAGGGAGGGTTGTTTTGCAACTCCAGGAAAAGGGCTGTGGGTTTCACACAGATCAAAGTAGAGAACTGGAGCACTGAGGTCTCAACCTAGGTTCATGTTGGCAAATGAAAAAAGTAACCACTCAAAATGTAGGTGCCTGTTTCTTTACAATTAGACCATTAATCTGGCGACTTGTTGAGTACTTGTTCTGTTTCAGGGTATCTGTTACGAGCTCCCACAGGCAATCAAGTGCCACTCCTACAAAAATCTTGTAAATTCCTCCACTTGCCCAAGGGCACTGATATCTTAAGTAATTGAGGTAGATTTTGAATGTCCAAACTCTTCGTTCTAATCCTGTACCATTGCCTTTAAATACCTGTTGTGTCTGATATCATTTTATTTTCGAAGCTTAAATAGATTCTCAACATTCTAAAAACAAAACTGATTTAATTTCGATTGGATTTGCTTTAAGTATCTAATGTAATCATGACTGAAATATGAAATGTGAAGCATGAACTTACTTCACTTTTTTATTGTTTGGAAACTGCTTGCATTTTATCAAATGCTAGACTTCGTCATCTCTGCAGATCTGGGGTCTTTGGATTTATTTATACTTGACAGTTGCATACTGTAGGAACCATGTCAGAGTCAAGACTAATTAGAGTGTGGAGGACTTGTTAGCATGCCTGATGGTTAAGGCCACTCGGATCATGGACATCTTAATCAGGGTGTCCAAGGACTATACCCAGACGCAAGGCCACAGCAATCTCATGGTACACTGTGCCCTTCTATAAGCCAAATGATTGATGTCACTGTTGGCAGAAAGCCGCTTTTGTCTAAGTATTAAAGTACATTGCTAAGGTTAGAGAGTTCAGACAAAGCTGAGCACTGGTACTGCTGTGATGTGAAGGGGGAAAAGGCTAGGAGAGGTGAGAGAGGCTGGAGAGGTTACTGAGGCTATAGCTCTAGGGGAGAGCTCGGGTGCCTCCGCTACTTGAGGCTGTAGGTCCAGAGGCAGCCTGCAGCTGCTTAGATAATGGCTGTAGGAACGGAGGCTACTGCTGCTTTAGAGGAAGATGGATTCCTTTATCAGCTGGTGTGTGGCTTCCTGTATGAGACTCTGCCATGAAGAACTGTTTTGTCTAAGGCTTATGGCCACTGGCTCCTACAATAAAGACTCATTTTTATTTATTTTTTAAGCTATTTTATTGATTTTTTTTACAGAGAGGAAAGGAGAGGGATAGAGAGCTAGAAACATCGATGAGAGAGAAACATCCACCAGCTGCCTTCTGCACACTCCCTACTGTGTATGTGCCAGCAACTAATATACATGGCCTTGACCCGAATCAAACCTGGGACCCTTAAGTCCACAGACCGATGCTCTATCCACTGAGCCAAACCGTTTTTGGCTAACAACTCATTCTTATACAACTACGATTTCTCATGGCTTCTCCATCTCCCATCTGGAGGGACTCAGCCCCAACAGTTAGTGCAATAGGCAGGGTTCAAGAAAGAACCCACCCTGATAGCCCTTAGTACCGTGTTTCCCCGAAAATAAGACATCCTCTGAAAATAAGACCTAGCACATGGAAAAATAAGACATCCCCTGAAAATAAGACCTAGCACATCTTTGGGAGCAAAAATTAATATAAGACACTGTCTTATTTTGGGGGAAACAGGGTAGGATTCAGAAGAATATATGGGCTCAGAGAAGCTGTGCTCTAGCTGCTCTGACACACAGCAATATTGATCAACTACTGCTATTTATGCATCTACAATGGATCGTCCACCATCATTTAACATAGTATAAAACAATGATTCTAAAACATTTGCACAAATCAGAATCACTTGGGGTTCTATTTAAACACAGATAGCTGGGTCCTACCCTGCCATTTCCATTTATTAGGTCTAGAATGGGACCTGAAAATTTGCATTTTAATGAATAAAGAGGTAATGGTGATGTTGTTGATTCAAGGATTGATATTGATAGCAACTGGCATAGAACATAGATGTTTTTGTTCTCAAGAGAACTGTTTTTATTTTCCATTTTATTTAGGGTGGGAAGTTGAGATGATTCAAGAATGAATTATACAAAATAATCAAAAAGGGCAATTTCTTGTGGCCATGTTGAAATTGTACAGTGGTCTGGCACATTTTTAAGGCTGCTGGGAAGAAGTCAAAGTGATATGTATTTACCTTCTTTGATGGACCTCTGAAAGATTGCCAGGCATGACAGTATATGTGTTTGGCAGCATGAACATAGGTTTAATGATATCTCAGAGATGCTTACATTTAGGGACTAATGCTGGGGACCAGGACCAAAGTGTGTGTGATAGACAGATCTGAAAATGGGTTCTTGTGAAGTCAGGAGAAAATTATATCAAGGGCTCATGCGCAGGAGGATTTGATTATAGTGACAAGATTCATTGGAAGTGGAAAGGTGAACAGGGCACAGATGTCCCAAAGAGGCTGCCACATGGCCTCATCCAGCTCCACGTGGCTCAGCTTTGTTTTGCTGCGGAAGCAGTCTAGCTTCTTGGGGGTATAGGCCCACACCTGTCCTCACCAGCCCCAGAAGGAGGGCCAGGACTCAGTGCTGTCCTGCCTTTATCCTGCATCTGAGGCTTTGGTAGTCCATCACAGTCTCTGCTCCCATCCAGCTGGCTGTCAGCGCTGTGCTTCAGCCCCTGTGGCTTCCACACACACAGTTGCTATGAGAGAGAATGCTCCTGAGGCCTTTGTTAAGGTTGATTAGGCATACTTTTCAACCTCTCTGATCTCTTTCCTTGCTTTTTGCAAGTTTGTGTTGGTACCTCCCCTATGCAATCTGTTTCCTGGATGTTCCAGGGTTTTGTGGACTCATCTTATTCTGTCTTTCCCCTAATTTTCCCCAAGCTAGACTCCTCCCTTTTATGGTTGCCATTTGGGCTCCAACTGTGCGCGATTCATCGTGCTGCGCTGCTCTGGCTTCTGGTTTCTGCACATGCGCTTAGTAGAAGGACCTCTCCATGTAGCAGCTTACCTTCTAATGCCCACGCACCCAGCAAAGGAGTTTCTACTTTACTGTTTTACACCCCCCCCCCTTCCTCCCTCACTGTAATTGGGCTAATGGTGGTTACTCACCAGGGCGATAGGAAAGCCGGATTTCCTGCCTGCTCTGGGATTAAGTCCCTTTGGTGGAGGATGCTGCTGTTCCTGGGATGTTGGTGGTGAAACTGTAGCTTCCTAGGTAATCTGGTTTAATGAGGTGTCTGAATCCTTTCTCTTTCTAATTAGCTGCCTACTGTAACAGTGCTAAATAGTTGCTGGGTTGAGGGGATGCTCAGAGTAAGATTCTCAGCCAATATCTTAATGACCTGTGCTGTTTTGTTTTTCAAATTTATTTTTATTGTTAAACTAGAGGCCCGGTGCACAAAATTCGCGCATGGGGGGGGGGTGTCCCTCAGCCCAGCCTGCACCCTCTTCAATTTTGGGACTCCTCTCACAATCCAGGACTGCTGGCTCCCAACTGCTCACCTGCCTGCCTTCCTGATTGTCTTTAACTGCTTCTGCCTGCCAGCCAGATCACCCCCTAACCACTCCCATGTCAGTCTGGTTGAAGTCTAACTGCTACCTTGCCAGCCTGTTTGCCCCTCCTCTGCCAGTCTGGTCACCCCTAACTGCCCTCCCCTGCAGGGTGGATTGCCTCCAACTGCCCTTCCTTGCAGGCCTGGTGCTTCCCAACTGCCCTCCCCTGGTGGCCATCCTGTGGTGGCCATCTTGTGTTCACATGGGGGCAGCCATCTTTGACTACATGGGGGCCTCTATTGTGTGTTGGAGTTATGGTTAATCTGCATATTACTCTTTTATTAGATAGGATAGGGGTCTGGTTCCTGGATGGGAGCCAGCTGGTTTGCTCTGAAGGGTGTCCTGGATCAGGGTGGGGGTTTTCTTACGGCATGGGGCAGCCGAGCGAGGGGCCAGTATTGGTTTGCAGGCCAAGCCACACCTCCAACGACCCAAGCTGAGGCCCTGGTATCTGGAATTTATTTACCTTCTACAATTGAAACTTTGTAGCCTGGAGCATAGCCAAGCCTCCTGCTCCTCTGTGGCTGCCATCATTTCTGTTTGGATTTGTTTACCTTCTATAATTGAAACTTTGTAGCCTTGAGTGGAGGCTTAGGCCAGCAAAGGCAGGAGGAAAGCTTGGCCATCTTCTGTTGCCTAGGAAACCCAAGCCTCCCTCCTGCTCTCTGTGGCTGTAGGCATCTTGGTTGGGTTTATTTGCATACTCATTCTGATTGGCTGGTGGGCGTGGCTGGTGAGTATAGTAGAGTGATGGTTAATTTGCATATCACTCTTTTATTAGGTAGGATAATTCAGATGTGCTGTTAAAATAAGACCTAAGCAAATCAGTTCAAATAACAACTTAATAGGATTTTTGCAGAGTATCTGAACTCCACTAGGATTGTTTCATTCTTTGAAATTCTATCAGCACTAATGGGATTACAGTAGATTACTATAACAAGGTCAGGATAGGCAAATATACAAACATGTTTTCTATCCACATGTCCTTATTGCTCCTTTTAAAATTATGTTCAAGAATGGACTACAATACAGGTAGACAAAAATACAAGGCTTTCCCCTTATTTGAGTAAGGTCTTTTTGTTTAAAATCTGGGATTCAAAATGAAACATTTTAAATATTTCTTCCTATATTTTAATAGCTCACTATCCATCTTTCCAAGAAACTTATCTCTAGGTTACAGGTTCTCTGTTTCACTTCTCTCCATCTGAGCATAAAAATAAAATTTCTAGTTTTCAAATATATAATGTGCAGATAATTATCTATATAAACTGGCAGAAATGGAACCATAATCTATGCCATTAGTGTATTTTCTAGTAATTTTCATGACCCATTTCCCCAGAATTTCATGTTTAATAGTAAAATATGAAATTCATTTAACTCTTCATTTTTTAAATTAATTTCTAACCTTAAATGTTGATTTCCTACTATGTTTTTACCGAGGTATTATACAAGATGATAAAGAGCTACTTAGTAATAGGAAAAAATAACCATGGGGAAGGTACATTGAATCTATTTCCCCCTTCTTGCTACTTTTTTCTGGCTGTATTTAAAAATATAAAAATAAGATGTTTCTCCAAGTTTCAGCCTATAAAACAGACATTAGAAAGGGCAGATCATCCACATTCAAAGTTATTTTTAAAAGTAGGATGGATCCAAGATAATATTTGTCATTAGTCTTATTTAAGGCATCAGTAAGTACAGTGAAAATGTACAATTCAGCTGGGAATGTAAAACAAGTTAAATCAAAGACACAAATATTGGCAGATGCCTTTTTTATTTTATTTTTTATATTTTTATTGATCTCAGAGAGGAAGGTAGAGAGATATGAGAGAGGGAGAGAGAGAGAGAAAGAGAGAGAGAGAGAGTTATCAATGATGACAGAGAATCATTGATTGGCTGCCTCCTGCATGCCCCACACTGAGGATAGAGCATGCAAGCTGGGCATATGACCTGAGCAAGAATCAAACTGTTGCTTGCTGGTTTATAGGTTGATGTTTAACCACTGGGTTACACTGGCTGGGCATTGATAGGGATCTTAATGGCAAGGGGCATTGATATATATTTTAATGTATAAATTCTATACTACTCGATTTTTTTATTATAATTTGACTTCCCATCTGAATTATCTGCATCAAAAAAAATGCTCTGACCAGTTAGTGAAGATAAATATTTTGTTTCTTACTCTTAAGTAAATGCTTATCTTTCTATTTCTGTCTTTATCAATGCTGTAAACCCTGAATCATAGCATGGAGAACAACCAATCATGCTGTCCCCAAATCAGATTATCTAAATATACACCAAATGACTGAATCTTGATATGATGAATAACTAAAGGTATGCCTTTTCCCTTTTGTGTACATGTATGTTTAGGCAGTTACAAAATTCAGAATCACACAGCAGTGTCCACTTAAACACCTTTTTCTTATTCATGGCCTTGTAAACAATGGATTGTAATATATGCAAAAATCCCATAAAATGCTTCATAGGAATTTTTCTTTTGCATAAGGAGAGGTCAGTAAAGTTTCTTTAGATAGAAACATTTAAGCTAATAATAAATAATAAATAAGGAATAGCATCCAAAAATTTTGAATGAGTTGAGTGATTGGAGATAAAGTTTGAGAACCCAATCACACAGATATTTTATGATGTTTAGAGAGGATATACTGACCATGAATAAATTATAGCATATAATTAAGGGCTGAACCTCTGGATAGCTCCATATCTAAGAAGTGAGGAATAGAATAGGAATTAGGAAAAGACACAAATGAAATCATAAAGATAAATGTGAAAGCATATACCATGGTATTAAGGAAGATAGGAAGAGAGAAAAGTTTGAGAATATCTTATATGACAACTACAGGATGTTCTAGACCAAGCAGATTTTTAAAATCTCTAAAAACTAAAAAGAAACTACATATGGAAATTCCTATATCTTCTCCTCTATTTTGATTAAACTGCTCTAAAAATGTTAAGTCTGAAACAAAAACAAACATTGAAAAACCCAGAACCTATGATACTGGGACCAGAAGGACTCATGCGTAAGTCTTCAAAAGCAAACCCCCATTGTAATATTTATCACTAGGTACATCCACCCAGGAAGAAGACATTCAGACCATGAGAAAGTCTTGGGAGATACTTTCAAGAGTAGGAATGTGAGCAATAATGTGCAGGGTAGTCTATTTTTATCTATGTCCACTGTACATGTATTAAGTAAATATCTAATTTAAGATTTTAAAGAAAGGCAACTATGTATGGGAGCTGTAGATAATTGTTGAAATCTGAAAGAAAAAGTTTCAGTACTTGCTCCTCAAATACAATACTGAGCTGGAAGGGCCTTCATATTCTTTACATTCTTATTACTCTTCCAATCTCAACTGGGAACGAGTGCCTTTCCCTTTATTCATTTTATAGCTTTGAAATCATTACTGCTTTGAATGTTATCCAAAAATAACAGCATAATTTGGGATCAAGTGGGGGAAAATTCTATAGGGAATATTTCACAGCTTCTCTTGGCAAGTGTATTCTCATTATCTCAAAACGGAATTTCATTTACTTTCATAAAACATGCCTCTCACCCAGCAACTGTATAAAAATACCAGTTTCTCATGTGTGGTCGATTTCCATGTATAAAACTTTTGAATCCAAAGAGAGGATATTTCTTGCCAGAATTTAGCATTTTTCTTTCCAAGTAAATAGAAAATTATATTCAGAAACTATCTCCATTGCACAGTGTTGTGTTTTTTCCCATGAGTGCAGACACATAGTTCTCACCATATATGTCATTTGCATTCTTGCCTTATGTCTGTAATAGGACTGGATTGGGTGCTTCCAAGTTATTAACATATTTATTTTCTAAAAACTGCAGAGCATACTCCAATTGTTTCCTGCTGAGACCGGGAGAGCCATCTATAGGATGGGAACATCATCTCAAGTTGCTCTTGTTCAAAGACCAGCCTCCAAGTACTTGAAAAATTGCCCTAAGAATTTTGATTCCAAACACTTTGGCCTTGTACCTTTATAATATTTGTCTCCTTTTTTTTCTGAGCTATTAACCTGTGATCTTATGCCCCACCAGGAAAATATAGCTCCAGTATCTGATGGATGGGCAAGGAAAAATGTCAATTAAAGTGTCCAGCAAGGAAATTGACTTGATGTCACTTATAGTAAAGGAAGAGGGGTAGGTGGGTTGGTGATATGTGGAGTAGCATTCTTGTGCATGAGTAAATGGGCTATTAGTGCAGCACAGGCCAACTGAGGGCCAGGAGAATACCCACTTGTCACCCTCCCCCCCAAAAGACAAAACAAAACAAAAAACACACAATCTAATAACAAAGAGAGATGGCAAATCTGATTCAAATCCAAAGTAGAAAATAAAAAACAATGCTATAGAATGATGAACCTTAGTAGTTCTCATCTACAAAGTGCAATAGACATATAGGAAGTGATCTTAACTGAGTCTAAACTTGATGTTTGTCTTGTCTGGGATGTTTTTACTGACTGGCCATGCAGGCAACATCAGGCATCTGTTTAATTTGCATAGAAAAGAGGATACTTGAGCATATTATTGGGAAAGCATGGAGACAAAATATGTGGGGAGGGAGAAAGAAAGACTGCAGAATATTATCTACCTAACCTGATGTTCTGGGGGGTGTGTGCATGGCACAGTGAGAAGATTCAGGTAGAATCTGAAGGGTCTTTATTTGTGAATTACTTTGTGATAGCCAGGTACACAAGTGGCTCTACTTACTTTCCCAAGTGACAAAGCGTGACATAGTGGGATTTAGACTAGTGATCTGTCTGTGTTTTCAAGGATGTCTCCAAACACTCAAGTGTCCAAATCCTGGAGAGAGCAGCCCGGTCATTTTACATGTGTCTTCACAGCAATGGCAGTAGTGAAGATACATTCAAGAAATTTTGCAGGCTAAGACAAAGAAAGCTAGAAGATTAAGGGAAGCACAGTGTTACTGCATGATGACTACCTCAGATAGACCAGGAGTACTTCTAAGATGCCCACTGTAGATTCCTGGAAACACTATGCAGTCAGGGTGGAGATTCTGTATCAGATTCTGATAGGAAAGAGCTTGTGAAGTTAATTAAATATGGTTGTGAAATGAACAATATTAGGTTTTGTTTTTTGATCCTTAGCTGGTTTGGCTCTGTGTATAGAGCGCAGGTCTATGGGCTGAAGGCTCCTGGGTTTGATTACATTCAGGGCATGGACCTTAGTTGCAGTTTTCTGGCCTTGGTTGGGATATACATAGGAGGCAATCAATTGATGTCTCTCTCACATCGATTTTTCTCTCTGCCTCTTCCCCTCCCTTCCACTCACTAAAAATCAATGAAAAACATCCTCCGTTGATGATTAACAACAAAATAATAAACAAACAAATAAGTAAATAAGATATGATTGTGAAATGAACAATATTAGGTTTTTTTTTTTTTTCACTTAGGATGATATCTACTATTAAAATTTCCTTCTAAATTTCAGTCCATTTCTATCAATCTAAAACAAATGGCAGGAGAATAAGGTCACTATTAGGATGAATTATATAAATTAAATTGTCCCTGTATTATTGTCTGTATCTGAGTTTTTTTCTTGTTTTTTGTTTGTTCACTTGTTGCTTTCAGTTTTATGTCCCACATATGAGTTAAATCATATGACTTTTTACTTTTCTGTTAGAAGGAAGAGGGGTGGAAGGGAGTAAAAGGTAAAGGGATAAAAATTTGGTGATGAAAGATTTGACTTTGGGTTGTGGGCAATGCAGTACACAGATGTTGTATCATTAAGTTGTACACTTGAAGCCTATATAATGTTATTAATCAATGTCACCCCAATAAATTTAATTTAAAAAGTTTTATTGGTTACAGTACTGATAATATTATAAATTTATTGTAAACTATTGGAGCCCTCCTATTTCATCTCACAGATTTTCTATGTCTTGAAATAACTGGTTTAACTTCAACATTTGTTTTCTTACAAATGGCAGCATGAAGAAATCTGACAAGATCTTTTTAGGACCTGGAATTACATATTCACATGTACATACAGGGAGTAGTAAACACCTTTGAACAAACAAATTGTGCAGTATTCATTAATAAAGATTGATCTTCAGTTTTCGCGCTTTTTTTGTTATCATTGTGTAGTCTTTTTTATGCTCCAGGATTTCAGAGTCAGTCAAGTAAATCTCATAGAAAAATGATCATAAAAGGGGAAAAGAAAAAAACACAGAACAGAATTCCCACTACTGTCATGGGTGCATGTTGGGATGTCAGAGCAGATGATAGAATATATGGATGTAGGACATGGTAGAGTGAAGCCTGATGTTTCAATACCATGAGTAGGAAAGTTACAGTTAGGACAATTATTAACCCACTAGAGGCCTGGTGCATGAATTCGTGCACAGATGGGGTCCCTTGGCCTGGTGTGTGATTGGAGCAGAATGGGGTCATCTCACCTAGTCCCTATCAGGTCTGATTGGGGCTGGATTGCTGTAGGGAGGGACCATGGGATGTTGGCCAGTCTAAGGAGGTTGGCTATGGGAGTGCACTGACCACCAGCGGTCAGTTCCTGCATTGAGTATCTGGTGGTTAGTGCACATCACAGCAACCAGTCAACTTCAGTTGATTGGGCATAATGGTTGCTTAGGCTTTTATATACATATATGGAGCAGGTAGCTTTATGAAAAGATAATACCTCCTCAGGAAAGAATACAAAGACCACAAATTAATCTGAGAGATGAAATCTATAAACCAGACTATTTATCAAGGTTAGTTGAGGTATAAATAAACTAGTCAATCAATTATAAATCTTGTTTATTTTGTCACAAATATAGAATATATTATGAAATCAATGTGATATTAAATTTAAGAAGCCTGCATCTAATAACTTGAAAAGCATACTGAGAAAGTATATATTGATTAGAGCAAAGCAAGTACAAGTTCTACTTGGTGATTAAAACAATTTTAAAAGAACAAATAACGAAAGGAACAAATGGCTTTAGACAATTCAAAGCACATAACTTAAAAGTTCACATTTCATAAATATTAGAAACCAATAGATCTATTTAGGAATACAGGGAGGAATTAGAATTGAAAATAGGAAAACATGTAAAGAGCAACAATGCTAGAGAATTTTGCTGTGCCTAATGAAGACAAATTTCATGTATAGGTTTATTTAACCTAAATGTAACTGTGACAAAAGACTAAAGAGTAACATGCTTAAAGCTATTTTTGAAGCACTATTAGCAGTAGCAAAGTAAAAAATATAAAAGGAATTAAATATCACATATATATTTATATATAGTATATTAATACAGTATAATTCAATAATTACAATACAAAATTAATTATATAGCCCCATAAATATTTGCAAGCATAAACCTCCAAAATAAAATGTTGAGAAAAATAAGCAAAGTGCAATGGCATTTCTGATGCTTCATGAACTCAGAATTTAATTGGACCATCATTCACAGAAATTCAGTGAGACTTAGTGTAAACATATGGTAAGCATTTCACATCTACACCCTTGTAAACAGGGGTTTGGCAGCCCCAAAGCGTTATGCTCTTCGTTTAAATCAGAACTTTATCCAAACATAAAAAGAAGGCAAGGCATTCTAAGATACATAAATGATTAAGAAATCCCATCCTGTATTCTTTTGACTGCATTACTTTTCTTTTCTTTCTTTTTTTTTTTTAATATATTTTATTGATATTTTACAGAGAGAAGGAAGGGAAAGAAAGAGAGAGCTAGAAACGTCAATGAGAGAGAAACATCGACCAGCTGCCTCTTGCACACCCCCCACCAGGGATGTGCCCGCAACCAATGTACATGCCCTTGACCGGAATCAAACCTGGGACCTTTCAGTCCGCAGACCGACGCTCTACCACTGAGCCAAACCGGTTTCGGCGCATTACTTTTCTTATTAGCCAACCATTGACAGAGGAGATGATGACATTAAAGAAAAGGGGAAGTTAGGGCAACCATATTCTGTTTTTCTTTAACTCTGTCCTTACTTATTAACAAGCTGAAAGTAGAGAGGATTGGTAGGATATGTGCATCAAGGAATGAAATGAAAACAATTGAGTGAGTTGTGTGCAGTTTTCAGTATTCTGGAAAGATTGAAATACATAGGTATGTGTAAACTATGTAAAATGAACTGTGTACTTTGGGTGAATTCTTATGAGTCAAATGCTCTTATAACTGTACGAGGGGTCCAGTTCACAAATTGGTGCGCTTTGAAAAGAACTATGGGCGAAGACTGCAGTGGGCAAAGGGTGGGTCTTGGCCCATCCTCTGCGCCCCTGCCTGGCTTCTCCTGCCATGGCCCCCAGCCCCCTGTCTTCCCTCAGCCCTGTTCCCACACCCTATGATGCCAACCCAGCTTGCACCCACTAGTGGCATAGAGCAATTGGTGCTGGTGCCAGCAGCACAGGTGAACAACGCCAGTGCCATCAGTGGGTGTGAGTGGTGGCTGCTGCCCTGATCTCCCCTCAGATGCAGGGGGAGCTGGATAAGCCCTCAGAGATGATCAGGGCTGGCAGCCACTGCTTGCACCCAGTGATGATGACTAGCGATTGCAACTGGTGCCAGGAGCCAGCAGCGGGTGTGAGCAATAGTTCCAGCGCTGATTGTGTGTCCAAGCAGGGCTGGAATCTGGCAGTGGGTGTGAATGGAAGCTCTGGTGCCAGCAGTGGGTGTGAGTGTCCAGTGGGACCAGAGCACATGCAGCAAAGGATTTTCAGTGACTAGAAGAGGTTCGCCCCGATGACAGTGACTGGTGCCCCATCTTGATCTGGAGCCCCTGCTCGTCTGCTCCACTATCTCACCATGGCCAATGCCCACGGTGTTCCACCTTCTGCCACCTGCTGCAGACAACCACCATGTTCCATGCGCACCCCCTGGTAATCAGCACATGTCTGTCATAGTAACTGTTGTTCAGTTATTTGGTTGTTCTGCTGTTCGGTCTACTTGTGTATTAGGGTTTTATATAGAGAGATTTAAATTTGACAAGACATAATATAAAGATGAACAGTATATTTTACTAACAAATATTTTATTTTGACTTCAAAAAGCAATTTATAAATGACAAGTAAAGAAAGACCATAAACAAAGGAAAATGCATTATAATTTAAAATATTATATTAATGAAACAGTCTTCTGCTTTTTGAAAAATAAGAAGCCCAATGGATTTTTGTGGGTTTTTTTTGTGTGTTTTTGTTTGTTTGTTTGCTTGTTTGTCTTTAAATATATTTTTATTTATTTCAGAGAGGAAGGGGGAGAGAGAGTTAGAGAGAGAGAGAGAGAAACATCAATGATGAGAGAAAATCATTGATCAGCTGCCTCTTGCATGCCCCATACTGGGGATCGAGCCTGCAACCTGGGAATGTACCCTGACCAGCGATTGAACCATGACCTTCTGGCTCACAGCACTGAGCCATTCCAGCCTGGCTGTTTGTATTTTTTTTTTTTTTTTGCACTGACTCCTGCCAATTATTTAGATGACTCTGATAATCAGTGAATAGATTAGGATATACAAAAACGTTAACACTAATACAGCAGTAGCTTTTAAACATTTCTCCAGGAAATGCTAGAGTATCTCAATTTGCTCACATATCATTACATACTTCTCTCAGTTCTTCAGTGAAAAATAACCCCGTGTCCAACCCTGCTGCCTCTTCCTGATGGAAGTGGAGGGAAGGATTAAAGTGTGGAAGCAGCTGACACACATTTTCCAATTCTTCCATGAAACAGAAGTACGAAGGCCAAAGGATTTGCCGACCACATTCTATGTTGGACATGACCCAGGAAATTATTCAGTGAAAAATATGCATGTTGATATTTAAATAATATAGAGTATAAATTGATCACTTGAAAAAATTTGGGCTCAGTGAGACAAGCTTTGATTTCATTACATTCCACTCCAATAACATATTTATCATCTATGTATCACATTAAAATTCTTTAAATATTAATATTAATTATGGAAAAATGGTAAGAAACAATGTTATGCAATTTAATATTTCAGAGGTGTCTCTAATGATTTCTTTTGGTATTTAAGTCTTCTTCTATTAACTATTGATTAGTTTCCATAATACTGACAACTGGATGTAGACCCTATCAATTTTTAAAGAGGTCCTATCAGACTATAATTTTGAAGTTATTGTATACAGATTGTCTTTACTTTTTAAAAGAACTGTGTAAATTTCAAAATCTCATAAAATGTCACTATTTCTGCCTACCCAAATTCATGTTCATCCTCTTCCAAACATCCTGAACAAAAGAACTTGGAGTTGTGTTTATTTTCTATTTAATGTTAGTTAGCACTTGGGAAAGGACCATCTGCTCATTTTTATAAAAAGCTGCCAAGCTCACATAAAGATCATAAAGAGGTGAAATCCAAAAAGAAAACTGATTTCTTGTTTTCAAAGAAATCTACTCAGAGGTCTTTCATGCATAAACCTACTAGATTAAGTCCATGATTAAATAACATTCCAATATCAAAATTATAATAAAATAAAAATTTGAAATTACTTAAAGGTATATGTTAAACTACTTTCCAAAATTATTATGTTCCCAATATTTCCAAGTTTGATTAATTATATTAGCATCTTCATGGGAGGCTGAATGATTATACATCAAGTTGTTGCCTCTGATAAAAGTATCAGTAATGATAATAGTACTGTTGGTAATAGTATGGCTAGCTAAAAAATTGTCTTAAAACGACAATGACATTTTATATAAGTTTTTAGGAATATTGTATAGAAATATTTTAAAAATTGAATGTATTTCCAAATTCTGGCTATTGTAGATTGTGCTGCTATGAACATAGGGGTGCAAATATTCTTTCTGATTGGTGTTTCTAGTTTCTTGGGATATATTCCTAGAAGTGGGATTACTGGGTGCCCGTCAGCAGATGATTGGATCCAAAAACTATGGTACCTCTACACAATGGAATACTATGCTGCCATAAAAAGAAGGAATTCTCATCATTTGCAGCAACCTGGATGGAATTGGAGAACATCATGCTGAGTGAAATAAGCCAATCAATGAAAGAGAAACACCACATGACCTCACTCATTGGTGGATCATAAAGATCATTATAAACTGATGAACCAAGAGACAGATATAGAGAAAATAAAGCAACAGGCAGACTGTCAAATTACAGTGGGGAGGGGAGGAAGATCTGGGGGAGATAATAGATCAACCGAAGGACTTGTATACATGCATATAAGTACAATCAATGGACATAAAACTCTGGGGAGGGAGGGGATGTGTGGGAAGGAGGGAGGGGGGCAAAAAAAATCAATAAAATATAAAAATAAATAAATAAATAAAAATTGAATGTATTGAATAATATTTTTCTTTATCAATCATTTCAAAAATCTCTCATACATTATTTGAGCCATACTATTTTCTTTTTTACTTTGACTTTAAAGTCAGTCCTAACTTATGGCCTCAATGATGAATTTAAATAAAATTTATTGTTTTATACATTGGACCACAACCTAGATTAACTTAATTTACTAACACCAACTTCTGTATCACTTCACATCCTATATAATAAAATGTAACATGCTAATTGTCTGGTTTCCTGGTCAGCCATTTAACCAATCAAATTGTAATATGCTAATGATATCTAAGGCCATTTAACTGCTCACTATGATGGTGCACTGACCACCAAGGGGCAGATGCTCCAACTAGTATGTTAGCTTGGTGCTAGGGTCTGGCAGATCAGGAATGAGCAAGACTGGTTAGACATGTCCTGGAGCCCTTCTTCCCTGGCTGGCCAACCTCCCATGTCCCTCCCTGGCCCTGGTCATGCACTGGTGGGGTCCTTTGGCCTTGCTTGCACCCTTTCAATCCAGGACCCCTTGGTGGGTGTCATAAAGCTGGTTTCAGCCTCATACCACAGGCCAGAATGAGGGACCCCACTGGTGCACCAGGCTTCTAGAAATAATATAAATTTACCCACAGTTTTATACTTTTCCTAATATGCCAAGTTCAGGCACATTTAGTGAAACAAAACTTGAAAGAACAGAACAGGTACAAACTACATATCCAACAACACTTGGTATTTTCTTGCAGATATCTTCCTTCTAAAAAATTTCAAAAAATCTTCATTTCAGATCTATTGACATAAAGTGAATCATGTAACAACTCATTAACCAATCATTTTTTTTCTTAATATTTTATTGACCTTCAGAAAGAGAAAGGGAGAGAGAGAAACATCAATCCATTACCTCCTGCACACCCTTACTATAGAGATTGCGCCCACACGCAGAGCATGTGCCTTGACCAGGGATCAAATTGGCAACCTTTTGATGCAGAAAAAGATGCCCAGGCATCCGAGCCACACTGGCTAGGGCAACCAATCATTTTAATAAAAAAAAAATACCATGAACTATTTTTAATAATACAATACATGAATTAATAATTATCCAGATGTGAGCAATAAGATGATTCTGAAAGCATTAGGCAAATAGGAGACTGTCCTATTGATGGGACTGGATTTGATATGTCAACCCTCTTTCTTACAATATGGCAATGAGAAAAGGCAGTAACATATTCTACATTCACTCTGCTATCATTATTTTGTTAAGACACTCAGTAAAAATCTATTATACATATTCAGATTTAAAACACACACACACACACACACTCACACAAACACACACACTGCAAATGAGACAAAACTAATTTGAGAATCAAAATCCCTATTTAAACCTATAGTTGGCTCTCTATGAATGAGTGTAATAAGTGAACTCACAGTTTCAATGTACAATTTCTTCACAATTTGATTTCAGTCTATCACCCCAGTTGCATTTTCTACCAGTTAACAGGTCAGTGATACAAGACTTCTCACCATGAGGAATGTCCCCAAAATGCCATACCTTTTTATGACTATGTGCTTGTTCACATGGTCTTGTCTATGTTTTAAAGTCCATTCCAAAATTATTCTGTTTTTGAAAGACTTCTATTTACTACTCCAAACTGAGAGTATTTGTCTGGACTTATTGATTTATTCAGTCAAGAGCATGTTTTCAAGTGAATCCATATAGAATTGCAAATATGTTCACTGTTATACTTGCCAAGTTTTATTGTAGATTCTTTGCATTTATATGTGCCTTTTTTATTATACTATAACTTTTCTATTAATTTATCACCAGGGCTCAATAGAGTTCAGAACAATAGATAGTCAAAACATACTTGCAAACTAAACAAAAAAAAATAAGTATATCATATTTTAAAAGCATAGTCCCTTAAGTATGAAATGGTCATATAGAAATTCAAGTGAGGAACTTAGATGACAAATAATAAATCTTACATTTACCACTTTGGTAATGATTGGACTATAATAAAAAATTGCCTATTTTCTGTTATTTAACTATTATGAAGTTATAGAACTATTGTTAGCATTGATGATTAACCTTAATATTTGAATTACTACATATATCTATTTTAGAGACTGAAATAATTTAAATGTTCCAAGGTCTTATTTCATAATTCAAATTATCTCTTGAAACTCAACCTGAAATAAATAAGCTATCTGATTTTTTCAGTTTCCTTATGTTGTATGGCAGTCAAAAGAACTGGTGTGCATTAAATACATATCTACTGATTATATTCTATATCTTTAGCATTATATAAAGAACCATAACATGTATAGGAGTCATAGCATATGCATAAAACTAGTTAGGTATTTATAACATTGAATATCCATACAAAATTGTATGTATACTATCATAAGAGTGATAGAATAAATAAATAATACGATAATTCAAAAAGGTTGGATAGGGAACATTAGTAATTAAGGACATTATATCCAGTGACTTGAATTTATAATACATCTTCAACTTCTGATTTATTTTTTTGAGAGAGAAAGAGAACTAGGGAAACATTGATGTGAGAGAGAAACAGTGATTGGTTGCTTCCTGCACATACCTTGACCAGGGATTGAACCTGCAACCTGGGTATGTGCCAGGGCTGACCTGAGGGACAGATGACACAATATTTGCTGGGAAAGAGAGGGCTAAAGGACTGCCTGGCTAAAGTAACCAGACAGTCTCTATTGCCTGCCTCATTAGGCTTTTATTGCAGTTTTTATCTTTAGATACAATCAGTTGGGTGAGTAATCTTGGGAGGATACATGTGTTTGCATTGTCCCCAAGGCAAGGGCACCCAAAGATTAGGCATAAGGATTTCAGTAAGCACCCAGGGATCTGCAAGTGCACAGACTTGTTTGGAAAGATCAAGCAATAATTAGGGGCATCACCTTTGATACTCTCTTGTTTCCCCTAAGTCAGAATTCTGATAAATAGGACAGGCAGCCTTCCACATACTTCCCTTTCCTCAGAATGTCCTTCTTAAAAATTTCCCAATTAAGTCTCATGCTTACCCACAAGTATGTGCTCTGACTAGGAATTGAACCAGTGACCTTTTGATGCAGAGGAAGATGTTCAGTCACCTGAAACACACTGGCCAGGCTGGTTTCCAATTTAATAAAGTTGCCCTGTCACACTTTTTGATTAGTGGGGAATTGAGATCACTCTTATGATTGCAATTTTATTAATTATGATAAATATTAAAGGCCTGGTGCATGAATTCATGCATGGGTGGGGTCCGGCCAGCCCAACCGATTGGGACAATTGGGGCCAGTAGCTGAGGGATCATGTGAGGTTGGCCAGCTGGTCGTTCTGGTCATTCCTGGCACTTGGTATATATATATATATATATATATATATATATATATATATATATATATATACACACACACACACGTGCACACACACACACACACAAACACACACACACTAGTGGCCTGGTGCATGAGAAAGTGGCCATAACTAATTGTAAAAATGGGGTATTTATTATCTCCATATGCCTGAGTCTGAGTTGCATAATAGGATTAAGAGCCAGGGTTATACCTAGTTTAATTTTGTAACTGAGTGTTATGAGACAAAAGAATAAAAATTAAATTGGCAAGAAACTAAAGATCTCAGACTACAACTATCCAAAGGGTGTGAAGTTGATTTGCTTGTATTCTTAGAGAATGATTATAAAGACCAACTCTGTGACTCATAAGAGAGGTTTGGAAGTTTGGCAGGCTTCTCAAGTTAATGAAGCAGTGTCTAATATATAGAATACATAATGTATTGGACAGATCTTTGAGGCAAGTCTTGAGCATAACATTTATCATCTCCTACAGTAACCCACTGGAACCAATTGGAATGTTCAGAGAGTGATGGGTTTTAGTTTGGGGTAGGTAGGAAATACTGACATTTTATAGGATTTTAAATATTTACATAACTCTCTATGCATACCATTTGCCAAAGTCTGTCTGCCTTAAACTTTCCCTTCTCTAATCATATTTTGGGGATGCCTGCCCACTGAACAAGGCTTCTATCTATGTGGCATATTATGTGTTCTTTCTGAATGATGAATGAAGGCTTAAACTAAGAAATGCCATCCCTTAAAAAAATATTCTTTCCATTTAGCTGATAAAACAATGCAAACATTCAGTGGAAAAGACACACCTGATACAAGATTGCATTTTGATGGCCATTCTGTGCTTACACTTCACATTTCACCTATGCTTAACCTACAAACTAAAAACTAAACTAGTTAGAAAAGCTCCAGATTCTCTACAATAGGGTAAGAAATTTATGCGTGATCTTAGGACCCACTCTTATCTAGGAGTCTCAAGACAAAACTAGTTGGTAGCTATCAACAGATCTGGCCTTTGGGATGTCATGTTTTAAGCAGCATTGGCCTGACTCCAGGACATCTTAATGTGGTGTGTTAGGCAGACCGTGACATGTGCATTCATCTCTAAGGAGACAAGAAATGAGAATAACATATCCAATTTAAAGTATACATAAACACTAAATATAAAAGAGAATTACTAATGAATATCACATGTGCTTTCAATCAAATATAAAGGCAATAGAGTTATGCTTTGCACATGCTTTTAACAGTTTAGCAAGTCCAAACAAAAATTTTAACAAGTCAGGTAGATCAGTTGCAGATTTCTATGGTATAATTAAAACATCATGTAGCACTTTAATAGGGGGAATTGATCCTGTCGATAAAATTGACAAGCTTTTCAATGACTTCCTACAAACTTACCATTCTTTACCAGGAAGCCAACTGAAGCTAATATTCTTCAAAGGCCTTGAGTACCTTATTCCCTGCAGGACACATGGGTTGGCACTGGCAATATTGAATGTCTCAATTCTATCTTATAAAAAGCATATCATCCCCTGAAGTGTAATTTCACAATATGTCTTCCTGAGACTGAAAATAAGATAAAGATTGTCAAGACATTAGCTGTAAGCATAATTGTTTTTCAAAAATCCCAGAAGCAAACAAACTTTCTGAAAAGAAACAGTGTTATTGATAAAGTGATTTTAGAAAATGTTGGCTTGAATACAAAAAGTATAAAGGTGTCAGATCAATGTTGCCAGAGTATCTAGATGTAAAGTAGTCCTTATAAATTAATATGCTACCTTGGAATTATAATTTTTATGGTAGCAGTGGGTACAAATGATGTGGTTTTGCATTATGTGGTTTAAGGGATGTGTATGGGTGCCAAGTTGACTTGTCAAGTTTAATTTGAAGTGTCAACTTGGTTGGGCTGGAGTACCCAGGTATGTGGTCAAAGGTTATTCTGGATGTTTCTGTGAGAGTGCTTTTGGATGAGATTGACATTCCAATTGATGGACTTTGAATCAAGTAGATTTTTCTCCATAATATGTAAGTAACCTCATCCAAGCAATTAGAGGCTTGAGTAGAATGAAAGACCTGATCTCCTCCCACCCCCCAAGCAAGAGGGAATTCTATAAGGAGACAGCTTTGAACTTGTACTCTAGCATGTTCTCTTCCTCTGTCTGCAGTCAGCTAGCCTTCCTTTTAGGTTTTGGATTTGCTAGCTACCACAATTGTGTGAATATGTATATGAAATACTGATTCTGTTTATCTGGAGAACTCTGACTTAATACAGGTGGACTCTTAAAGAACAGGTATGCCAAGTAGAATAAGCAGATGGGTGAAGGATTTGAAGTCATATAATATTGAGGTAAGTGTAACTTGATTTATTAGAGTAATTTGTAATAGCAAAAAAATTAAATTATTTAAAATGGCCTAGTTTATCTTAATAAATTTGATATTTTGTATAATTTAAATAGAGAAACAGCCAAGAAATGATATCTAATGTACATAATAGGTGCCTCCAATTATTAGTTTATAATTGTGTGACTTGAGATGATTTAATTTTTAAAAACTTGTCATTACTGTATTTTTCCTTTTAATTGATTATTTTTTCAAAAATCTCAGAAGTAAACTTTCTGAAAAGAAACTGTTACTGAAAAAATGATTTTAGAAAATGTTGGCTTAAATACAAAAAGTATATTAGTGGTTCAAATAACTTTAATAAAACCAAAAAAATAATAAAGTAACCCTTTATATTTGTATGGTGCTTTCATATCTTGCAATTCCTTGCTATTTTTTGTTCCTGGCATGAGGTTAAGAAAATTATGCTTTTTGTCACAATTTCCTTCCCCCTGCATTCCGCACCCCTGCAGGATATCTGTCCTGTCCAAATTGTCCATGTGCATATTTACTTCACATCAAATTGTTCTTGATATTTAGTCCTGTCCAAAATGTCCAGGCTTAGAAAATTAACAGCTTTCTTATCAGGACTTATGCCCAGACTCCCACCTTGCTATGCCTACCAACACAAAGTTGTTATTCTGTGATATACTGCACTATATCCCAACCATTTACCTGCCTTCTGGACTCTATCTTAAAATCAGCCCAGCCAGGCCAGTGTTGCTCAATGGTTGAGTGCCAATTTGTGAACCAGAAGTTCAACGTTTTATTCCTAGTCAGGGCATGTGCCCAGGTTGTCGGCTCACCCCCACTGTGCGGAGTGCAGGAGGCAGCCGATCGAAGATTCTCTCTCATCATTTATGTTTCTCATCATTTATGTTCATCATTTATCTCTCTTTCTCTCTTTACTCTCTGAAATAAATAAATAAATAAATTCATATTTTTAAATCACCCCAATTAGACCCTAAATTTCTGTAAATATTCTCTCCGGAATTGTTGTAAGTCAAATATACTTAGATTTAATTTTCTGGTATTTTGGGAAAGGATATATCTGAAAACTTCAAATAAGCCTGTTCCCAAAATCTGTGCGGGCTAGAACAGAAATTCAAATGGAAGCTCCTATGCCATTTGTCTCAAAAGTTAAATGTTAATAATTGAGCCACATTTATTACCCACCCACATTTTCATGGAGCATCCCTCAGGCTGTTCCCTGGAGCTGCTGATCTGACAGAGGCTGAGGCATACTGCCTCTCCCCTAGAATATCATGCAGCCAATCTACTGGTTGGTAGCAGAGACCTAGGCTTGTCCCCAGGCTTTCTGGGTCCTGATTGGATCTTTCTGAAACTAGAGTGTGGAGTACTCTAGATATCTGCCTAGTGATCCAAGGCAAGCAGGCTCCTGTCTCCAGATCTTAGTATAGCCTCATAATTTCTAAGCAGTTTTAGGCCCTTTGGAAATCTTTCTCACCTGAGTCAAAGAACAAAAGAGCAAAATGGGTTGATTATCTGAAGAAGCTGGACTTTGGTTGATTTGGAGCAAATGGCTTTTAGCAAAAACAACTCTTCCTCTGGTTTTCCAGTGATAAATATGCTTATGGGTAGCTATCTGAGTTAACCAAAGAATCCTAATTCCATTCTGTTCAAAGTGTGCTCGCACACTAGCTACATCTGCCTCCCGTGGGAGCTTGATCAGACTGTGAAATTCAAGGTCCGATTTCATAAATCAGAATTTCTATTTTAACAAGATTCCTAAGTGTGATGTCCACACATTCAAATTTTAGTAACTGCTCTAAAGCAAAAGGCCTACATATGGGAAAGTCTTACCTAGGTGGAGTCTCAATGCAGTACCCCTTCCTCCCTCCATTCTACCATTTATCAGATTGAAAAAATCCACATATTGCTTTACCCATAGCATGGTATCTATAAAGTAGGGAAATCTGGGATATAATTTCTGATTATGATTCATGTATTATATGTTAAAAATGCTCCCCTCTGTTTGGTAGTCCTGTGAGGTTTTAAATTCTGGGCAGAGCACCATGGTGAGGTTTTCCAGGGATGAATGCTATGACATATTTTGCAATATAAAGAAAGGACTATTGTGAAAACTTCTTTTGGGGCAATTTTTTATCTTAGAAAAAAAAGAGTATATACATATATATATATATATATATATATATATATATATATATATATATATATTGGGCCTGGGATGATAAGAAATGAAACAGTATCCACCTACCAATCTGACAGAAATGAATATAATGCAAGTATTCCAATCATCCCAGAAATTTTGGTTAAGCCCACTGATGTATGTATACATACATATGTATTATAAAACTTAAATAAAGAATATAGGAGTGGAAAAGCATGAAAGCAAATAAAACACAGCAAGATGTTAAAGGAAAACAGAAAGCAATGTTGTTTCTCCCTTAAAACATTTCTTAGATGACAACAATCAGCCAATTCAGAATGTACACATCTGTTTGCCTACAGTTATAATTTTGTTATCATAAGAAATTACACCTGTGTAATAGTTCATTATAGCATATTATAACTTTGATTTTACAAGTAAGATATCTAATTTCCTTATAGGGAAAATACAAGTTTCTCACATGTATTTACTACATTTCTTAAGAGGTTTCTTGACTATATTTTGCAACAACATCATTACTTGGGAAATAAAGCTCAAAAGGGCTTGTTAAATATTCATTTTGCCTTTTGGATTTCCTCTATTCATATCCTTAAAACAGTTATCCAGTGGGAATTTGTACCACTCAAATTAAGGATAAAACATTTACCAAATCCCCCCTTGGCAATTAAATTTAAAATTTTTATTTATTTATTTATTTATTTATTTATTTAATTTTTTTATTTCTTTTATTTTTTATTTTTTTTAAATCAATCTTTATTGTTCATATTATCACAAAGGTTCCTCATTTCTTCCCCCTTCCACCAGGTTCCCACCCCACCCTCCGCCCCCTCCCCATCCCCCATTGTCCTCATCCATAGGTGCACAGTTCATGTTCAGTCTCTTCTTCCCTCCCTTTCCTGGATAGTAAATCCCTTTTCAGATAGTAAATCAGTTACCTAGCATTTTCTCATATCAATAATACTTCCACATGCCCAATGATACACTTCACACAAAAGATATTTCCCAATAGGTCACTTCACACAAAAGACATTTCCCAATAGGTCAACTAGCCTCATCCAGGCCCCATCCAAGGCACTCACAGATCAACACCCCAGCCCTATACTAACTCAACACATCCAGATCTAAGCTTTCATCAGTTGATTCAGCAGACCCTCAAGTTCCCGCGAAAGTTTCCAGCCATGTCTGAGAGGCAGCCGTGGGGCAGGGGCAGGCGAGGAGCGAGCTGTTCTGGGCCTGGGTGCTCAGGGCCTGTCCTCTGTTGCTCTGGTTCGTTCCACAACCAGCTGAGCCGGGTCTGGTCACTGCCGCTCCCGACCTAGTTGCTCTGGATTTGGCTGCTGCTGCTCCGGGCCTGGCCGCTCCCAGCCTGGCAGCCGCTGCTCCAGGCCTGGCCGCACCCGACCTGGATGCTCTGGGCTTGGCTACTGCTGTTCTGGGTCTGGCTGCTCCCACCCTGGCTGCTCTGGGCCCGGCTTCTCCGGGCCCAGCCACTCCGGGTCTGGGTGTTCCTGGACTGGCCACCCTGGGCTTGGCCCCTCCGCCTCAGGCCTGGCTGCCACTGCCCCAGGTCTGGCTGCTCCAGTGCTGGCTGTTGATGCTCTGGTTCTGGCTGCTGCTGCTCTGGGGCCTGGCCATTGCTGCTCCAGGCCTGGCTGCCACTGCCTTGTGCCTGGCCACTCTAGGCCTGGCCGCCGCTGTTCCAACATTCTGACCTTTTTGTTTCTTTTTTTTTTTAAAAACGCATTTATGTTGCAATGTTGGCTGGTGAGTTGAGTTCTGACTTAGTCTTTGATTTTTCAAGAACTTCTTTGTATTCTTTCTTAAGTAATTTTACTATCTTTTGCTCTCACTTGATTTCTTCACATTGAAATCTTCTTTGGTTTCTTCCTCCTTGTCCTGGGAGCTCATCAGGTTGGCCTGTGGCACCCCTTTGTTCTCTGCGGGCTCCTGCGCTGCTTCAGCCTGTTGCTTGGGATGGCGCCGCCCAGGAAGCAGCCCCCGGTCTTGGCTCCATTGCCCGTGCTCAGCGGTCGAAGGCTCAGGGGCACCCACCCCCCCAGGGGCCCCGTCGCCCGCCTCCTTGCTGGTGCCAGGTTGGCCGGCGTCCTGCAGGGGCTACCGCTCCCAGCCGTGTTCCCCCAGCCCGGAGCTTTTTTTCTCTTTCCCGCTAGGGGAGTCCAGCATCAGAGTCAACAGACTGTCCTCTGCGCGCAGTGCGCGCGAGTCCGGGGGCCTGGCCTTTCGCTGCTCTCCCCGGACTCCACCTCACAGCCCCGTCTCCCTCTGCCTGAGCCTGGGTCCCCAGGGATTGGCCCAGAACTGGGGTTTGGAGCAGTCAGGACTGAGGCTCAGCACAGCCGGGGCCTTGTTTCTTCAGGCTAGGGTAACCCAGCATCAGAGTCAACATTCAGTCCTCTGTGCGCGCATTGTGCGCGACTCCGGGGGCCTTGCTTTTCGCTGATCTTCTGGGATTCAGCCTCACAGCCCCGTCTCCCCCTGCTGGAACCTGGGTCCCCAGCGTCTGGGCCATAACTGGGGCTCAGCGCTGCCAGTTTGGGGGTTCAGCCTAGGCTGGGGGTTTTATTTCCTTCCTGCTAGGGAACGCCAGGCAGCACCCCGCCCTTTCCTCCTCTCCAACTGCGACCTCTCCGTGCTCTCGTGCGTGCCTGCGTGCTTGAGGGCTTGCAGCATGTCTCCGTACCTTAGGCTTTTTTTCAGCTCCTCTGATTTTCCTTCTGGTTTTCTCTTTCCTTCTTGTTGTAGAATTTTCAGTCAGTCGACTACCTGTAGCTCTGGGCAATGTCCACTCTACATCTTAGTTGTATTCCATTGAAATTGTGTGCTGCCACGATTAGATGTCTACCCGAGCAGCCATCTTGGATCTCCCTAAATTTAAATTTTTTATCATGAAGGTAATTATCAATGTGTATATGAGTATGACATGAGTATAAAAAAATGCAATTCAGCAAGTCAGATGGATAAGAATCTCAGTTTTCTTAAAATAGCAAAGGCCACAAGAGAAACTAAAGTGGAAATAAATGACAGAGGATGTAATATCCATGATAGCCAGAGAGAAGAAACACCAGTATTAAGGTACCACTTCCTTCATAGATTCCCAAGTGTTTTATCTGTGATTAATATGCTTATTGACTTATGGACTGTTTAGATACCCGATAAGCACTGAATTACATTCATCTCCACCTACTCTAATCAAAAGTAACAAGTTCATCAAAAAGAATTCTCAGAGTTCTCATAGTAAGCTAACTTAAGAACACTGAGAAAATTTAGAATTTTGTAGCATTTGAGAAATATGGATTATCATGATTGATAAGAAGATAAATGGATGAATAACCAGATATCATTGATTTCAGAGTAAGACCTCAAGAAAATAATGAGGGGAAAAAAAGATTTACTTACTGCTGGCAGCAATATCAATCTGAAAATGATACTGGTCCTGCTCTTTGTAGTTAGCAAGAGGCTTTATATGTTTTAGATACTTAACATGACCATGACAATAGGGGGAAATATGAAGTCTGAGACAAGTCAAAGAATAGATAGTTGTTCCCAATTTTGGAAAAAGTTACTTTGATGTTTCAGTTCTATCACCTCTGATAATCAAACAGAGAGTTTAGGTCTAATAATCATGACTCTTTGTTATGTGAGGGAAGTAGGAAATACAACCATTATTCCAGGTTGTCTGTTAAGCTTATTTATTTTAAATCAGACATCACTCTCTCAGCCACACAACCCACTCTCTCCAAAAAGTAATAAAAGATGACTGGAATAACTTGCAAGGAACCTGGAAGCTAGTTTCACATATGTACTTCAAAGCAGAAAGCTATATACAATCATCTTTAATTTGGCTCCTCTTCCACAATTCTCTAGCTGTGCCTTCAATAACAATAGTTCCATTTTTTTGTGTTGTTTTGAACTTTTTCTTTCATTAACTAGTATTAATGGCTATTTTTTAAATTATAGTTTTCTAGAACTCTAATTCTTTTTCTACTTTTGGAGTATATACTCTACCTTAACCACACAATTCAGATGCCCACAGTCCTATTATTCTATTGTGACATAATAAATCACTCAGAAATTTGTGGTGAAAAGCTACCAGCTTTTATGCTCATGGGTTTCATATGGGACTGTGCTCCACAATGTCTGAAGCCTCAAAGCTGGGAGAAGTAAATGGTTAATGTTTTGAGTCAGCTGGAGGCTTCTTCACTCAAGATGAGATGACACGTAGGTTGGGCTCATGGAATTCTCTGCTTGAGTACATGCACATTCATGTACTATATAGTTTGTGGTTTCATGAGAAAATGTATCAAAAAAGACAATCTAGAGAGTGAGTACTTCAGGAGAACAAGACAGAGCCTATAAGACTGCTGGTTCACTCTCAGAAGTCATATATTATAGTCTCACTTCTAAAATATTTGATTTTTTGAAGCAGTCACAATGCTCCCAGACTCAAGTCCAACTGTAATGAAAAGGAATGTCAAAAGGGTGGTACGTCTACATGATATAACTCAAAAAATGCTTCTAAATGTATGAACATTGTCACACTGAGAAGAAAGGTCTTTTGTTTTTATTTTTCTATTTTTTTCCATTCCATGCATATTTTTTCCCTAAGAAGCACCATTCTAAAAGCAAAGGATAATAATAATTTAAAAAAATGTTTGTGAGAAATAAGAATTTTACATGATAGAACTTTAAAGATATTAGTAGAGAGTAAAAGGTGGGATTTGAAGTGGTTGACAAAGGAAAGGCACATTACATTGTTTTTTCCAGCTGATCTATCAGTCATCATCTAAAAAAAAAAATAAAACAAAACACAAAAAAACCTTCCTTAGGAAATAATACACTTGGTAGCCTAGAAATAAGAGGAATGGGAAGAGGGGACAAGCAATGTAGCTTTATACTGAATATAAACTCTGAAATGGAAACAGCCTGGTCTAGAATAATGCCATTAACAGAAGAGAACAAGAATAGTAGCCATTTTAAAAACAATAAGTGAAAGAGAAAATCTAGTGATAAATAAATGTAAAGTTTGAAGGAAAACAAGTGAATTATTAAAGACTTTAAAAGTTCTATTTTGTACACTAAAAATATTAAAGTAAGTGTTTCAATAAAGGAAATAGAATGTTAAAATACTTATTCAAAATTGGAAATAATACAAAAAATTGGTTTCCTTTCAAAGTCAATCTTTGACACTTTTAGGAAGATATCTATGAGTATTTTAATTATCTAAATGTATATAACAGCTTGATTTTGCTATTTAGTCTTTGATTTGCCCATTAATAACTTGCAGATTTCTTTCTTCTAGGTCTAGGATAATCACAAAACTTATATTTTCTTACTTTTAAAATACTGACCAATTGTATTTTTATAAAATATATTCTTATTGATTTCAGAGCAGAAGGAATCTGGAAAGAGAAAGATCGATGATGAGAGAGAATCATTGATTGGCTGCCTCCTGCATGCCCCCAACTGGGGATCAAGTTGCAGCCTGGGCATATGCCTTGACTGGGAATTGAACTGTGATCTCCTTGTTCATAGGTCAATGATCAACCACTGAGCTGACAGGCTGGGCTAGAATACTGATTGATTTATATTTTACTTAGCACTCTCATTCTCATATTTCTATTATTGAAGCTTTCTTGGATAGGTTACATACACCTTGTTTTCTTGACACCAGCTTTACAATTTCTTTTATTCCCTTTTTTCAATACAAATTGAATAAAATATTTAGAATGTGTTCATCTCATGTTTGTAGAAGTGCCTTAACCTCATTTCCTGGTTTCTGTATGTGATGTTTGAAATCCAGAGCTTTGCTGACCAGAGAGAGACCACCTCTCTAAGGACTAGCTAACTTTTAGGCATAACAAATGACTCATCTTGGCATGAGTCTTTCATAGGTAAACTAACCCACTCACAACTCTTACCCTTCACCTGCCTGCCTGTTTTATTAGACTCTTACTTTTCAGAATAGCATTCCCCTGTCCAAATCACCCAGGGGCAGACAACAGTCAACTAGGAAAAACCCCTATTCCTTGGAGCTCATTGAAATTTTTCAACTAACCAATTCTAAACCTGCTTGGCCTTCCTTCCATCATTACTCTCCTGCAGTTGCCCTTGCTCCTTCTGCCTTTGATCTATCTCAGTGTGCTGTGTGGCCCTGTGTTTCATGGTGGGCCCCTTTCCTCTTGTGAACTGTGAGTAATAACCATTTTATCAGCAATTCTCTTGATTTGTTGGCCTCATTCTACAAGAATAAATAAATTCCACACTTTAAAACAAGGACTGTTATGTTTTTAACACTTGGAACAAATATTCCCCCAGATAATTCACATTTAACAGTGTGAATTATTTGGGGAAAAAGGCATTAGTTTCCCATGCACAACTGCTTAGTTTACTAGTCTTGTGTACTTCTAAAGTTCCATTAATAGAAATGTTTCTACAAAGCCATTACCATTTGTTTGGAGTACTGTTTTGATTTTATATTTCTTTTACTATAAAAAAGAGTTTGAGATTCCTCTAACTATATAGTCTGCACATCCCTATAATGCAATTTTAGAAATACATTTTCCAAATATGTGTTGCTCAGTGAGAGGTGATGTATTTTGATGCATTGCCTCTTCATTATTTGTCTCTCCACATGTTGTTCCATTCTATCCTATAACAATAACATAAAAGTTAGTATTAGAATTTTGTGCATGAGAACAATGTATGCTCACATATAAAAATTGAGTTTCTACATGTTTTGTGACAAGTACTGAGAATATGAAGATAACCAAAGCACAAGGTGTTTTTTGTTTGTTTTGTTTTGTTTGTTTTTTGCACTCAAACAGGGATGTCAAACAGTGTGTGGTCCCTCACATAACCTGAACAGGTATGCTTTGTTTCCAGTATGCCATGCTCAAGGGGCTTATTACCACTCCTGCCTATTGGCCCGAATTCTGAATTAATCTGGATTCTTTTTCTAAGGTCTTGCTTTCAGACATTAATACAATACATACATACATACATACATACATACATACATACATAAAATAAAGGTATCTTTTATGACAAAGAGCTAACAGCTCATGAAAGATCCACATGCCTATTTGTATATAAAAGGCTAAGTGACCATCACATTCAAAACAACTGAACGGACAACTGAATAGGTTGTGTGGATCAACCATCTTGGTAGGGGGTTAGTGAGGAATGACCAAACAACTGAGGAGAAGGCTATGTGGGGTGATTAGGCCAGCAAAGGGATTAGTGAGGGATGACCAAATGACCAAACAGGAGGCTGTGTGGGGCAGCTAGGCCTGCAAGGGGGAGGGCAGTTGGGGGCAACCAGACTGGTAGGGTAGGGGAGTGAGGGGTGACCACGCCGGCAGAGGGGGACAACAAGGGGTGACCAGGCAGGCTGGAGGGGCAGTTGGGTGCAACCACATTGGCAGGAGATATAGTAAGGGGCAACCAGGTTGGCGGGAAGGCAATTAGGACGACCAGGCCAGTGAGGGGGTTTTGGGGAAACCAAACTGGAAGGGGGAAATAAGGGACAACCAAGCCGGTGGTGGGGGAGGGGCAGCTAGGGCCAACCAGGATGGTAGGAGAGGGAAGTTTGGGGCAACTACGCTGGCAGGTGGGGCAGTTGGGGATGACCAGGCGAGCAGGTGGTGCAGTTAGGGGCGATCAGGCAGGCAGGGTGGTGAGCAGTTAGGAGCCAGTGGTCCCAGATTGTGAGAGTGATGTCCGACTGGATCGGGCCTAAACCAGCAGTCAGACATCCCCTGAGAGGCTCCAGATTGGAGAGGGTGCAGGCTGGGGTGAGGGGACCTTCCATGCACAAATTTCATGCTCTGGGCCTCTATTAGCAAATAATAACTTGAAAAACAGAATAAAGACTAAGAAAATGGCTATTTTTCTCTATCCAGGGAAGTCTGGCCATAGAACTTTCAAGAAGCTTGATGAGCTTACATGGCAAATGGTTTTGGTAAAATGGACAAAAATAAATCTAATAATGATCTATGCCATTTGGCTTAGAGGCAGTTGTGCCTCTAAGAGACCCACTGAGAACTGAACTGGAAGGCAATGGATGGGATGCAGAGAGCATGCAGTTGGCTAGAACACATAAAGTCAGGACTGAAATTCTGCATTTTGGCAAAATACAAAATCAGTGTATGTTTGTAAGACAGAAATAGTATTTAGTAGATTTTCCTGTGTGTTATATAAGAAGTATGGAAAGAAAAGAAAGGCAAAAAAAATACTGGAGATAAGGCAATGTGATAACAATGCAAATTGTTATAATAAGCAAAATAGGTTCTACTTTACAGGCACTCAGATATGCTGGCTCGTTTTTCAATACCTATCTTTCTTGTGTAAGTAGTTTAAGAAGCTCTAATCAATAACTCAAAGCCCTGAAATCCAATAATTAAGATTTCTATTGACTAAAGTCTGTTTTGCTGTATTTCAAACAAATATGAAATACAGCAAAACAGACCAGGTTTTATAAGTCAGGTTTACAATTATACTAACGAAATGTGAAAGCAAATATCACACCTACACCCATCAGCACTGTATAGGGTAAACATGAAAAGTCGCAAAATTTTCTTTTTCTATATTCCATTCCTTATCCAAATAGCAATCAGAATCTTTCTATCAGAACCTATCATTTATACACTTTGAATTCAACTTTCCCAAACATTATCTGTTTTGCAAAATAAAAGCCTGCCATTCAGCTGCTATTAAAAAGAGCTGACAGAATTCTACTTGAGGGCTAGGTGTTGTGCTGTTTAATACAAGCGTTTATATTTATTTGCCCTTGATTTAGAAGCAGCCTCTTGAGGATATATTGCTTGTTTTGCTTTTATTATAAAACACATGCATATTTTTTACTTTTGTTTACCCAGATTATATTATATTATTTTTTAAGCATATTTGATTCTCTTCCCTACCCCATTGCAAATAGATAGCTACGTGACCCTTCTTAGGTGAGTTTTAGCATGAGTAGAAGACATAGGTGATAGTCTTGAATAGTCATATCTTCTTTCTCTCCCTATCTTCTTCCCTCTTAGAGTACAAGATAGTGTTTAACTAGAGGATACACCTGACAATCCTACCCCAGACAAATGTTCAAAGTCAACATCCACAATAATAAATCATTGTGATAGTATAATTGATATACTGAAATGTAATTTAAATGGCATTTTATCTCTGTGGTCTTCTTGTAATAACCCAAAAACGCCTGTCTAATCATGCTAAACATCAAATTCTAATGGAACAGCATTCTCACTCAAGTTCACACTGACCAAACTCCATTTTCAAAGATACAAAAAGAGCTGAGCCAAAAAAAAAAAAAGCAAATAAAAGCAAAAGTTAAATGACTGCTATTTAAACAGTGCCTTCCACATTCAGAGTATCATATACCAAGACCAAGTGAGATTTATCACTGAAATGCAGCAGGTATTATATATCAAGAGGTATTCAATGTCACTATTCCTCAGGAAAACATAAAGCAAAACCACAATGAGAATCAATTCACGCTTGTTTGCTTAGATATTATAAAAAGGACAAAAGGCAAATGTTGGTGAGGCTGTGAAGAAAATAGAACCCTTGTACACTGTTGGTGGGAATATAAGTTGGTTCAGCCACCATGGAAAATTGTACATATATACTAATTGTACATATATACATACATATATATATATATTTGACAAAAAATGGACACCCTTAAGAAAGGAAAATGCTGGCATCTGTGATCATGTTAATGAACTTAGAGGACATTAAGTGAAAGAAACCAGACAAAGAAAGAGAAACACTGCATGATCTCACCATATATGTGGACTCTAAAATTGTCAGACTAGTAACAGCAGAAGGTAAAATGGATTTTGCAAGAGACAGGGAGTGAGGGAGATGGGATAAGTTGGTAAATGGGTACAACGTTTTGGTTAAAGCATTGTGACCATAGTTAGCAATACTGTACTGTATATATGACATTAGCTTAAAGGGTAGATTTTGAGTTCTCACAAAATAACAACAACAAACCATGTGAATTGATTGAAGTTATACATATATTAATTAGTTTATGGTGGTGATTATTTCACTCTGTGTATATACAGTATAATCAGGATCTATTATACATATTTATATGATTTTTTTCAATTACACCTCAATTAAGCTGAAAAATACATTTAAAATACAAATAATAAACCAACATCCAAGTCTGTCAAGGAGAGAATATAGAAGAAAGGAATTTATTTCTACATGGTTCAGATAAGAAAATGCAAAACTGAACATGAGATGGGACCACGGTGGGCCCCATAATCAATGAGAGCCATAAGTTAATCCCTCCAGCCATTTCTCTGTATCACTAGAAATACAAATTTTCTAATTCTTCTCAAATCTGCAGTAAGAGATTTTAAATATGCTTGTTTCCTTTTAAATAATTTAAAGTAATACATTAAAATGTAGTCTGTGTGATGCCAATTTTTAAAGTAAGACCTATTTGTTTTATATTCTTCTTAACCAACATGGCTTGCTGAATGCTATTTAACCAAATAGAAGAAAGCAGGACAAATTGCACTGATGCCCTTGTCAAAAAAACAATTGTGCAGATACATAAATCATCATCAGTTTTTATTAATACATTAAGATTTTAAAGCTATTTTATCATAATCTGTACTTCTGAAACTTTTCTAAGTATCATTTTGAGTTAAAGAATATGTCTGCAGAAGGACTTTGACTTCAATTCAGAGATTATTAAGTTATCAATGACTATTATTCTAGTCCCTATCTAGTCCTCATAAGTTCCTATTATATATGTTTTTCCTACTGGCATATTTTAGCATGTGTTAAATAAGCAATTGCAAGCATTTCTTATTTAGGGGAAACAATGAAATAGAAACTACATATAGGTTTTTATTCCTATGTCAGGAAAACTTTTAAAGTTTAGTTTTGTACTGTGGAGCTGATTTGCAACAAACTATCCACAGTGGTTGTACGTTTCTAACATTAGAAGACATTTAAACAACAGACATTTGTCTGCAGGCAGCAGGAGGTGTATAGAAATCCATCTAAATGCTCAGATAATAACTGTATTTTTGAAAAGGCATTATGCAGCAGGATTCCTAATGGCATGAAGGTTCTCTTTCTAGATGCCATGAATACAAAAATACCCCTGCTAGTTAGACCACGAACAACTCAGGCACTTGAACTGCATTGTGTATGATTACTAGCTTTCCTCAAACCTCACAAAGCTGTATTACAATGAAAATAGTTTTCTAAAAGAAAATATCTGAGTCATTTTATTTTTCTTAAAGTTACTCAGGATGACTTCAATGAGAAAGTAAGAAGTGCCTATGATTAGAATCTGTGAAATGCAATTTAAAAGCTATCAAGATTACATTATAAAATCTCCAAAAGCCTCCTAATATTTAAATAAAAAAGGGGGGATAGTAGAAGAATATCATGTAAGAAAAAAATATCCTTTAAGTAAATTACATCTAGAAAATTTTTTACTTTAGAAAATTAACTTTCATTTGTAATGTTAACAGTAAGACACCCATGAAAAGACACACATGGTGTCAAAATAAGCCAAAGGAAAATTGTTTGAGCAAAAAGTGAAAAAGGATCGAAAGTCATAGTTATAGAAAGATTCCTTTATTCACTTTTGGTCAAGAATATGTTTGTGTATTTTCAGAAAACAACTCCAAGACCATGTGGATTCCTGAAACGAAGAGAAATTGTCAGGACTAGTCCAACCATGAAGACAGAAGAGAAGCAGTCCAGAGAGGGAAGACTCGGATGATGCCTTGCCATACTAGCAGTCAGCAGCTGTGTGTCCCTGCAGGTTGCCCAGGACCAAACCAGAGAGGGTCGGACCTGCATTACCACCATGTGTCCACCATCCAGAACTGAAATATCATTGCTGACATGAACATATAAGGAACTGTTTGACATAGAAATTGAACTCAAAAGAACTGTTGGTTCAGAAAGAAACTCACTATAGACTGGTTCATTTGCCTCTCAGCATAACCATTATTGCTTGTCTCATTTTCGGTTTTTATAAGTGTATTTCTAATACCACATGAGCTCACTCCTCTAGGGGAAATGATGAATGATATAGAGTGATGAAGAAGAATAGCATCGATCAGACTGTGGGACCTCAGAGGGAAGGTAGGGGAGGGTGGAGATAAGGGAGAAAGATCAACCAAATGACTTGTGTGCGTGCATATGAGCCTAACCAGTGGTCCAGGACAACAGGGGATGGGGGCATGCTTGGGGAGGGGTCCGGTATGGGAATGGAGGGGGGAGCAAATATGTGATACCTTAATCAATAAAGTAATTAAAAAAAAGAATCTGTGAAATGCCATTTTACATTCATTATTGGCCGTTTCTTGGTTGGTAGAATATAAGTTTTAAGGAAGGTATTCACCTTCTAGATACCTAGGGGTAAAAATAGCAATGTCTTTTGTTCATTAAATTATTATGATTAGCCAAGACTAGGTATGAGAGCCAAAAATAGACCTTTCCCTGGAAGTCTTTTTGTTGTGATGTTTGGATTATTTCACAAGTGAAATTTTGTACATTTGGTGGTGGACTGTAATCTCCAGCTTTTACCAATTTTCACCAACTATTTCTGAAAAATTTACATTTCAAATATTATTCAATGTGCTTTGTAACATCTGTCATAATGTATAGTCATTTTATATGATATCAGTTTGAGGGACAGATTAATATATAAAGCTATGTGTTGGGGTAAACATATTTTATTAAAATTAATACATTTGGAATGAATAGATGACACAAAACTACATATAAAGTTGCATGTGATTTGTCTTAAAAGACTTTACTTTCCTTAAAAATTAAGAAAGAGCTTTGATAAAGAACTCGTATCAAGGATGTTTTATAAATGAAAATATAACATTAGTAAAATATACACCAAAAACTTTTTTAAGTTAATGCTAGCCAGCCTTAGAATTATCCCAATTTATTCCTTCCCATTTCTGTAGCACTAGTCACTAAGTTTTCTGATTTGACATTTAACAAAGAATTTCTCAAAAGATGCATCTAAAGAAAACTATCCTGCTTTATCACTTACATTTTAATTTATTTTTCTTTTGATAACTCCTGTGTACATTTTATAAAAAGCATGCCAAGGTTTAAAGTGTGTCATAAACACATAACTTTGGAGGACCAATGTGCTTAGCTTCTGTTTTAAACATTAATTTTCTGAACTATTGGATGAATATATATTACATTTTCTGCCAAACCCTTTAAATCCCATAATTCTACCAAAAATCTTTATGGCTTGGAGAAATCCCTCTCTCCTTCCCCAGCTAGCCAGCACCAGATGGCATTCATTGCCTGAGAAACCTGAGCCCATTTTGAAAATAGCATTTCACCCTGTTGGCTACATGGGCACCTTAGGGTGGCCCAAAGGATGATTTGAAAAGTGGATATTTTGATGATGTCAAAATGTCAAAAAATACTGATTTTATTTTTTAAATTTATTTATTTAATAAATTTTTATTGATTTCAGAGAGGAAGGGAGAGGAAGAGAGAGAGAGAAACATCAATGATGAGAGAGAATAATTGATTGGCTGCCTCCTGAATACTCCCTACGAGGGACCTAGCCTGCAACCTGGGCATGTACCCTGACCAGGAATTGAATCTGGGACCCTTGAGTCCTCAGGCCGACACTCTATCCACTTAGCCAAACTAACTATTGAAGAAAAAAAAAAAGTGCTGATTTTTAAAGGGGACAGAAATATGTCAATTTTCCTATCTGACCACTTGACTACATTATAAATTTATGCAATACACAAGCTATAAGCAAAGCATGTGGACAGCTGTATGCTCTTTTAATAGAATTTATTTTTAAATATCACTCAAAAGTACTTAGTTATTCACTGTAAAATGCCTGGATTTGATATTAATGCTTGATGTTTCTTTGAAACCATAAAATAAGTTAAAGGTTAATATATAAATTTCATTCAGATAGAAAAGATAACCACAAAGGTTACAGATGTTTAGCTCTATAAAACAGTAAAACATTTTGTATCTATTGCCCAGCTGGCATGGCTCAGTGATTGAGTGATTGAGTATAGACCTATGAACCAGGAGGACATGGTTTGATTCCTGGTCAGGGCACATGCCCAAGTTGTGGACTTGATCCCAGTAGGGGGCGTACAGGAGACAGCCAATCAATGATTCTATCTCATCCTTGATGTTTCTAGCTCTCTCTTTTTCTCCCTTCCTCTCTGAAATCAATAAAAATATGTAAAAATATATTTTTGGGGCCCTGTCTATGGAGACACTGCTCTAAGGCCTTTCTAAGCAAGGGCCTAACCTCGGTGCTTAAGGCCAAGATACTTTTATGCAGGTGCAAGGCAGCCGCAAGCCTTACACTGCATAGACGTGCCCTTCTGTAGCCAAAATATGATTGATGAAACTGTTGATAACTAGCCTTCTTTGTCTCTGGAGTAATATACAGGTTATTGACCAGGAGTGTGAAGAAGTGTGCTGGAGAGATGAAGCTGAGAGCTGGTACCACTACAATGTAAGGCAGTGAGTTTAGAGACAGCATGCAGCTGCTAAAATAATAACTGTGGGTACAGAGACTGATACTGCTTTCGTAGAAAAGATATGTATTTACCAGCCGGTGTATGGCTGCCTATATGGGAATGCTGTGAAGGATTGTTTTGCCACTGGCTTCTGCAATAAAGACTCATTCTTATGCACCCACAACCTCTCATGGCATCTCTGTCTAAGTTCCGGCATCCAAGGAGGTCCAGCCCTAACACCCGTAACTACTGAGGAGAGAATAAAGGAGGAATTTGGACTAAGTTTCTAACAGTTAGTACAGTGGGCAGGGCTTGAGAAGGGACCTGCCCTGACGTAGTTGGGAGGAATTTAGAAGAATATATGGACTCAGAGCAACTCTGAGCAGCAGTGCTGAGCAGTGCTCTTGCTGGCACTGACAATATCTTAAAAATATTTTTATCTATTAACAAATTCATTTCAGCCTTATTTTTTATTGACTGACTATATAAATATTTATTCCTCAAATTATTCAAATTATCTTAATGATTCCCTCATTAATTAATGTGTTAAGTAACATAATCAATACATGTTTATGTTCGATGAAAGCCATGTTTTAACTCTTTCAAAAATTATTTCAATAGAATAAAAGTTTCATAATGCGGAAGTATCAGTAAACCTTATAGTAGTTCTGGGATTAATCTATATGAGAAAACTGTCTCAAAAATATAAATTTAATGTTGATCTTAAAAATATCTTTATCTGGACACAATAACAATCTCAGTCATGCCAATATCCAATAATTCAATTAATATTAACTTATTAAACATTAACTATCCAAAAATGGATGTATATTTATTAATCTTAACATATTTGTAATTATCCTGAATTTTGACATAGAAATATTTTATCTTTGAATAATGAATACACATTGCTTACAGAGTTGAAAATTAACTTTATGACATGACTTTCATGTTTTCTTGATAACTTAATCGTTAATAATATTTATTTATCTACAACTTAAATCCCTTCATTTCAATCCCAGTGAATATTGCAGCAGAAATTGAAAGACAAAATTAGGATAAATGAACACATATCTTAGTGAACTTGCTTGCTCAATGCTTTCAATGTTATTTATAAAATATAATTGTAGAAATTTCAAATAAAATAGTAATCAGAACTAATCTGTTGCAGTGTCTCAAATAATTTGCCTCTGACAATCAGGGAAAAACAAATACTGTTGGTCTTTAAAGCTACTTTTATTTTGGTTGCAATTGTGAAACCTTGCCTGACTCACTGTCTACGCACTCCTGTTGCAAATGTCTGCTATGGAGCAGCTGTTGTTATTAAACCCACATATTTTTTATAGCTTTATTTAGACTTTGCGTCTTAAAGTCAAGATCCAGGAAAAGTATGCTCTGTGAGACATAATTTTCTAAGAGCATCAGACGTTTATTCATAGGACAAGTTTCAGAGAGGATTTGAAGCTACAAGTTTAGGATTTTTTTCTGAGTTGTAGCCTGGCCATGGTAGGTGTGGTTCAGCAGGTTGGATGGTAACCCATGCCCTGAAAGGCTGCTAGCTCAACTCTAGGTCAGGACACGAGTCTGGGTTTCAGTCTCCAGCCCCCCTTTGCTCTCCCTCCCCCTGAGGGGTCCTGCAGGAGGCACCTGGTCTTTGGATAGATATTTCTCTCTCTCCCCCTCTTCCTTCCACTCTCTCTAAAAATTGTAGTTTGGTTTTCAAGGCCAAGAAAAATCCCTTCCTCTGAGTGTATGTGAGGAAAGCCATTGAAATGCGCATAAACACCTACACCAGCAATTTATTTCCTAACATATTTCCAAAATTTCAAAAAAGCTGTTTGTCTCATATGTTAAGAGTATAAACATCGATATTTAGAGATACACAGGAGCAAATATGATTGCATATCTCCACATATGCTTTCATTTTGTATCCACTCCCTTATTCAAATATTATTTTATTTTATGGTGACAAAATGAGTGCAAGTTCGTGGTATTGTTAGCGTAGGCAGCTAGTTACTTGTTTACCACAATAGGGGGCAAATAGAGCCAGACATCTAATTAAGCCAGATTAACTAGGAAGCGATGGCTTCCAGACCCTCCAGGGGACAGCCACATGGTTGCCTTGCCAAGGGGATTAATATTCCACCAACTTTCCACTAAGGCTTTCCAATCTCCTCAGGGGACAACTCTGTTTGCCCAGATAACTGAGTGGGGAGAAATCCTGTAAAGAGGAAATCCTACTGAGGTATGCACACCAGAAGCCAAGATGGTGCAGGTGGAGGTCCTTCTACGATGAGGCAGGAAATGGTGACTCATAAGGGAAAAAATCTAGCCTGGAATATCTGGGAAAAAGATCAAATTGGTTAAGTCCTCTTCCTAGAAAGAAAATCCTAGAGGATCCAGGAAAGAGTGGTTTGGGGGAGAGCTCAGCACAAGTCTGAAGAGCCATCAAAGAGACCGTTTAGTTTGAAAGAAAGCTCACTCCTTCCCAAACCCAATATAATATAATCATGGCTTAGCAAAGGCCCAGAGCCTGTCTGCTTGCAGGTGTTTGGTAGCAGCTGTTCAAGCACAGGCCCACGTGCAGGCTGGGGCTGCACTGGCTGGAGTTCTGCCTGGAACAGAGACTCACCTGCTGGGAACAGAGAGACTAAGCTAGCCAGAGGGGGACAGAGACTGAGATGGACTACTGAAGCGTTGGCATGGCCTGAACTGAACTACAGAAGCTTTGGATGTCCTGCCAATTTCAGGCTAATGGCACAGAAGCTCTAGAGCACACCCTTCTTCAGGACTTGGTGAGAACAAATTCGGGCCTGAGGCCCCAGAGCCTGGTCTGTGGAGAGATGGAGCTGAGCCACCTCATCCTGGATGAAACATTGGGCAACTAGGGATAGTCATTGTTTTTCACTTTAATAAACCTTGCTATACAATTGCTCACATTCTCCTCAGCATGGTCCCCCAAAATGCTAGTCTTGAGATTTCACAACAACCTGTGACTTCATGGAAGAATCCTATTTCCATCAGCAGTAGAATGAACTTGTGATTCCTTTGATATTAAGGAGCAATAATATGCCAATGAGACTCACTGCAATCAATCTCTAATATAATGAAAGGTTGTCTTTGAAATAAAGTTTAAAACAATGAGTCACATTTCAAAGTAAATTGGGAGCCAACAATTTTAAGTAAATATTTAAAATTTTGGGTTCCTAAGCTACCTCTGTTCTATCCACTCCTTTGCCTAGCACATTTGGGTTCCTGAGAGACTCAGAGTATAAAGGAAGTGGTAGCTAAATGTAAGATCTTTATTCTTTGGAGAATTTGTCATGATTATTCTTTTTTGCTAGACTTGAGGACATAATCTAAGGAAATAAAAAAAAAATGTGTGTTCTCTTTACCTACCTTTCCTAAACCCAGATCCTGGAGCCAGCCATAGTGAACATATTGTCTGGAGCCTCAACTTTGGACCTTATTCTGATCTCTGAAGAACTTCAGTGGTGTATTATTATTATTTTTTAATACAAGAGCCATAACATAGATCAAATGAGATAGAGAAAAAGAGAAATGAACAACCAGATTTTTCAACTCTTAAAAGTCTAACCCTGCCATAACTGGTTTGGCTCAGTGAATAGAGTATCAGCCTGTGAACTGAAAGGTCCCAAGTTCGATTCCGGTCAAGGGCATGTACCTTGATTGTGGGCATATCCCCCGTTGGAAGTGTGCAGGAGGCAGCTGATCCATGTTTCTCTCTCACTGATGTTTCTAACTCTCTATCCTTCTCCCTTCCTCTCTGTGAAAAAAAAACAACACAATAAAATATATTTAAAAAAAACTCTAACCCTAAAAATCTGAATACTTAAGACAAAACTTAGATTTAAAAACAATACCTTAAAACTCAGGAGCTATATAGCTTAGGATGTATGATACTAATTTCATTTGCCAGACTAATAGTACCCAAAATGTCTCACCTTAGGGTCTGACATTGTTAAATTTTCCACCTTGTTAAATTTCTCTGTATGTAATGGCTCAGGCCTTTCTTTCTTCACAGGCTTTTACCTCCGTCTATGTTTTCTCCCATTGAAGGAACTTGAAAGTGATCAGCCTCTCCCACTCCCCAGTATTTGTAAGTGCAAGTGACGCAAAGGTAAATCTTCTCTAAACTAAGTCACTTTGAAATGACTTTTTACCTACAGATTGATCCTTTTCATTTTATCAGCATGGACTTTTAGTAAATAGGATTGTTTAAAGCAAAAGATATATCAATTAATGATTTGACTTTCAATATAGTTAGAAATTGATCTAACACTTAACGCAGACATGTAAATACCTTCCTTTTAAAATTTATAAGGTATTTTATTTCCTTATTTGTGGCCCTAAGTAACATGCAAACCATTGTTAAATAATAGATTATGTGACAATTTCCATTAACTTTATTAGCAATAATTTTCTACAAAAACAATTGATGTATAACCTCGGCCACCATCTACATGTTACTTAAGATTATTTTGGGATTCTTTTCTCTCCATTTATTGAGGATTTCAAAAGTTGGCATAAATTCTTCTGTGTATATTATTCATTCTATAGTAGGGGGAAATTTGGAGGTGATCAGAAAAAAAGTAAATGGTCACCTTTTAGAAAAAAAAAAGTCTGAAAAACTTAAACAATTATTTCACATTCAATGTTAGAGACATATTTACATAAATTACAATGTATTTACTTTAATGGTTTGAAATTTAACTACTTGATAATATGCTTTGTTCCAATTTTAATATTTTGTAAAGCAGGGAATATGTTGCCCTGGCTGTTGTGGTTCAGTGGTTAGAGTGCTGACATCCTGCAAGAAAGGGTCTCAGGTTCAGTTCTTGGTCAAGGGTACATATCTGGGTTGCAGGTTCCATCCTGGGTCCCTGATCTGGACATTTGGGAAAGGCAACCAATCTTTCTCTCTCCCTGTCTCTGTTTCTGTCTCTGTCTCTCTCTTTTCTCTCTTTTTCTCTTTCTTCCTTCCTTCCACTCTCTATAAAAATCAATGGGAAAAATATCCTCAGATTAGGATTAACAAAAAAACAAACAAAAAGCAGGGAATATGTCAAAGCACTTTTCTCTCTGGAAGAGTATATTAACCACAGTATTTCTTGAAGACCTGTTCCCCTCTTAGCCATCATGCTACTACTAACCATTTGACTGCTTTACACAATTTGCTCATTTCTACCAGGACATCCTGCCATGCAATGGTTGTATGCCCCTTTATCCAATAACATATTTTCTTCTTCTGACTCCACACTTTAACCACTGGTTTCCTCATCAAAAGGTCAGAGTCTGTCGAGTCTGTTGAGTTGTAACTGAAGTTGGTTGGTTGTGTCACTGCTATTAGTTAGACACCAATCTCTTTTTGATCTGGACCTTTGACTATCCCAGTCACTTAGTCTGACTCTGCAATCTTCATCTCCCTGAAGGCCCTGACTATTACTGCTCCAGGGTTTCTTACTGCCTCAATCACTCTTGCACATCCTGTTGTGCTCTACCCTCCATGTTTGCTGTATCTAGTTAATTCGATTAATCAACAAATATGTGTGGAAATTCTCTATGGACCAAAAGTGTTTGTTGTAGGCTGTTGTTTATTATTAAAAATGATACACTAAGTGTATAGTGAATTTCTAACCAGATTATTAAGGGCTAACATTTGTCCAACAAGGTTTCCTTCTGTGACTTGAATTCTGGCCACTTCTGGGCATTTAAAACCCAACTTTTCTGTTTCTGTGTGGCTGGAGGTCATTTGGTGATTTCATGTCCAAAACTCAAGGACCTTGGTTGAGATTCAAATCAGATTTGAATGTCAAGACATATTAATGAAAGACAGTGGCTTAGAGTGCACTTGAAGTAGCAGACTCACGTGCACTTATTATTTTTATGTTGCAAGCCTATTGTCTTGGGTTGAAAGTAGACCAAAGATATCTTTAGACATAACTCAAGAACACAAGCATGGAATAATTAGGAAACATGTTAGAGCTAATTGTGAGGTGTTATCTAGACAGGGACTTCTGAGAGTTCTTCCAATTTCTTTTCCACTTACTGCATACAAAAATAATATAAAAAGGCACTAGTGATTATACTAATTAAACTTCCAGTTAATACTAGATCAGCAGAGAAATAGAATGGTCCAGAGGAATGAATTAAAACATAAAGAAACAAAAGGAACATAGTAATAGGTGGCTCAAGTCAATACAATCGGACAAATTATTAATTTTGTTCAGTAGACCAAAGGCCAGTGGGAAATAATGAAGACTAACAGTGGCTTTCTGCATCTGACTAGAGTTTGTTCCTCACAAATGAAAGGCACAAAATGATGAGTTTACAACCTCCAAGAGAATATTATAGCTATGTCTGTCTTCTATAGATGAATCTCAATTTGTTTAGTTACCTATCTATTCTCTTATAATCATCGAAAACCTGTTAAGCACTAGACATTGTGATAAATCTTGGGAAGCAAATGAATAAGAGTTCACAATTGAGTGTTTGTTTTTTTTGTTTTGTCTTGTTTTTCAGAAATAAGTACAGGACTACAACAGAGTGTGATAAATACAACAGATATAAGAATAAGATCCTGAGAGCTCAGAGTAGAAGTCAAAAAATCTTTCTTGGTAAGTCAAAGATGGCTCCACAATGGAGGAAATAAATAGGCTCTGTTTAAATGGATTTATATTTGTGTTGTCTATGGAGAAAAAAATAAAAAAAATATACAGAGGTAGAAGTTACATGTAATATTTCTATGATATACCTATGTGATAGAATTTGGCAGGACTGAGACAAAATCGAGAGATTAAAAATCTTAAACATGATCATGAAGATGGTAGCTGCAACTTGAAACTGCCCAGTGGGCTCCTCTAACTAACCTTCCATGGTCATGGCCATGGCCTGCATGTACTAGCAGCTTAAAAGTGGAACCATAAAAGCGTCAGCCTCAACAGGTGCCAGGAAGAGCTGGGAGGTCTCAAGCCAGTACTGCTGGAGCTCAATTTCCTGCCAATGATAGGGACCAAACTGCCAAACAGCAGCTCATTCTGACCAGAAAGAGCTCCCTGAGTCAGCATGCATATACCAGCTCTTGGACCATAGCCTTCTCTTCCTGCTGCCTCAGAACTGGGTGGCTGAGTTCCACACGGAATGGGAGTGGCTGATTGCCAAGGACATCCAGACCCATGCATACATCAAGTATTCTGGGCCCCTTGAGCATACCTAATGGAGGGCAGCAACAACAAAGATGTTCCTGGCCAAAGGCAACATCCTTGCCAAGAGGTAAACCTTCTTCATCAACATCCTGCTTGGCACTGTCAGAGATGAGATTGCTGGATGCATGGAGAAGGCCAATGATAAAATCCTCTTCACTGAGGCTACCTGGAGTCTCTTCTTCAACACACCCACAAGAGGACAGGCTACCCCAAGAAGCGAGCATGGGTCCTAAGCCTCATCAGCCACTACAGCTTTGCCAGACAGCAGCAGAAGTCAGACGATACCACCATCCCCTCCATGGAGCTGTTCAAACAGGTCATCAGTAATGTCTCACAGCTGGAAATGACCCTCTGATTCCAGCAGGCACTGGGTAAGGTAGGGCTTACACTATTTTTAAAAGTATATATTTTATTGATTTTTTTACAAAGAGGAAGAGAGAGGGATAGAGAATTAGAAACATTGATGAGAATCATCGATCAGCTGCTTCTTGTGGGGATGTGCCCACAACCAAGGTACATGCCCTTGACCGGAATTGAATCTGGGATCTTTCAGTCTGCAGGCAGATGCTCTATCCACTGAGCTAAACCGGTTTCAGCAGCTTATACTATTGAAAGCAGTTATAGTGCAGGGCTTTCTCCAATAAAGCTGAATGGACATTTAAAAAAAAAATTCTTAGAAGCTTTTTTTTGACTAAGTAAAATGGCATCCTGACATCTGATAAAAGAGAAAATATTAAAATGTATAATATAAATATACAACTCAACAGAATAATAATAAATTACGTAAATAAGCACTTCATGAAAAATTAAAACACTAAGAAATATGTTGAAAGGGGCGAACTCTTAAACTGGATTACTAAGTTAATAAAAATTCTGAGTGATCATTCAAATATAGGGTGTCCCAAGTATATATATATATATACACACACACTTTGAATAATTATAAAGTCAGTGTTTATTAGAATACATTTCATTTTTCAAAATGAGCTATCAGCTGTTAAAATGCATATACAGTTTTTGGGATACCCTGTACATATCAAAATTAAACTTTTTGAGATTCTTGCTTAAATATTATCATCTCAGAGAGGTCCCCTTCAATCATTTATTCCCATTTTATTGTATTTGTTTATTCTCTTTTTCTTCCCTGACGTTATAAAAGAACTTTAATATTTTAATTAAATATTAATTAATTAAATTACACTATTTTCATATTTTTGGATTCTTTTTTCTTTTTGCTCTCCTGGTTGGGTGTTTGCTGCTTTCTTTTATTTCAAATCATTGACTTGATTCTGAAGATCTTCTAGCCTACTGTTAATCCCTGTATATTATTCTTTCCATCAGTGTACGCTAAATTTCTGACTGATCCTTTTCCTTTTCTTTGGCGTTCTTACTAAGATCCTTGAAAGTATCACTAAGATCCTCAGAGGTTTCTAGAAGATTATTGGATAACCTTATAACTGTGGTTTTGAACTCTATATTTAGTAGTTTTCTTTCTTCCATTTTTAAAAAATATATTTTATTGATTTATTACAGAGAAAAAAGAGAGGGATAGAGAGTTAGAAACATTGATGAGAGAGAGTCATCAATCAGCTGCCTCCTGTACAAACCTACTGGGAATGTGCCCGCAACCAAGGTACATGCCCTTGACCAGAATCGAACCCTGGACCTTTTAGTCCACAGGCCGGTGTTTTATCCACTGAGCCAAACCGGTTTCAGCCTTTCTTCCATTTTTTAAAATTTGTGACATATTTCTTTGTCTTCACATTTTGGCGGCTTCCCTGTGCTTGCTTCAATGTATTGGGTAGCTGCTAAGTCTCCTTGAATTGATAAAGTGGCCTTGTGTAGTAGGTGTCCTATAGGGCCCAGTGACTCAGCCTCCCCAATCACTCTTGGTGCACCCTTTTATGGGCTGTGTGCACAATTATGTTATAGTTGAGTCTTGATTGCTGTTGGTGTCACTGGGAGAAATTGACCTCCAGGAAAATTGACTATGGGGACCAGCTGTGACTACAGTGGAATAGATACTGTGCAGAAGACACCTTTATGGGGCAGGACTTGCTTCAGTGGGGCTTTGGTGCTCACTGATTCTGTCCTTTGAGTGTGTCACTTATGGATGTGAAAAGTTGTAATCTGGTATGGTCTCACACTGACCACTGTGTACATTGGCTCTTGGGTCTCTAGGAAGGTGCAAAGTCAGCCAATGCCTGGGACCACCCAGCAGGAACTACAGAGAGGTCTGCTGGTTCTTCCTCTTTATATCAGGTTTGGAAGTGCTCAGATGAGGCCCAGATGTGAAGCAAGGCAGGCTGGTGTTAGTGCGCCTTAGGCCTTTTATTGTTAGCTTGGGGTTTCTTAATCCAGCTGTGGCTTGTTTGTTGGGTTTTAGGCTGAGAAAGGACAGGCCATTCATATGCAAAAGCAGCTGCACACTGCTTGGGTGGAGTTGTAAATTTGGTGGGGCAGGGCCTCAGGGAATCACCAAGGTGGAGCAAACAGAAATGGCTGCCAGTCAGCCCTGTACCAGGGAGATCCCTGCACAGGAACAATGATTGCTGTGAGCACCTCCATCTGGAAGAAAGCCTCCCCCAAGTTCTTTCCCCAATGTCATACAGTCCAGTTTCTCCCCATGTGTATCTGGGTCCTCCTGAGCCTCACCCAGCACTGGAGGTCAAAGCCAGTGGAAGCTTATAAATTCAGTTCATGGTGCTGGCCTTTTAAGAGGATCAGCTAGGTCTCAAGCAGCCTGGGTGTCACTCATCCCCAATCCGTACTGGATTTGTAGTCTATAGTTCTTATGACCATAGGAACTTCTTTCCCCAGCTCTGGAACCCTGGGCTCTGGGTCTGGTATGGCCTGGGACCCCTTGCTCTTCTAGGTAGCCTCTCTAGGTAGCCTCCAAAGAGCAATCTCCCTCTCAATTAAAAAATTGGCATACCCGGGTGCCAGACCAGCCCATTCCGTGCCTCCACACATCCTACCAGTCTCAATGCGCTTTCTTCTTTACCTATCTACTTTCACTCAGCCAACTTTCTTGTTGTTCTGGATGATAATTGTTCTGTATTTTAGTTATAATTTTGATGTGGTTGTGGGAAGCACAAGTACAAGTGTTTGTTTATGCCTCCATCTTGGTTCTCAATGACAGATACTTTTAATGATTGTTTGATGATTATATCGTACTTGCAAAAATAAAGCAAAGAACATCTGATCTCCAGAAATTTGAATTTACATTTTCTTCAGTAACCATTTGAAGTAACTACCCTTGCTGGTAGTAGACTCTTGTTCAGAATCTCACCACAACTTGAATTTGTATATACCACATCTGAATATTTATAATGTAGCCATTTAATTTTTTAATAATATGTTGAGGATTACTAGTGAATAAAACCAAAGCTATTTTTTGGATTAAAATATTTTTCTCATGAACTAACTCAGTTCTATGAACTTAAATATGTTCAATAAAATAATTTTATTTATTCAGGTTCAAATTTTAATTTGACCCTCAGTTGAGTCAAAATGCAGAAGAGGCACATGGCATTATCGCAGAATAAAAGGTTATGTTTTATTTAGAAAAGCTCCAATTAATTCACATGTGATTGTGTCATAACTGATAGAAAATTACCATGTTAGAGTGATTTATGTTAATTATAGCAATTCAAATTGCTTTTAAATAGGGCTTTTAAGGGTTGACATTCATTGTCTTTTCTAATTTTAGAGACATTTGAAGTAAAAAAAAATTATGTAGTAAATAAAAATTTTAAGTGTTTTACATATGGCTTATTTTGTGCTTCAATATTTTCAGTATATATGAATTTGGAAGTAGCAAATGTTTGAAATTGGAATCTTTTTGGAGTTTAGAAAAGTTATGTCGAAAATAAGACAGCAATTACTTCAGTCAAAATAAGCTATGAGTCAAATGACCTTATGCAGGGAAATTTCTGTCTTTTGTGCCTGATTTTGGAGGTGGGAATCTCAACTGTTGGATGAAAGAAAAGCATAGGTTGGCATATTGCTTACCATAAATAGCACACAGTGCTATAACACACACACTATGCTAAATATTACATAATGTGTTATTTATTCAAAAAACATATATAATAAACAAACCCATGCTCCATTTGTCTGATTGCCACAACTTTATAAATTATTAAAAGTTCTATGAAATTTATGCCGAAACTGGTTTGGCTCAGCGGTAGAGTGTCGGTCTGCAGACTGAAAGTTCCCGGGGTTCGATTCCGGTCAAGGGCATGTACGTTGGTTGCAGGCACATCTCCAGTAGGGGGTGTGCAGGAGGCAGCTGGCCGATGTTTTCTCTTATCAATGTTTCTAGCTCTTTATCTTTCTCTCTTCCTCTCTGTAAAGAATCAATAAAATATATTTAAAAGATCTATGAAATTTAGATATTTTGATGTTAAGGTTGATACAAAAACAATTTTTATTAACATGAGTGATTTAGAGAAGAAGAGACACCCTTTGAAATGTTTGGATATAGTTTTTTTGTTTTTTGTTTTTTTTTGGAGAAAAAAGAGAATCCTAAATATAAGATTTGAAATTAAATTATTGTAAAAATAATAATTTTGGAGATATTGATGGAAATTAAAATACCAATTATATTAATGGAAATAAGCAAAGAACACAATGATATACTTATTATCTTTCATTTATGAAATTATATACCATTACTCTTTAGTGGACAAGGTCATTTTCCTTCTATAAAAGGTGTAAAAGGAAAACATGCAAGTAAGTACGAAAACAAAATTATTTTAATTTCATTTTTCAAGATTCCATATACTCTTTTTTTCATCTTTCCACTAAACAACAAAATTACAGGTCCTAAAATAATATAATACTTTAATAAGGTGTATCTTGCCTTTTTTTACTTAATCCAGCCTCAATATGGCTTTCAAAATAATCTTCCTGAAATGTTATTTGTTGTATATTAGTTGTATGGTTAAAATAATTCAATAAATATTAGTGTTGATTGAATAAAACCAAAGCTCTTTTTTGGATTAAACTACTTTTTTCATGAACCAATCAACTTCTGCTAACTTAAATACTTTCATCTCTGGCCTACTAATCCAACTCATCTGATGCACTCCCTTAGACTGTCTTTCATATTTTGAGGTTCTACTTATTTTCAAAGACTTGCTTTTCAAACAATTTTAGTAAACCTGTTCCAAATGATCTGTTTTTCTTGTGGTAACATAGAAGACATTTTTCTAGTATAAAATTTTACATTTTTAAAAGTCAGCTATATCTCCTCCTTGTTTGAACAAAAACTTTTTTTTTATTGTGGCTTCTTTTTTTATTGTGTTTCTATGAACTGGCATAATGACTGGCTTAAATAGGTATTTAACAAAATTTTAATTAATCTTTAATGACCACATAGTTAAATTCACAAAATATCATTCACATAATTTCTCTAAAAACTCATATAAAAATTGAAAAAGTTGTTTGTTTAGATATTCAAATTATGATAATGTGACTTTTTTTTTTTTTTTTTTTTTTTTTTTTTTTTTTTTTTTTGCTAAGCCTTCTTATGACTCCCCAATATTTGGAAACATGTATAGATATATTTATTTTGTTCATTTATAAAACGTAAAACACAGGAAAAAGGCAAGACAATTTAAAGAAGTAAAAAAGTGTCCTAGCTAGTTTTGCTCAGTGGATAGAGGAACAGCCTGTGGACTGAGGTGTCTTGGGTTTTGATTCCAGTCAGCGGCATGTGCCTGGGTTGTTGGCTTGATCCCCATTGGGGGAGATGCAGAAGGCAGCCAATCAATGATTCTCTGTCTTTATTGATGATTCCATCTCTCTTTTCCTCTCCCTTCCTCTCTGAAATCAATAAAAATATTTAAAATAAAAATAGGTGCTAAAGCAATATGAAGTGAACTAGTACTTTTTACTTCTTCGAACGTTAGTCAGACTATCTGACAATGACAAAGAGAGAAGATATATATTGCCACTTTTATTTATATTTGTACTTATTCATATGATACCATATAATAATATGCCTATTTATTACCTTAAAACTGATATACATTTTTATAAAATGTAAATTAATTTAATTAAATTTAATTAAACTTTTGCTTTATGTATTATTTTAATTAGATTGTATTGCCTTTGTTTCTTCATCAAAGATCAGTTGACTTTATTTGTGTAATCTATTTTTAGGCTCTTTATCTGGTTACATTGATTTGTTTGTCTATTCTTTTGCAAATTCCCACATTATTGGGATTACTATAACCTTATAGTAAGTATATCTTAAAGTTGGGTAACATTAATCCTTCAATTTTGTTCTTCTGCTTCAATAGTGTGCTGCTTATTTTGAATCTTTTGCTTCTCACGTAAACTTTAGAATCAGTTGATCAATATTCACAAAAATAAATTGTTGGAATTTGGACTGTATTAAATCTATATGTCTAGTTGAAAAAAACTGATAACTTGACAAAATTGAGTTATCTAGGACCATGGAATATCTCTCTACTTATTCAGTTATTTTTGGCTTTTTTTTTTAATCAGAGCTTTGTAATTTTCCTCACATATATCTTATACATATTTTGTTAGATTTATACCTAGTATCTAACTATTACATTTTTTTCTGAGTGCTAATATGCATTATGTTATGTTTTAAGATTTAAATTCTAATTGTTGTTTACCATTTTAAGGAGCCAGTTTTGAACTTTTTATGTGTGCCATCTCAATTTTTGCTCCCTCAAGCTTAAGGACCTATTTTGCAGATGAAGAAATTGTAAAGTGCAAAAGCCAAAATTACTTGTCCTGATTCACTCTGATAGTAAGTTACAGTGATAGGTTTTTAAACCAAAGAGCTCTGGCTCCTCACCATTCTGTTCTAACATGTCTATAGGCCTCTATAGGCCTCATAAGTGCAGTAATAAGACTGTTCAACTACATAGTGTGTTAGAATTGCTCTGCTGTTGAGGGAAGAATATGAAAGTGGAGACAATCAGACCCAGGAATCACAGATGATAGGAGTTATTCTAGGAAATGTTTTCTGTGAAGCTTTGCATTTTAATCGATTTTAAGTTTTTATTTAAATGTATTTCAAAGGCGTTCAGGGCTTATAAAGTAACTTGTGCTGCATAAATTAGAACAAAGACAGTGAAACTAATCATAACTCTTTCTTTTTATCAGAATTCCGACCTCTTTTAATATTTGAGTTGATCTCCCGTTATTTATATAGAAATGATGTTTCTGCATAAATACATAAGTAATCGGTTTATTTCAAAACATAATAGAAATGGGAAAGTATTTTGCATCTTGTTAGATTGAAAATTTTGAAGTGGCCAGTTCCTTGGAAGCTATAAATATGGAATTGGCATTTGAGATGTAGCCATGTGATCTGTGCATAATTTACAATGTCAATTGGATTAAAAAATAACCACAATCATTTCTGCCTTGATAGCTGTGTAACTCCAGTTAATTTAATCAATCTTTGTTTCTGGGTTGGATAAGTTTTTAAAAGATAAGAATAAGTTGGAGGGGTTGGCTAGTTTTATATACTATATTTATTCATAGATATCAAATTACTTAGTAAATTATCAGAAAAAAAGCCATGCCCTTTCCCAAGTAGAAATGAATGATATTTTGATGTCCAGTGAAATTATCTTAGTGGTGTGCTAGGAAACCAATCAATGAGAATTTATTATATACACATATCATATGCACCACAATATACAGAGACAATATCAGTATGATACTGAACATTATAAATGTAAAAATAGACAACATATGGATGACAAGTCTAGAAAAAGATGTTCAACATCACTAGCTATTAGGGAAATGTAAATTATGACCAAGATAGATATACTTACACACGTATCTTAAATAAAAAAGTTACAATACCAAATGCTAGCAAGGATGCAGAGAAATGGGATTTGTTCCTCTTTGAATGTCAAATGATAAAGCCACTATGAAATTTTGTAAAAAAACAAAAAACAAAAGCAAAAAAAAAACCCTACAAAAACCTAAATGTATGGTTACCATATGCCTTAATAATTGCAAACCTGGGCATTTGTCCAGGGAAATAAAAAATGATGCAAAAAGAAACCAAACCTGTACATAAATGTCCATAGCAACTTTATTCATGATAACCCAAAATTGAAAACAACTAAAATGTCTCTGAGTATATTCGTGGTTAAACAAACTGGATCATATTGTCAGCAATAAAACAGAGCAAACTGTTGATGAATCACAACCACTTGAATGAACCTCAAGGGCATTGCACTGAGTAAAGGAATCCAATTTCAAACCACTCACATACTATATGATCCGCTCATATAGCATTATATAAGCAATAGACTATATCTAAGGAAAACAGATTCCTGGTAGCCAGGATTAGGGATGATAGAGGGGAACAAATGGGTGTGACTGCAAATAAATAGAATGAAGAAAATCTTTGTGGTAATAAAACAGTTCCAAGTCTTAATTGGGAAGATGCTTACACAAATCCACAAATGTAAAAGATGATATAGAACTTTACATACATTGTATCAATGCACTATCTTGGGGTTTGATTTTGCATATACTATGTAAAAAGTAAACATTAGGGAAAACTGGATTAAAAGGTACTTGAAATATTTCTAAACTTTCTTTTCAATTTCTTATTACTCTGTAATTAGTTTTTAAAATCTTAGTCTGACCCAGCTAGTGTTGTTCAGTGGGTGAGCATTGACTTATGAACCAAGAGGTCGCAGTTCAATTACTGGCCAGAGAACATGCCCGGGTTGCTGGCTGGATTCGCAGTAGAGAGCATGCAGAAGGCAGCCTGACAATGATTCTCATCATTGACATTTCTATCTCTCCCTCTCCCTTGCTCTCTGAAATAAAAAAAAATAAAAAAATACGTTTTAAAAAATCTTAGACTGAATTATGTGATGCTTAGAATAATTATTAGAATAAAAAAGTAAAAATGGTCAAAGGATTAAATATAATGTTTTTGAGAAATGGTAGACAGAACTAGAAGGATAAAACATACTGACTCTCTTAACATATTTGATAGATTGTTATGAGAATAAACTGTTAATCTTTACATTCAAATAAAATAAATAAGATGAAGAAGAAGAAAAAGAAGGCAGAATCCAAGTTTACATACATTGACTAGAGGGCTTTGAAATCTCATATAATTGTGAGAGTTGATTCTATGATGCTAAGTTCCTTCACATGTGTCCAAATGATAACTGAGAGTGAAACAAGAACTGTTCCAATATGGCCAAGCTTCTAGCTCCAGAAGCAGGTAAGAGCACAAAAATGAAATATTTTATAATTAATGAAAAGCAAAGTAGGCATATTCCTAAGTAAAGAATGAATCACAATTCATACACAGTTTGCTTGTAAGTTTTCTGTTGTTCTCATCACTTAGTGTCATCCTGTGGCAGTCACACTCCTGCTCTCCTCAGCACCGTCAGAATCACACCCAGGAGAGAGTCTGAAATTATTTTGTGCTGAAATATAAATGAAAAAGAGCTAAAGACTAGCTATTCAATGTAAAAAATGTTAATGACATTTTACTGTTGTTTCAACTGTTACTCTTTTCATACAGTTGTTTAAGATACTTACTAGGAAATTAAGGTGTCTTTAGAAAACTAAATAATTTAATTTCTAGATAAACTAGATGATTTTAATGCAATAATGTTTTTAGATTAAGTTATATGTTTATATTCTGTACATGCTTTATTTTCTTCAACATGTTTCCCAATTTATTAAAGATATAAGATATATTACTTCAATGAAGAAACAGATGCCAGCTAGAGTCAATAATCACTTTAGCTTTAGATGTCAAATATATATATATATATATATATATATATATATATATATATTCTATTTCTAAAAGGGCCAATAATCTTGAAAACAAGTCTTTATCCTCATAAGACAAGCAAAAAAATTATTGATCAAACAAAGCTAAGCCTTTAAGCCAAATTGCAAGTGCAATAAGAGATGACAATCCCTTAGGAGATAATTACTAGTATCCTTCCTATAAGAAGAAAATCAGGAGAGGATATTATCAGGGTTTAAGTTTGGAGTGGGGTGAGTTCATAAAATATTAATTTTGGATTTTGAGCCCAGGGAGGCAGATGTCTCAAGGTTAAATGAATGATCAAGCAGTCCATCTTGACATGTAAGATGTTCAGGTACTTCATAGTCTTATTTTCCAGGAACAAGTAATGAAAATGTAACTGTAGCAAACACCTATTTTATCTTTTTTTTTTGTCCTCAGTATTGTTTAATATAAGAACAGGAAAGGATGCCTAGTTCCAGAGTTCTTTCACACAAAGACAAGAAAAATGCTTGTTTCAGTTCTCACAAGGCTTTATTGAAGGAGGAAATAATTATATGAATACTTTATTTTCCATCTTATATGTCAAATGCCAGACCATAGGGCTCTATCATTGTGGTTACTATAGTTCAGAGGTAGAAAACTTAAAAGTCAAGATTAATTTTGGATGGATTAGGAGAAAATAATGTAGAGCAAACAGACAATGTGGTCTATTTTATTTGGTTATTTATGGGGTTTGCTTCCTCATTTTCCTTGAATATGCAAAAATATGAGTCAATTATGATAGTTGGGTAAAATCTTGAGAGCTTAAACTGGGGTTGTTTAGCAGTCTAGGAAGAGAAATTAAGGTCATTCTCACATTTCACTTCTCTTTCATTATTTGTGTTAGTAACAAGTCACTGAGTCTAGCCCATACCCAAGGGAAAATAAATTTAGCCTCATTTCCTGAAAGAAGGAGCATAAAAAAATGGACATTCTTTAAAATCACCACAGAGGTTATATTTTAGCAGTGCTGAGAATATTGAAATCTAGCACTTATATATGCACTTTAAGTTTATACTTTTTGTCAGTGGGCACCAACACAGGCACACACACAACCACATTCATACACACACATTCACAATCATTCATACACATTGACATTCACACTTTCACACACACACATGCACATGCACACACATGCACTCACCTTTACACATTCATACATTCACACACAGTCACACCCATTCACATACAAAACATCTGTTGTGAGGGGTTGGTATGTCTGCGCATGGTGTTGGTCCCAGGGTTGTACTCAGATCTGGTCCTCAGATCTGGGCCAAAGTCAAGGTCTACTTAGAGAATTTCATTAACAGTTTCCCTGGGTTTCCTCATGCTCCTTCCTGGCATGCCCCTCCCGCAGGTGCCAGGCCACTATGGCAGAGAAAGAGCAACACAACAGTAACAAAGGTTAAAAGACAGAAAGAGAAAAGAATAGAAAGCTAGTCGTGAAACCATAGGGCCATTCAGAATCTTCAGGTCCCAACCTCTCCCTTCCCCATCGACAATGATGTCTCCCTTTCTCTTCTAGCTGTCTGCTGAGATGCACCTTCTCTGAGAGAAGAGACACAAGTGGGAGCCCTGCCCTGGCTGAGGGAGGGACATGCTGCAGCCTGGCGCCCTCCTCAGGATGTTCCCAGGAGAGTCCAGGCCGCCCCAGCGGACTCCCTCCCTGTCTCCTTTCACATGAATTTCAAGGGACACCTCAGCGCTGTGGGATGCAGATGTGGGACCATATTTTCAAAACAGCCTTCGCCATGTGCAGCCTCAGTATAGCAAAGGCAGATGGAAGCAGCAGTGAGAGTAGCAAAGAAGGCGGGATAGTTACTGACATTTACTATGTGTTGGTTAATAGTAGGGATCAAGAGATAGAAAGGAAGAATATCTTGGAAATGATTTTATTATCAAAGCTGCAGATCCATTGAGACATCTGCTTATAGCTGTGTCACATTCCTTTGAGAATAACGGTGTTTTGGTTTTCTTTGTAAATAAAGTCCATATCCCATGTTGTGGTAAAGGTGTCTCTTATTGACCAGAATATTTCCTTATGAATTATTATTTATATTAATGAACAGAATTTTTTTTCATTTAAATACAGAAAACTTAAGACCAATCAGTTACCTCTAAGAATTATTTGTTATTAAATGCTGATACTTTAACTTTTGAATCTGTGATCAGGGACCTGAAAGCACAGATATAAATAGTGTATCAGGAAGTTTCAGCCGGGAGTATTTTCCACATTTATAAAATAAAATTTCAATGCTCTGGCTACAAAACTGCCCTAAATTGAAAATGCTAAAATGCACATAGACTATTAACAAATGTTACTGTATTAATCAAAACAATAATTTCAAAGTTTTTATAGTTTTATTTTAGACTTTTTATATATTTTTTACACTCTAATTATTCTATTTTTACCCGGTTTGTTTTATGATCTATTGACTTACTACTTCCAAATTCAGGGCCTCTCCAACTCTTCCTCCTCTATCTTGCCTTAAAACCACAATTCTCAGTGACCTTCCCTCAGACCTCCTCCCCAAACTCAGTATTGACAGGAATGGATGTTGATAGGAATGGATGGATCTGGGTTTTGTTCTATGTAGTTCTGAGGACCTTCTTCTTCTGAGACCCCTGGTAATGGACCAGAAATCTTTCTGGCTGCAACCTGCCTGCTTTTGTCCACCTAGAATCCTCTATAACACACAACAACCCCTAGAATACTCAGGAACCCATGAAAGTGAGGAACCCTGAAGCTGACGTTTCATTAGTTTTATTGGTGAAAACCCCTGTGAGTGTGTTACATGTAAACTAGAGACCTAGTGCATGAATTTGTACATGGGTGGGGCCTAGCCTGCTGGGAGAAAGGGATGTGAGAGGATGACTGGCCGGCCTGGCCCCAGATTGGAAGTGGAGGGCATTTGGAGCTGGTCTGGCTTGTGGGAGGGGCTGCAGGCTGTTGGCCAGCAGACTCTGCTCCCTGGTCAAACTCCCAGTCTAACTCCCAGTCAAGGGGACCATTTGCATATCAATCTTTTATTACATAGGCTGTGTTGACACTGCAAAATATGAAGCCAGTGAGAAATGTATTAAACATGCACACAGTCCAAATTCATTAAAGCCTTCTAAACCAACAACAGAGTTTTGTGCAATCTGACCTTGGCCAACTTGTGAGCTTCATATCCCACTGCTCTCCCACCCTGTTCTGTGCTACTGTCAGTTACTCCCGTCACTTACGTGTTCTTTCAAAATGGTAAACACCACCCTACCTCAAAGGCTTTTGCTAGGAAAGGAAGGGAAGAATAGCATGATAGCAGGACAGCCTAGCTTTGAATACTGGCTTCACAATTGACTAGCTATAAACTGAGGGTAAGCAGTTTGTTTTTGTTAATTTTTTAAATGTATTAATTTTAGAGAGAAGGAAAGAGAGGGACAGAGAAAGAGTGAGAGGGAGAAACATAAGTTTTTCCATTTATTTATGCATTAATTAGTTGACTTTTGTATGTACCCTGGCTGGTTATTGAACCCATAACCTTAGCATATCTGGATGACTTTCTAACAAACTGAACTACCTGGCCAAGACTAAAGATTAGACATGCATGAGGCCACCTTTGGATATTTCTTTTTCTCACCTTTCTTCTTCTGTCTCTAAAATCAATAAAAACATTTTTTAAAAACTATTTTAAAAAGACACAGTAAGATATCACCTCCTGTCAGAACAGTTACCGTGAACAAGAAAACAAACTATAGGTTCTGGCAAGGATGTGGATTATAGTGCACTGCTGGTAGGATTATAGACTGTAAAAAACAGCATGGAGTTTCCTCAAAAAAATAAAAAATGGAACTGCCATTTGACCAGTGATGCCATAAGGCTCTGTTTATAAGAGCGATTTCCTTTCCTATAAGACCTCTGAAAATGTGACTAATCTGGACTTCAGAGAACTAATTCTCAAAATAAATGAAACCATGATTTTCTAAGTGTGTGTGTGTGGGGAGGGTTATAATATAAGCTTATAATTAAGCAAGGAAAATTTGAACTATGTAAGTATCAATACTAGGAAGAATATCAATCGTACAATATGTAATTTGTTCACTTGATATCTGTGCTAACTTACAGTCTGTCACTAAAGATAAAACTTGAAAATAGCTTTGAGGGCCCCAATCTACTCTAATAAAAGAGAAAGGTGCAAATTGACTATACCTTTGCACCACCCTTTAGCCAGTCAGAAGTCAGTATGCAAATAAACCCAACCAAGATGGTGGGTTAATTTTGTACACAGGCCCCAAAAGGCTGGTGGCAGGACACTTGTGTCATTGCCATGGCCACGATGCAGGGTTTTCACAACACTCCAGCTGCTCTGGGCCTCTGGGTAGTGTGGGGATGCAAAAAGGTGACTCCATGCCAGAGCAAAGGCAGAAAGGCAGCTCTGGCTGAAATGAGGGTGGTGCCAGCAGCCAGGGGAAGAAAGGCCCATTCTTGCATGAATCTTCGTGCATTGGGCCTCTAGTTAGAATATAAACAACATTGTTTTCTGCTCATTTGTAATACCAGTAATATTATTAAAATTGTTCATTCAAGTATTTCTTAAACACACCACTTTGAATAAAATAACACAAAGTCAAAAACAGATTCCTTAACAATCTGAGGGATGCTGAGTGTTGAAATTCATTTATAATTTCTAAAAAGTTAATTAAAGGAATTTCAATATGATTTAATGTCCTTAATTTTGAAAACACCATACTAAGATGCTAGTTATATATAAGGTAAATTTTGAGGATTGGTTTTTTATTGTTTTAAAGAAATTTAACTTGAGTTACCAAATATATCCTTTAAAAGTTACTCTTCACAGCAAGCAAGTAAGCAAGCAGAGTTGGTGGTGTCTATAGTTTACCCTATTTTTCCATGTATAAGATGTCCCTATGTATATGACACCCTCCACTTTTCCAACCCAAAATTAAGAAATCAATATTTTGATGGTTTTCCTCTAAAAGTCTTCTTTTTTGGCATCTTAAGTTGTTCTTCCTGTTTTCTCCATTGGTTGATCATACCTTCAGTGCAAGGATGTCCAAATTGTCTCTGCAGCTCTATTTCCATGCTGATTACATTCAGTTTGAATTTTTCAGAATAAGACAATTGCTTACCAGTATTTATCTTTTTATTTTTTGACATCTTTATGGGCTCAGAACACTCTGGTCTCTTTTTCTTCTGTGCACCTTTCACCTTTACCTCCACCTTCAATGATGGCATCAGCTGATGTCAGTAACAGTAAGGCTCATGATTAGAGGAAGCCTGTTTACAAAGTATGGGCAGCTATGCACCTGTGCAACTCCCTCCTTGGCTGACTTCCATGTGTAAGATGTCCCTTGATTTTCAATTTAACGATTTTAGAAAAAAAATGTTTTTTATACATGAAAAAATATGGTATGTTGTCTGACTGGGAGCCTGAGAACTACTGTGTTCAGGGCTGAGCTGAATACCTGACCTGCCTCCTAGACATCTGCCCTTTCCCTTGTATCTTTCCTGTTTACAACTCTGCTGTGAACCTTGCTGGCAAGAGGAAAAGTTTGGAAGTTTGTTTGGCAAGATGTTCATAGGAGAACACTTCTCTTCAATTCTCTGGTTCTTAGCAGTACCTCCAGATTTCTCTCCTTGCCAAGAAAATCTGACGACGTGAGTGGAAAGGATGTCCTTAAAGTTGTGTCAGATGGACCTGTCACATTTTGAACTTAATGCCATTTGTCTTTCTCCCTTGAATACCACACACCATTCATTTAAACCCTAAAATAATGGAAATTCACTGTCAGCGGTGGAAGGTGGGGCATGCCTGGGGTTTAAAAAAGAAAAGTAATGCCCTATGGCATCAGATGTGATAGAGATGGAAAGAGGTTTAGTATAGGAACAAGCATGATAATGGACTTTTCTCCTGCCAGCACCACTCTCACTTGTCCCAGTCTACAATAACCTTGGAATTTGGTATAGAGGAGGAAGCATAACTGAGCAGACAAGAGATTTACCTGGAATGTCTGCCCTTCAACTCAAATCACTGTGCTGGGGAGGAGGAGACAGGCATGAAAGGAAACTTTTGGGAAAATAACTAGTGTTACCTCCATCCAGAAAGTGCCTATTCAGGAATATGCTTTGGACTAGTTTGTCAATGTCTGACACCAGGAGTATTTTTCTCCTTTAAAAATTATTACAACCCCAAAGAGTTTTATTAAATTAAATTAAAACTAAGAAGTTGTCTTCATCACAAGAATGCATAATCACTCATTCTATTAGCCTCCATAGCGATATCATTACCTGACATAAAGCCTCTGGAAAAATTTCAGTAAAAAAGTACATAACATCATAGTATTACTGTGGAAATAGTAATACTCACAGACCCCAAAAAAGTCTCAGGAACTCTCAGTTTTCTCCATAGCACAGTTTAAGGACTGTTGATTTAAAGAGCTACATGTATCACTAGAAGAAAACTAAAAAACCTGAAGTACAATATCTGTTTTTCCTCTTGGCTTTGTGAAAAGGGTTTCTGAAAAATTAGAGAGCAGCCTAGCTGGTGTGGCTCAGTGATTGAACATTGACCCATGAACCAAGAGGCTACCAGTTTGTTTCCTGGTCAAGGTACGTGCCTGGGCTGCAGGCTTGATTCCTGCAGGAGGCAGCCAATTGATGTTTTTCTCTCAGTGTTTCTATCTCTTTATCCCTCTCCCTTCCTCTCTCTCTCAAAACAACTAAATTTATTATAAAGAAGAAAGGTTAACGACCAAATGAGTATTAGTAGAGAACAAGCTGCAATGAGGACTTGTCCCTAGCCTAGGAGATATTGGTGAGTCCAGGAGACTGAGAGCCCAGGAATGTGAAATGCATGCAATAGACCAGGTGTGTTGAGAAAAAAATAAATAAAAAATCACGGCTTCTGCTCTGAGAAGGCAGAAAAGGAGGCATTGCGAGGGCTTAGAGCCAGCTGCCTCAACCATCAAAGCAAGTATCTAGGCAGATGGAATTGATCAGAAGACAAACTACAGTGCCCTTTTCTTCCTTTCCCAGACTTGGAGGTTTCAAAGACCACCTGGAAATCATGTGCCATAATACCCAAATGTAAGGCAGAAAATCACCTGGTTAGCTCAGTTTTCTGGAAATGTGGATCGTTCTCTACCATACCTTCAGCAGATCTGGAGTCTTTGTCCCAAACCCAGATCCCAGTTTGCCCTGTAGCATCATATCAAGACTCTGTTCAGGGCTCCCTCAGCCTCTGGGAGGTGAGGGATTTCACAAACATCAGTCCCTTGAGGTTTGGGTGAAAAGGGCAGTATGTACAATAAAATAATGAAAACTTTCAAAATATTTCAAAGTACAGCATGTGGCTACCTTTCTACTCTTTCTCCAGACTTATTGATGTATCAAGAGCAAGATACTTGAGAGACTGCTTCCTCTCTGATTCTTTTATGAACAACAGCTTTGTTGAATTCCCCAATTCAACCAGGCATGTGGAAGTCAAAATAAATGTTGACAGAGCAGATATGGGTGTAACAAGGGCAAGGGATGATCTCTGAATTTTCCTCAAGGCTTGAGGGAAGTTTGTGAGAGGGCCTAATCCCCTGTCCATGCAATAGGCATTAACGTGAGCTGAGAGTAAATGTAGCTTGGCCACTAGACACAAAGAATATTTTTCAGTGCACACTTCCCATTTCACAGATCAAAGCAAATCTGGTCTTTCTAAGTGCATATTCATGTGAGTGTAAGGAGAATGTATAGGTGTTTTGGCAAGAAGGTGAACCAAAAGGTATTCGTACCTATGAAACACTAAATTTTATTCACAGACAAATTAGAAATGGCAAAGAATGGACAATATATAAGTATAATAATACATCTAAAAGATTAAGAAGACTTGAAAATCCCAAATAACAGAGCTTAATAATGGAGTTTTAAAAAGTTAAAACAGTGTTTTGTTGTATGTAACTGTACTTATACAAAGAATATAATCGCTTAAATAATTATGCTTAGTCAATTGTTTTGTTTTTACACTCATAAATAAAAAAATTATGTACACATACACTTTTTAAATTTACTTAATGCAAATTTTGTATGTTTATTATTTTTACAAAATAGTACATGTTTATGTACTATTGTTAAGCATCACAGAAAAAAGAAAGAAAACTTCAGTAACCTGTCTGTGTTTGCATGTTTAATTTTGGATTTAGAATGTAAATGGTGTACAAATAAAAGCAAGTTTTAAAATTCTGTCTTCACAATTATTATACCTTTGGGGGATTCAGCAGACTTCACACTGGCTCATTAGTGGTGCTTATGAAACAAGAGCAATTTAAAGAGGAAGGAACAGCTGTTTGGAAATGCAAAGAGAGAGATTAGAACAGAAATGCAGGTAAAATATGGGCACTTTGAAAATAATTGTAGTGACATCAAAGAGGTAAAATTTAAACATTATTTAAAAACACTTTCCAAGCTGCTTTAAAACTCCAGGATCCTGAGTTAATAATGAGTTTACGCATCAGCTCCTCCTCCAAAAGTAATTGAAATGTGAACTCTATACCAGTTATTCATTTACAACTCCACCCCACTGCTGAGTAAGAAAGTAACTCCGCTTCAAAAACTTATATGCATACTAGTAACCTGGAGCACAATATTCGTGTACATTAAAAGGGTATTAATTAGAGGAAATAATTTAATATTGTTATTTGCCCTTTCTCTATAGTGGAAGTTTCAGAGATGAAAGAAAATTAGTAAAATATATATGAAAACCTTCCTCCTGTCAGAGTCTGTGGTGTATCACAGGACCCAGAGTCAAGTCCCTATCCACCCACGTGCACCTCAAAATCACGTGAGACCCAGATCTGGCCACCCCCCCACGATTGGGCTAGATCCAGACCTGGCCAGTCCCATCCTTGTCAAACCCTGCTGGGCAGGAGGCATAGCCTGAGGTCCCCTGGCCCAGCGTCAGGACAGGGGACATTCCTTGAGGTCCTCAGTCAAGCCCCACCAGGTGGGGGACTCTGCCTGAGATCCCTTGTCCAGCCCAGCTGAGTGGGAGCATGGCCTGAGGTCCCCTATCAAGCCCCACCAGGCAGGGGGACACAGCCTCAGATCTCCCATCAAGCTCTACTTGCGGGGGGAGAGGGGGAGCACAAACTCAGGTCCCTCATCAGCCTGGCTGGGCAAGGGGTGTGGTCTGAGGTCCCCCAGCCTAGAGATGGGGTGGGAGGGCCAATCCTGAAGTTTCCTGTCAAGACCCACTTCGTGGGGGTTGTGGCCTCAGGTCCCTTGGCCTGGCTCTGGGGCAAGGGGAGCAGCCTGAGGTCGCCTAGCCCAGCACCAGGATGGGAAACACACCTTGAGATCCCCTGTCAAGCCCCACAGGAGCGGGGGAGTGCGTAGCCTCAGGTCCCTGCTGATTGCTCCTTAAGGCTCTTTTTGGGAATCTGGCCTGAGCTGTGAGTGCAGCCATCTTTGTGATGGAGTGATGGTCAATTTGAATATCCCATCTTTATTATATAGGATATGCATAAGCCATGGACACAGACAATATTGTGGTGAAGGCAGGAGTGGGGTGGAGAGGGTCAATGGGGGAACAAGGGGACATCTATAATACTTTCAACGGTAAAGATAACATTTTTAAAAAGTCAGAACTTTAAAAATACTAAGAGAGTCACTAGGGCCATCAGTGTTTTGATTCATGAATTAAAGAATGTCTTGCATGAAAGGACATTATCTAATGCCGATACTAGTCATCTTACATGTTAGAGAAAGGCAAATTGGGTAATAAAGGAAGAAAGATTCTTCTTTAAAATTTTTCAGAAAAGTGATATTTATTTGCATGTTCTTCATGTAAGAGAATGTGTTTTAAATATTGTAATTGCATTCAAATATGACTTCAAAGTAGATGTTCAACTTTACTTTCTTGAGCTATTTGAGTTTCTCTCTCTTGATTTCAACCCAAACTCCATATTTCTGGAATTCAAATCTGCTGTTTCTGACTCAAAATTCTTTAAAGCTATGTGTTTCCTGAACTTAAAGAATCTTCCCTCTTCCGTGGTAGAGAACAACTTTAATTATGTTACATGCAACCAAAAAAGTAATCAGGTTGACTTTGTGACATTTTTTTTTTGAAAAATACATTACAATATAGTTTAACCTTGAATGCAACAGTGAGGCTTATGTAGTTGTATGTTGGTAAAAAACTCTTCAAACAAATTACTTTTCATAAAATTCTGTCTGAGGATCCACTCATGTATATTTTGAAGCCAAGCATTTCAGATTATGTCCATGCAGATGGAAAATCACTTGTTTCCTCATTACATGAGTTTCAAAATCTGAAAGGTGCTAAATAAACTAATTGAGAAGCCAAGGTACAAATTTCCATTTGGCTGTTTGGTTTGAATGATGCAGATTTTGTTGTTCTTTTTTGTTTGGATGGGAGGTCATTGTAACTTGAAGCTGGAATGGCCTGAGGTCAACCCTACTATAGCTATCCAGTTAACAGAAGAAAAAAACTTATCTGAGAATGGAGCTAAGAAATAGTAAGGGGTGTCAAAATCATAAAACAAGGAACCCACTACACATGCATAAGTTTGAACCTCAGAGTAAAATAAATCCTGAATCCAGTCAGTACAGGATTCTTCATTATTGTGAACCATATTCCCCAACCCCCCAAATCATATCTCTGAGTTTTATGTCACTTTCCAAGAATATGTAATGAATAATAGAATTGCTTATTGTTTTCTCTCTATAAAGGTCATGGCATTTTTATTTAGTGACGTTCCTACACAGTAAAGCTAAAGACTAGATGAATGAAGTCATAACTTTAGAATTGACTGAACAACTAGAATTGGTGAGGTTTAATGCTCATTATGTATTACTAGAGGCCTGGTGCAAGAAATTCATGCAAGAAGCAGGATCCCCTCAGCCTGGCCTGCACCCACTTGAAATCTGGAACCTTTCGGAGGATGTCTGACTGTCAGTTTAGGCCCAATCCCTTTAGTGGTGGCTTCCTGAGTTTTCCAAGTGGTGAGCTCTGTCTCAACAGCCAAGTCTGAGTTAAATATGACAAGATCTTGGGAAGCCCTTCCCTGAGCTTCCTGGGGAGTCACTCTGCAGAGGCTTCAACCCAGGCATGAGGGGTATAAGGTGACATCAGGTCACAGAGCTAGGACAGGTCACAATGGTAAGACAGGTCATAGAGGTAATCTACTCCATTCCAGGTTAGCCAGGTGGGCCAACGTAACCAGGTGTTATTGTGTGGTAGATTTTTAAAATCACTGAATGAACATTTATTTAGCAACACCAAACCCCAGACCCTCTACAGAAGGTCATAAAAATAAATGCTTATACACATTATTGCCTTTTATTACAAAGCTTAGAATTTTATTTAGGAATTTAATTTTAATAGTGATTTTTTTCAAGTGTTTCAAGTTAGAGATTCTGTTTATTATAGAGAAACTACTGTCCATAGCACCATTTTCTTACATCTTACTCTTTTAGAGTCTTGTAATATACAACTAGTGTGTATCAGTATGCAAGCATGCCTGAGATTCACCATGTGCTTTGTGCTGCTAAAATTATTTAACATTACACCAATACCTAGATTTATTATTCCATTTGCAGTATTTCCTCTCAAATCAGTATTGCCGCTTGGTCCTCCATATAACATCTATAATAATAAAAGTGTAATATGCTAATTAGACTGGACATCCTTCCATACAACCTTTTGGACAGAGATGGGGCTGCAAGGGAAGCCAGTGCTCATAGCCAGGGGAAGGAAGGCCTACTCTTGCATGAATTTCGTGTATCCGGCCTCTAATTTAAAATAAGCTTAGTAGGCTCCATTAATAATAATGATAATAACAATAATGGCAATAACAAATTTTGAATATTTTAAATTAAAATGAGAAATTTACATTAATACAATACTGCCTTCTTATATATAAGTACATTTATTTTTGTTTTATATTTTTAAAAACCAGAAAAATCTTTTATAAGATTTAATACTGACTATATTTTTCTTCTTAAAGTATATAAATTAAAAATATTTTCTAACAATAATATTTGGTTATGTAAGAATGGAGATTGATTTTGTTTGTATACATATGTACCCAAATATCATTGCCACATTTTCTTATTACTTCTAATAAATTGTCTTTTGATTATCTTAGTTTTTTTCTTTTGCAGACAAATCTCTACAGGGACAATTAATTAAACAGTATTTGTTTTCTGCTGCTTAAGGTCACTAGTACAGTAAAGAGAATCTATGATAACAGATGTAAATGTATCATATTTTATTTTAAAGGTATATTTTTATTGTCTTATTATTTTGGACAATATTTATTCTATTTCTTTTTAAATACACATTATCATACTAATTTTTAACTAATTTTCTGTCATATAATTTTTGATTTGTTCACAATAACCATTCTGACAGGTGTAATGTGATATCTTATTAGGTCTTTTTAAAAAATAAGTTTTTATTGATTTGAGAGACAGGAGGAGGAAGAGAAAAAGAAACATCCAACTGAGCATCAAACTGTGCACCTATTATTGCATAGGACGACTCTCAACCAACTCAGCCACACCAGCCAGGGCTCATTGTGGTTTTAATTTACATTTTCTGATGTTAAGTGATGTTGAACATCTTTTCATTTGTCTCTTGGCCATTTCTATGTCCTCTTTGGAAAACTGTATATGCAGGTTTATTTTTCCAGTTTCTAATTTGAATATTTGTATTTTTGTGTTGAGTTTCATATCTGCATAAATTTTAAACATTAACCCCTTAATAGAAGTATAATTGGTTATTATAGTCTTCCATGCAGATGGTCTTTTAATTTTGTTGTACAGTTTACTCATTTAAAAAAAATGAAAATTATGGCAAATCTATAAGAGAGAGACATAAGGTGCCAGGAAAACTGAAGGGGGTCCTAGCCAGATTGGCTCAGTGGATAGAACATCAGTCTGTGAACTGAAAGGTTTCAGGTTCGATTCTGGTCAAGGGCACATACCCAGGTTGTGGGTTTGATCCCTTGTGGGGGACTTGAAGGAGGCAGCCAATTCATGATTCTCTCATTATGGATGTTTCTGTCTCTCTACCTCTTCTTTACTCAACGAAATCAATTAAAATATATATTAAAAAACAAAAAAACAAACAAAAAAACTGAAGAGGGCCTTACATCTAAATAGGGGAAAGAAATAGTCAGAAAAGGCTTTCTTGAAAATGATATTTTTATGAAGAAAATAACAACTGTAATAGTAGCAGCATCTAATATTTATTGAACGCTTACTTATGCCAGGTACTGTTCTAGTCCCACATATATATTTCTGCTATCTATTTTACAGATTAGTGGACTGGAAAATGGAAGATCAAGACCTAATCCTTGGCCTACACTGGGTAGTTTAGTTTTTTAGAGTGTCATCAGGTATACTAAGGTTATAGGTTCAACTAAAGGTCTGGTGCACAAAATTCTACTAAACTAAAACTATAGAAACTTTGAAATTATTGTTTTGATTAACACAGTTACATTTGTTGATAGTCTATATGCATGTTAGTATTTTCAATTTAGGGCAGTTTTATAGCCAGTGCATTGAAATTTTATTTTATAAATGTGAAAAATAATCCTGGCTGAAACTTCTTGATACACTATTTGTATCTGTGCTTTCAGGTCCCTGATCACAGCTTCAAAAGTTAAAGTATAAATATTTAATAAGACATAGGTTCATAGAGGCAACTAATTTCTCTTAAGTTTTCTGTTTTTAAATGAAAGGAATTATTTTTATTGTCATAATAAACACTCTGGTCAGTAAGAGACACCTTTACCATAACATAGGATATGGACTTTATTTACGAAGAAAACAAAATACTGTTATTCTCAAAGGAATGTGACATAGCTATAAGCAGATGTCTCAATGAATCTGCAGCTTTAATTATAAAATAATTTCCAGAATATTCTTCCTTTCTATCTCTTGATCCCTACTATTAACCAACACATAGTAAATGTCAGTAACTATCCCGCCTTCCTTGCTACTCTCACTGCTGCTTCCATCTGCCTTTGCTATACTGAGGCTGCACATGGCGAAGGCTGTTTTGAAAATGTGGTCCCACATCTGCATCCCACAGCGCTGAGGTGTCCCTGTAAATTCATGTGAAAGGAGACAGAGAGAGAGTCCGCTGGGGCGGCCTGGACTCTCCTGGGAACATCCTGAGGAGGGCGCCAGGCTGCAGCATGTCCCTCCCTCAGCCAGGGGCAGGGCTCCCACTTGTCTCTCTTCTCTCAGAGAAGGTGCATCTCAGCAGACAGCTAGAAGAGAAAGGGAGACATCATTGTCGATGGGGAAGGAGAGGTTGGGATCTGAAGATTCTGAATGGTCCTATGGTTTCACGACTAGATTTCTGTTCCTTTCTCTTTCTGTCTTTTAACTTTTGTTATGTTGTGCTGCTCTTTCTCTGCCAGAGTGGCCTGGCAGTCTGTTGAAGGGGCACGCCAGGAGGGAGCATGAGGAAACCCAAGGAAACTGTTAATGAAATTTCCTAAGTAGACCTTGACTTTGGCCCAGATCTGAGGACTGAGCAGCATGGACACCCTAGGACCAACACCATGTGCGGATATGCCAGCCCCTCACAACAGAAGTTTTGTGTGTGAATGTATGAATGTGTGATTATGTGAAGATTAGTGTGTGTGTGTACATGTGCATTATGTATGTGAATGTGTGAATGTCAATGTGTATGAATGATTGTGAATGGGTGTGAACCCTCCTCCCCCCCACCCCCTCCATGGAGGGGTCCCTGTCCCCACTGCCCTGCCCCTTCCATGGAGGGTTCCCTGACCCCCTGCCAAGCCCCCTCAATGGAGGTCCCCTCCATAGAAGGTTCCCTACCCCCTACCCTGATCCTTCAATGGAGGGCCCCTCTCTTCCCTGCCCCTCCATGTAGGGTCATCTCTGCTCTCTGCTCTCACTCCTCCATGGAGGTTTCCCTGCTCCCTCCATGGAGGGTCCTTTCACCCCTTATCCTGTAAGTGCTATGGAGGGTTTTCTCTCCTCCTACCCCACCCCCTCCATGGAGGGTTCCCTGCCTTCCAGCCCTGCCCCCTCCGTGGACCCTGAGTGCGCCCTCTCCTCCCTGCCCTGCCCCCTCCATGGAGGCCCCCTGTCCCCTTACATTGTACCCTCCATGGAAAATTCCCTATCCCCCTGCCCCACCCAGCCCCTCCATGGAGAGTCCCCTCTCCTCCATGTCCTCTCTCCTCCATGGAGGATCCCCATTCCTCCCTGCCTCCTCTATGGAGGGTCCTACAACACCCCAATATGGAGGTTTCTCTGTGCCCCTTACATTTCCTGCTCCATGGAGGATTACCTGCCCCCCTTCCCTGCCCCAACCATGTTGGGTACCCTCTCCCACTACACTGTCCCCTCTATGAAAGGTTCCCTATCCTCCTACCCTGGCCCTGGTAACTGAGGCCATTTTCCCATCTTGTAATCATGTAAATCCTTACTGATATGATGATCTGCTTATTACCTGCCTAAGGGCTATGGGTGTTTCCCTAATGGAGTGTCCCCTATCCTCCCTGCCCCTCCATGGAGGGTCATCTCACCCCTTATCCTATAAGCGCCATGGAGGGGTCTTTCTCCTCCTACACCCACCCCCACTATTGAGGGTTCCCTGACCCCTGCACTGCCCAATCCGTGGAGGGTTCTCTGCCTTCCTGCCCTGCCCTCTCCACAGAGGATCCCCTCTCCCTCTGTCCTGTTTCCTCCCTGGAGGGTGCCCTCACCTCCCTGTCCCTCCATGAAGGATCCTCTATTGTCCCTGCCCTGTCCCCTCCATAGAGTGTCCACTTTCCTTCCTGCCCACTCACCTCCATGGAGGGTTCCCTGACCCCTTACCTTGCCCCCTCTCTGGGGGGGGGTATCCTCTCCTCCATGCCCTCTCCCCTCCATAGAGGATTCCCTGTCCTCCCTCCTCTGCCCCTTCCATGGAGAACCCCATCTCCTGCTATCCTGTCCCCTCCATGGAGGGTCCTCTCCCTCCCTCCCCTTCCCCTCCATGGAGGGCTCCCTTTCCCCATTGCCCTGCCCCTTCCATGGAGGATTCCCTGCCCCCCTGTGGGAACCCTTAACATGACCCGTGTGGTTCAGGGTACACTCAGGGTCTGGTTTCTGGAGGACGCTGCACACTAAAATGAAGAGAGAGACTAGAAAAGAGTTAATTTGGGACAAATGGGGGGCCAGGTGAGAGTCAACCTTTAGTGGGAAGACTACCACTAGGCTCTGGCCTTGCTATCCCTTTTATTGAGACTATGGGATACACCCATTACCCTTAAGCAGCTCTGGGAAACACCCATAGCCCTTAGGCAGGTAATAAGCAGATCATCATATCAGTAAGGATTTACATGATTACAAGATGGGAAAATGGCCTCAGTTACCATTGTCTCAACTAGATAGGGAGTGGTTGGTTCTGACCTTTCCGAGCTTCAAGGTTGACCAGCCTCTTTCTATTAGTGAGATAATGATTGGTTTCTGGCACCCCCCTGCCCTGCTCCCTCTCCCCCTACACTGTATCCTCCATGGAAGGTTCCCTATCCCCCTGCTCTGGCCCCTCCATGGAGGGTCTCCTCTCCTTCCTGACCTCTTTTCTCCATGGAGCGTCCCTTCTCCTGCCTTCCCTGCATCCTCTATGGAGGATTCCCTACCCCCTCTGCCCTGCCTCCTCCAAGGAGGGTCCCATCTCCCCCAACCCTGTCTCCTCTCCTCCCTTCCCTGCACCCTTCTCCCTGCCCTGCCCCCTCCACCAAGGGTTCCTTATCTTTTCTGCCCTGCCCTCTCCATGGAAGGTCCTCTCTCCTCTCTGCTCTCTCTCCTCCATGGAGGATTCCCTACCCTCTCTGCCCTGCCTTCCCCATGAAGGTTCTCTATCATCCCTGCCCTCTCACCTTCATGGAGGATACCCTGTCCTACCTGCCTTGCCCCCTCCATGGAGTATCCCCTTTTCCCCTATTCTGTCCCATCCATGGAAGGTTCCTTATTCCTATGCCCTGGCTCCTCCATGGAGGGCCCCTTCTCTTCCTTGCCTTCTCTCCTCCATGGAGGTTTTTTTCTGCTCTCCCTCCTCCCTGGAGGGTTCCCTTTCCCCCTATTCTCTCCCCTCCATGGAGGGTCCTCTCTCCCCCTACCCTACCCCCTACATGGAGGGTTCACTGCCTCCCCTGCCCTGTCCCGTCACTCACAGGCTCTGAGAGGTATGTGCTCCGGTCCCCAGTATTCATCTGTCCTGCCTCCAGGTTGTGTCCATTGTCTGTACCTGAAGCACATCTCACCATCTTCATCTGCCTAAATCCTGCCTGGCTCTCAGGACACATGTCAAATATCATTTCAAATGTCAAATCACCGATGTGATCTTTAAAAAATATAAACCAAATCACTGTATTCTCTTACCTAAAAGCCTTCATGTTTGTGACAGCCTTTTCAACCCACCCTTTATTTGCCCATCCATCCTCTCCTGCCTGCCATCTTCTGTACCAGCCTGGCTCTCCCCTGTCCTGGAGACATTTGCTGTCCCTTTAGTGGTGGCTTCCTGAGTTCTCTATGTGGCAGGCTCTGTCTCAAGAGCCAAGTCTGAGTTAAATATGACAAGATCCCCCGAGTTTCTTGGTGAATCAACCTGCAGAGGTCTCAACCCAGGCATGTGGGGTATAAGCTGGCATCTGGTCACAGAGCTAAGACAGGGCACAATGGTAGGATAGGTCATAGAGGTAACCTGGCAACCACTGGAGGTCAGCCAGGTGGGCCAATGTAACCAGGTGTTCTTGTGTGGTTGTTTTTTTAAAATCACTGAATGAACATTTATTCAGCACCAACAAACCCTAGACCCTCTACAGAATGTACAGAAGTTCATAAGATAAATGCTTATATACATTATTAGAGGCCCAGTGCATGAAAGTTTTGCACTGGGTTTGGGGAGAGGAGGACAATTCTCTTCCTGGTCTGTGTCCTCTTGCAGTCTGGGAATTCTGGGGGGTTGTCTGCTTGCTGACTTAGGTCTGATCATCCCAGGTCTAAGCGGGCACTCAGACCTCCCTCTCCCAGTCCAGGGCTCTCCCAGTCCAGGACCACTCACTCTTTACCACCTATATTTGCAGAGGAGGTGGGAGAAGGGCATCACCACCAGGGCATGAGCCTAGTTTCTGGATGAGCAGGGGCTGAGTGGGTGGATTGTGCTGCTCAGCCAGAAGGTGGCTGGCTTGCTGTTTCTAAGTGCTGGCCCTCCCTCCTGCTGCTTGTGAAAGGGTGGGAGATCAGGGGCTGGGCATCTGTGAGAGGGGCCATGGGAGTTTGAAGCACCATGGTCACACTTTTGTCCTGCCTCTGAGGAGGTGCTGGAACCTGCTGCCCCCATTATCTGGCTGCATCAGAAGAAGGCAGACCAGTGCCTGGACCCTCGCTGGCCTTGCCTCCAGCCCACTGGAAGTTCAGGAAGGTCGTGCTAGCCTTGGCCCTTCAGCCTTGGCTTCATCCAGAAGGGCTTCCAGAAGGACATTTGGTTGTCTGGTCTAATTAGCATATTAGCTCTTTATTATATAGGATTGCCTTTTATTACAAAGCTAAGTTTTTTATTTAGAAATGTAATCCTAATAGATTGATTTTTCTCAAGTGTTTCAAGTTAGAGATTCTGCTTATCATAGAGAAATAATTGGCCACTCACCATTTTCTTACTTCTTACTCTTTATTTTAGAGTCTTGTACTATACACCTAGTGTGTATCAATGTGCAGGCATGCCTGAGATTCATCACGTGTCTTTGTGCTGCTAAAATTATTTGTTTGTCATTGCACCAATACCTCAATTTATTAATTATTCTAGCTGCAGTATTTCCTTTCAAAGCAGTCTTGCCTCTTGGTCCTCCATATAACATTTAGAATAAGCTTAGTGGGCTCCATTAATAATAATATTAGTAATGATAATAATAATAATAGAACTTTTGAATATTTTAAATTATGAATTAAGATGGGAAATTTTATCAAATCAATGCTGTCTTCTCATATATAAGTACATTTATTGCTGCATTTATTTTGTTTTATTTTTTTTAGAAACCAGAGACACCTTTTATAAGATTTATTCCTGAGTACATTGTTCTTCTTAAATATATCAATTAAAATATTTCTAACACTTATATGTTGTAATATAAGAATGGAAATTGATTTTGTTTTTATACATATGTACCCAAATATCATTGCCACATTTTCTTATTACTATTAATGAACTATCTTTTGATTGTCTAAGTTTTTCTTTTGCAGACAATCAAATCTCTATAGGGACAATTAAACAAGTTTTTGGTGTTTATTTTTGTGTGTTTTTTTGTTTGTTTGTTTTTGATGCTGTTTAAAGCCACCAGTACAGTCACAATCAATGACACCAGATGTAAATATATCAAATTTTCTTTCTTTTAATTCTATTGTTATTTCTCTGGACAATATTTATTCTATTTCTTTTTAAATACACATTATCACACTAATGATATCTTTTTCTAAACCTAATTTTCTATCAGATATTTGGATCAACATCAACTTATTTCTTTATTTGAATTTTGAACTACTTTCTCTACTTACTTTCTTTACTTACTTTTTTTTGGGGATATTTGTTTGATTACCTTTATTTATTTTTGTTTCCTTCTAACATTAACTATTGACTGTTTCTGTTGTTGCTTTTCTCTTTTACATTATTCTTTTATTGTTAACCCTTAAATAAAGATGGTGCAATATTTTTTTATCCTAACCTGAAAATGTTTTTTTTAATTGCTTTTAAGAGAGAGAGAGAAGAGAGAGAGAGAGAGAGAGAGAGAGAGAGAGAGAGAGAGAGAGAGAGAGAGAGAGAAAGAGAGAGAGAAATTGGCTGCCTGCCTGCCATACATGCCTTAACCAGGAAACTAACTGGCAACCTAGGTGTGTGCTCTGACAAGGAATCTAACTGTCTACCTTTTGGTGTATGGGATGAAACTCCAACCAACTGAGAGACCCAGCCAGGGTGAGATACCATTTTAAAAATCTAAGTTTACCCATTATTTTCATCTAACTTCCAAACAATTCAAGGGCTTTAGAATGTTTAACATATTACCACTCCTCTAATGAATGCATGCTATTATTTCCTCTATACATAGTCTTTTTTTTTTCTATTATGGATAAATACTATAATATTTATCCATAATAGAAATTATGGATAAACTTTTACACATTTCCATATTGACTTAAAAATTGTATCCTCGCTGTATTTTTTCCAATTTAATTGCCTGTTTTTTGAGCACTTCATTCCATCTTGTGTTGTTTTTTTTAATTTTCCACCTTCTTTATTTACCTTGTGATTTGTATTACTCATTAAATGTATTTTTCAATTTGTTCTTTATTTACCTCTGTTTAATTTTGTTCATTTTTTACATTCACTGGTTTTATTTATTTATTTATTTTTATTTCTAGGAAATCTATTCATGACTTTATTTAAAATACATATTTTAAATTTTATTGATTTTTTATTGATTTTTTTTTTGCCCCCCCCTCCCTCCCATACAAACCTTCTCTCCCCAGAGTTTTGTGTCCATTGGTTGTACTTATATGCATGTATACAAGTCCTTCGTTTGATCTATTATCTCCTCCAGATCTCCCTCCCCTCCCCGCTGTAATTTGACAGTCTGCTTGTTGCTTTACCGTCTCTATATCTATCTTTTGGTTCATCAGTTTATAATGTTCTTTATTATCCATAAATGAGTGAGGTCATGTGGTGTTTCTCTTTCATTGATTGTCTTATTTCACTCAGCATGATTTTCTCCAATTCCATCCAGGTTGCTAAAAATATATTTTATTGATTTTTTTATAGAGAGGAAGTGAGAGAGCTAGAGAGTCAGAAACATCGATGAGAGAGAAACATTGGTTCAGCGGTTCAGCTGCCTCCTGCATACTCCCCACTGGGGATGTGCCCACAACCAAGGTACATGCCCTTGACCAGAATTGAACTTGAAACTTTTCAGTCAGCAGGCGACTCTCTATCCACTGAGCCAAACTGGTTAGGGTTTTATTTTTAAATCATGATTTTATTTTTATTAGCTTCAACATTGTCTTATGGTTTCTTGGTTTTTGAATACATTTTCAATGTTATACTGTTTATTTCAAATGTATGTAAATCATTACTTTATATTTCAAAATTAACAGCTTTAGAAGCGTTAAGTCTGAAGCTTGTGTATTTATTTCTCCTAAGTCTCATTATGATGGAACTTGAGTGTATAAAATACAATATATATGTGATGAAGATAATCAATGGGCATCTCAAGGACTCGGTTTTAAGGGTGTTTTCTCTATAGATGAGTTATATTGTCGTATATTGAGAAACCAAAGGCTGCTAAGCTCACCTCACATTAAATTAATCATAGACTTGGAATTTTCCTGATCATCCAAGTGTTGTAATTGAAACAACAAATCCAGATGAGGGGATAGCTGTATTTTGAATTCCAGGAATTAATTTTAATACATTTTCCGCTTGAATTGTAAGACAAGAATTTCCTTGATTACCTTACTTTGACACTGGGGACATTTTTTTTTTTTTTTTTTTAAATCTTACTCTTTCATAGAAGCACCTTTTTGAGCTATGTCCATAGGTGAAATTTTTCTCTGCAGCTTTCACTTTTGAAAAATTAAGGAGTTATTTACATTTTGAATGATAGTTAAAAAATAAGATTTTATTCCTCAGCATGAGCAAATACCTTCAAGTTTACCCTTTAGCTTTTTATTTTTATTAATTTACTAGAGGCTCAATGCATGAAATCCATGTATGGGTAAAGTCCCTAGGCCTGGTTAGTGATCAGGGTCCACTGGCACCTTCTGGCTGCAGACCAGGGCCTCCCTTCCCCAGATGCCTGCTGCCAGCTGCTGGCTGGGGCCTTTCTTTGTTCTGTGCTGCCCCCTGATGGTCAGCGCATGTCATAGCTAGTGATTGGACTCCCAATTGAACTCCTGCAAGGACAATTTGCATATTAGAATTTTATATAGAAAGATTTATTCATTTCCACCCACACGTCCATCATGTGTGATTTACTTTGGAAATTATGAATGAAAAAGATGAATATGCTTTGAATATTATTGGATATTGAATTAACCATGACTTTAGAAAAGGACAAAGCCATAGATTTATTATCAGTGGAAACTGCTAAGAATGGGAACAAACTACATAGGAAATTAAAGTAATGCTTTCAACAAAAAATAATAATAATGATAATAATTTCTCAATCCTACTCTTACACATTAATCACGGAGTTCAGTGAGTGGAGGAAAACGCAGGAATCCCACTACATCCTCACACACTCTCTGCTCTATATTATGTTTTTTTCTCTGTGATTAAGAAAATGGACAAGTACCTCATTTTTCCCTTATTTTTTAAAATTTTCTTTACTGATTAAGGTGTTACATATATGACATTATTATTATTTTTTTAAATTCATATCTTAAGCCCAGTCCCATTGGCTTTTCCTCCTTTCCAAACTTTTCCCTAGAGATGGGCCTTTTTACCACTCACATGGTATCTAAATTAATAATAAAAAAAAGGCTATTTCCTGGAACTCATAAAATAGTATGTGTTTTATAATAGAATTACCCATCTAGTTCCTTTGTTGTTTAAATTAAAATGATTTCATCTTATTCTAAAATTATATGTTATTTTTTAAATGTTCAATATTTGATCCACAGATAACTTATTTTATTAGAAGCATAAAATGGTGATCCAACATATTTTTCATTTGTCACATCATTATTTCTTAAATAATTCACTTCTTTATTTTCTAATTCGAAATGATTCCTTCATCAAATGAACATTTTTGAATATATTTGCAACCAACTTTTAAGTGAAAATTTAAAAGGAAAAAGACAGTGTTGTCATTAAGAACAATGTTATTTCACTGCTTTTTAAAATTTTGCAGTTAGGCAGAAGAGATTCAGGTAGGACTGAGGAAATTTCGGGATGGGTCAAATGACCCACAGTTTCTTCTCCTTTAAGAACAAGTCAAGGCTACTTACCTTCCTACTTCATTTCACATATGAGGCTCAGAGTTGTCAATTGCCCTTAGTCACTGAGAGAGACCTTTTATTTATTTTCCTTGACAGAACAGTAAAGACTTGATTTTACAAAACTCAATTTAAAAGTCTTCAGATTTAATGGACACAATTTCTGGTGGGATGTCATATGTGAAAATTAACACCCTGTTAACTTAAAAATGCCTTTAACCAAGATTTGCTTATAGTTAAATTAACAGGTTATATTTTGCTATTGATTCACTGTTATTTTTAATAAATTTTAGAAAATAGACTATATGTTGGAAAAACACTGTAGAAATTTCCCTGACATAAATATTAGATATCTACAACTATAGTATACATATATTATAATCCAAGAGTCACAGCTCATACACAGTGTTTGATGAATGATTAGCATTTGATCACACCGCATAACACATGAGAATTGGTTCTGTTGTTGCATGGCTGGTGTGAGTTTCTACAGCAGATTTAAAAAAAAAAAAAATATATATATATATATATATATTTGTTGATTTCAGAGGGGAAGGGAGAGGTAGAGAGAGAGAAACATCAATGATGAGAGAGAATCATTGATCAACTGCCTCTTGGACACCCCACACAGGGGAACAAGCTTGCAACTTAGGCATGTACTCTGATCTAGAATCGAACCGTGACCTCCTGGTCTATAGTTGGATATTCCACTGAGTCACGGCAGTGGGCTCTGCAGCAATTTTAATGTGTGCTTGCTGATGTTTTGATGATGCTAAGCCATGCCCCAGCCATGTGCATTTGTTTACTTTTGGTGACTGGTGGATGCACATATTTACTAGACCTATTCGGTATTAATTTAAAATTCCAGTAATACATATAGACAACTTTTTTGTTAAATCAAACTTTTATATAAGACTTTCGGCTTTAATGGACATACCCTTCTCCAAATTAGTCTGTTATATTGAGATTTTACTACACTGAAAGAAAAGAAGAATCTCAACTAAATAACCTTATTTGAAGCTGATGGAATATTACTCAATCACAAAAAAAGAAGAATATTTTGCCCTTTGTGACAACAGGTATGAATATGGAGAACATTGCACTAAGTTGAAATAAACCAGCAACAATAAGACAATTACTGTATATTCTCACTTACTAGTATTAAAAAAAAAAAGTAGAACTTAAGTTCCATTGTATCCTGTATCTTGACTATAATTAATAGTATTATATTGCATATTTAAAATTTACTAGGAAAGTAGGTCTAAAGTGTCCTCACCAAGAAAGAAATAATATAACTATGGGAGATATTGGATAGATTAGTTAGTTTGCTGGTGGTAAACATTTCACAGTCTATATGTATATCAAATAATCATATTGTGTGCCTTAAATATATTTAATTTATATTTGTCAGTTATACCTAGAAAAAGGAATATAATACATTTTAATCAATCTAAAAATCCCCCACACCAACAAAAAGTATTTAATTGAGCTCCCCAAAATACAATACATTGATAAAACAGATCAGAATTACTAAACATCACTGCAGCAATGGGGGGGTAGTACCTCAGCACAGTGGGAGACATTCAGTAGTGTCTAAAAAGTGAAGAGTCAAAATCTATATTTATAGGATTTGAGGTCTGGATTCAGTGATTTAAGGTAGATATTCAAGGGAGTACAACTATTGGAGACTGAACAAAAATCCTGACATAATCATTTAGGGTGGGTGACGATAGCAAAGGGAGGCGGCAGTTAGCTTGAAAATCAAACTCTTTCTTTTCTTTTTTCTTTTTTTAAAATTTAATAAATCTTTATTGCTCAGATTATTACAATTGTTTCTCCTTTCCCTTCCATAGCTCCCTTCCACCCTGTTACCACCCTACCCTCTGCCCTTACCTCCCCCCCAAATTGTGTGTATTGTTTTCCAAGGTAATTGATTTCCATAATGTTGATAATGCAAATAATACAGTTATCTATTGGTTTACAGTTTTATCTTTCCAAGGAAAAGTTTCTCTGAACCAAATTACTAAGTCCTGTTGAAACAGGTCATTTTAATTCAGAGTACTAATAACCAGGTCATTTTAATTCAGATGGTCAAGTACTCGAGTCTAAAAGGCTATGTTGATTACAAAGGTTCATCAAAATTTAAGGTTTGATTTTCTTTTATTTATTTGTCTAATATGCATACATTTGTGCTTTAAAAAAGAGTATTCCTATCAAAGTATATCCCATTATAGGTGCTCATTCTAGAAAATTATAATGGCATCTCTTGTTAATGGCTGTTTACTGTTACATTGATTGTGACAGAGTGCCAATGTCACCTTATTTGGGAACATTTGGAATCTTCTTTTTCCCCCCTCTATTATAAAATAAATTCAATGGATACATTAATAGAGACCTTTTTAAGTCTATTCTCCCTTTTTGATCTAACTGCATTGAGAATTATGCTAAATCTAATATTGTCATTGTTCTTCAGTTGTGATAGGGAAGATAATGTAATTTATTTGACAGTAGTATTGACATCTAACAATTAGGCACTGATTTAAATTCCACATCTTACATTAGATAATCAAAATGTTGTGACAGAACTTCCACGTGCCACTTTAACTAGAAAAGCTATCACATTAAACACAGTACTACCATCAACAGTATTCTCACTTAGGTAGCACCTATACCCAGAAAGCATATCAGTAAGTGAAGCACTACAAAATTTGTTTCTCGTTCAGGGTTCCACTGAGAAAATTTTATATAAATTCTTTTAAAAAAACAGATGAGATTAATGCCATACATGTTTTTTTTGTGTGTGTGTGTTTTCCCCAAGAAGTCTAGAATGACCATTGAATCAAAGAATAGGTCTTTATAAATGTCATAAAATGCTACAGCATAATATGTGAAATGTTGATACTTCAAAACCAAATACAGAGTTGTTATATAGTAGTAAGTTTGAGATAATATTATTTTAAATACTTCACAAAGATTTATTGATCAAGTTAGTCAAAATTTGAAAGATTCCAGAGAAAATGCATGAGGGAGCTGATAAAGTGTAGGTTCTGGAGGAAAGAGTCGTGAGAAGGGTATAGGAGCTCAGGTGGGAAAAATAAAAAATGGTACCAAAGAGGAAAAAGTGATTTTTAATTTATGAGATAGGTGTGGAATGGAGAAAGAACTTTGAAAAACTATTTCCATGTTGACCAACTGTGGCGTCATTTGTGAAAGAAAGTTAACTGAATAGCTTTGTTTAATAAATGTCTTATTTTTAATGCATGGCAATGAGCTAGTAAGGTATTTGCCATTATTGAAAAAATTTAAGTCTTCAAGGCAAATCATTGACAGTGGGAAAAACAGAGACTGGGGAAAAATAGACAAAGGAGTAATAAACAAGGAATACAAAATCATTGCCAGTATTTGCATACTGCTTCAAATACTTCAGAGTTATACTGCCCTCACTAAACATTATTTTTAGCTTCTGAATAATTAATAACTACACCTGGAAATAATTATTCATAGCCTATGTATTCCTCTCCCTTGCAGGAAAATTTTAGTTTTAGAAGCTCATTGATATAATACATTGCTTGGGGACCTCAAATTTACAGATTAAACATCCTGTTGTCAAGGTGTAAGGCTCAAAGTGAGGCATCACAGATGATGTATTATACATTTGTACACTGTATAAGTGTTATTACCAACTAAAAGCTCAGTGCACAAAAATTCATGCATTGAGGGCGGGGGGGAGGGGTGGGCAAGGGGGCATCCTTCAATCCCACCTGCACCCAGATAGAAAGAAATGGCTTGGCAAGAGGACAGACAGCCCTACAATCTTGCAGTTGGGGACCCCTCAGGGAATGTCCACCTGTCAGTTTAGGCCCTCTTTCTGGGGGATTGGGCCTAAAATGACAATCAGACATCCCTCTGGCAACCCGGGAGCCCTCAGGGTATGTCTGACTGATGGCTTAGGCCCATTCTCTGCAGGAGCATAGGCTTAAGCTATCAATCGGACATCTTTAGTGCTGCTATGGAGACAGAAGAGGCTCCAGTCACTGCCGCTGTTCTCACAGTCATCAGCTCGGCTTGTGGCTAAGTGGAGCCGCCCCCGTCCCCCACCATGGGAGCTTTTTAAAACAAGATGTCGAACAATAAACCAAAATAGAACTGTAGATGGAAGAAGAAATTGCTAAAATATATAAGGAGTATTTAAAAAGAAAGGAAAGGGGAGGGCGGACGGGTAAATAAATCTTAACATTAATTCAGTAAGTAGGTAACTTTCTTTTCAATTCAATACAAATATTTTTAAAATTACAAACCCCTACAAAATTATAAGTAAGAATGGGAAATCTACAGAGATTCAAAATAAATTCAGAGAAAAGTTGAGAATATTTTCATGAATATAGAATTGCAATGAAAGTCTCAATGACATTAATGATTTACTTTTATTAACCACTTTGATTGAACATATACTTTGTGAATGTAAATATGCCAATTAACTTTGCAAGAATTGGAATTTCAATAAATGCTATCCTTTTAATAAATATCCATAAAAAGTGATATTTGTATCTCAGTCTATTGAGAAATAACAAAATTCAAATTGACCAAAATAAATCAGTAGAGGGATTTGAACTAAATTAACAAGGGTTGGATGGATGGGAAGAGATCAACCAAAGAACTTGCATGCAAATATGCATAACCCATGGACACAGGTGTAAAGACCTAGGGCAGGGAGCCTGGTAAAGGTTTGAAGGGGTCAATGGGGCAAAAGGAAGACATGTAATACTGTCAACCATAAAGATTTAAAAAAAGTTTAATGAGTTTAATATAACCTAGTCTCACAATATAATAGGAATAGACTTCTTCATACCTGTGTGTGACATGCTAGGTTTCCTGGAGTTTTTCTGTCTATAGAAAGACTTTGCCATGGATACGATAAACTATTTATAGCATTATTGTTCTCAAAGGTGGCAGAAGAGGTATACACCCCTCTTCTGACCCCCTCAAAAAGAAAAAAATAAGCATATTCTTGGGGTGTGGAGATAAGCTGTGGGCAGATAGAAAGAGATGGCTTGGCAAGAGGACAGACAGCCTACAATCTGTGTGTATGTGAATTCAAAAGGAAAGAGGCAGGGGGGAGGTCAATGGGGGGGAAGGAGACATATGTACCACTATTTGTAATACTCCAAACAAAAATTAAAAAATAAATGAAATAAATAAAAATGAAAAGAATAAAATGAATGGTGGTCAGCTTATTTAGATGAAAAATAAATAATAACTGGGAACTTTCCAGAACACTGGAAAATATGAATTCTCATATACAGTGAGAACAATATATTCTAATTAGGGTAAATAAAACAAATCCTAATATGGATGTACGAGAGATCCAATGCATGAAATTCATGCAAGAGTAAGCCTTCCTTCCCCTGGCTGCCAGCACCAGCTTTCCTTTGGCACCCAGGACCTGGGCTTCACTCTGGCCTGGTTTCATCTGGAAGGATGTCTGAAATGATGTCCATATTACCTTAATTAGCATATTACCCTTTTATTATTATAGATATTTATAAAACTACCAGACACAAAGCCAAACATCTATATATATAAAAACCTCATATACAAATAGACCGACTGGTGGAACAACTGAACAACTGTGCTAACCACCAGGGGGCATGCATGGAACATGGTGGGCATGGCCCATGGCAGGTTTGGGGAGCAGGTAGGAGGGGATGCCAGACCAAGTCAGGGCACCAGTTGCTCTCATCAGGGTGAGCCTCTGGTGGTTATTGAAAATTATTTGCCTCCATGCACCAAGGTCCCATCCAGTGTTGACACCCACTGCCAGCACTGGAGCCAACTCTGGCACCCACTATTGGCACCTGGCACCAGTCCTGATTGCTGGCCCTGATTGCCCCTAAGGGCTTCTCCACCTCCCCCTGCTCCTGAGCAGTGATCAGGGCAGCAGTCACCTTTCACACCTGCTGCTATTACCGGCCCCTATTGCTTCACACTGTCAATGTGTGGGGGCAGTGGTAGGAGCAGGGCTTCTGGCAGACAGGGGATCAGAGGCTGTGGCAGGAGGGGCTGTGCGGGGATATGGAGGATAGGCTGAGACTTGCCCCTGTGCCACCATAGCCTCATGACCCACAGTTCCTTTCATGGTGCACAAATTCATGCACTTAGCCCCTAGTGATGTAAGTATAAGTGATGTAAGTATAACAGCAGTATAAGAGAAAAATAGATTCTGTATTTTTATTTTCTATAATAAAGGAAATCAATTAGACTGAAGAAGACTTCTCAACAGCAACAACTGAAAGCAAAAGAGAAAGAAATAAAATTAAGGAGAAAAATTAAGGAACAGATATATAAAGGGAAACTCTTCAAATGCCTTGATTGTCATAGACTATGCCTTAGAATTGCATGTACCAAATAACATATTTTGTGGAACGGAGAAGGACAAAGTTTACTATGCTAAGAACATACATATACTTAAAGTTGTGAAATTTTGCCAAATTTGAAATTGATTCTGCTTTTATGTTCTGAAGTTGTGAAACAATTGAAGATGAAGACTTGACTATTGGCCTACAAGCTAATGAATCAGAGAGTAAAACATTTTAGAATGCATTAATATTTTAATCTTACATTTAATTAAACTGCTATCTTTTGTTCATCATAGGATTTTTGAATTATTTCTTATTTTTTTAAATAGTGTGTGAAATTATCATTTATCTTGATTACTATTTGTATCCCTTAAATTTTGCACTTGAGAAAATTGCTTTTGTCACCTCACCCTAGTCCTGGCCTCAAATTCAAGTTTAATTCTAACTATCATTATTACAGAGTTTCTAAAAATGTTGTTCATTTCAAAAGTCATTCAATTATATGCAAATTCACCTAATCATCTTATATTGAGTAGTGTTGTAGAAGCCACAATAAGGTTAATTATGCTTTTTTTCTGGAAGGATTGTGTCTCATTTTATATGCTGTTAAATGCTTTAGAGGTAAATTTAGTGTTAACAAGGTATAAACTATTAAGTCTTAGGTTTAGTATTGGGTTTCCATTATTGTTCATCCTTTTGCATTTTTTAAAAATATAATTTTTATTGATTTCAGAGAGGAAGGGAGAGGGAGAGAAAGATAGAAACATCAGTGATTAGAGAGAATCATTGGTAGGCTGCCTCATGCATGGCCCCTACTGGGGATCGAGCTTGCAACTTTGGTATGTGCCCTTGACTGGAATCAAACCTGGCATCCTTCAGTCTACAGGCCTTCACTCTATACACTGAGCCAAACCAGGTAGGAATCCTTTTGCATTTTTAACACACACACACACAAATGCATGTACACATACATAAGCTGATCACTATTTTTTTTTTATGATTTAAATGCATTAAACATCCACATTTTCCTTGAGCTTAACATGACATTTTCGTCTCTTATCTTTGGTTATTAATATTTTTTTTCCTTTAGAAGGACAATATGTCATGTCAATGAAAGAGACTTAAGTTAATCATTGCTTTAGAGTTAACTATTTATTGAATTTCTCTATGAGGAAAGATAAATGTGGTTACATTCAAGGTTGGATTTTTTTCTTCTCACAGATACACATTACTCTTCCTTTAGAAGCACAAAACCAATATCTTTCTGGAACAACAGACCTGCAATTATGTATTGATTGTTTTTGGTTTGAAGAATTTGAATGTGCAACTACATTTCTTCCTACTGGGAAACATAGACATTCAATTCAAGGTTTTCACCTAACCCATCTTTCTGCATACTAATATTCTTTCATATTTTATCTAATCTGATATTAAATACAATTATAGAAGTGTAAGTATTACTTTTTTTATCCTTCAAGAATCTCTTTTAGATCATTTTTGTAGTTTTATTTTCCTGATTAATTATCTCTTTAATTTATTGATAAAATTAATCAATTATTGACCATCTTTACTTTTTTTTACTCAGTTATCTGAATCTCCTTTAGCATTATTTCTATCATATTTTTATCCTTTCTCTTTCTCTGTAATGTTTTTGTTTCTAGGTGTTTTTATTGCAAGTAAAACTTGTACAAAAATCAGGGATACAGTTAGAAATACCATATAATACTATCTTCTCTTTCTCTGTAATGTTTTTGTTTCTAGGTGTTTTTATTGCAAGTAAAACTTGTACAAAAATCAGGGATACAGTTAGAAATACCATATAATACTATCTTCTCTTTCTCTGTAATGTTTTTGTTTCTAGGTGTTTTTATTGCAAGTAAAACTTGTACAAAAATCAGGGATACAGTTAGAAATACCATATAATACTATCTTCTTTCAGAAACCATTTTCTTTCTTCTTGGAGAGCAGCTGGGTTAAAAAAAACTCTCATGATGAAATTAATATTGAACTGACATATGTTTTATTATATCAATGTTAGTGCTTCTGGTTTATCCTTTTGCAAGTGGCAGTACTTGGACAGTACTGTCTGAGGTCTCAGTGTTTGCCACATGATTTCATCTTTAATTGTGTCTTTTACTCCAATTTTATCCATTCAGTTCTTTAATACTCTTAAGGTTAGCCTCTCAGCCACTACTTTGAAATTAGTAAATATCTTAAGGGGAAATATCTATTTATGTTTTTAGTTGTTTTCATGTATCACTTTTCTTTTGCCATGACTTTGCTTGGAGCATCACCATATGCTTTGTTGTTGTTGTTCAAATGCAAATTAAATCTTGACTCTTCTTAGGACTTAGTGTTTTTGATGTGTTCCCTCCCTACCTTTCATTGATTCTATGGCCATGTTGTTTTTCATGTACAGCCTGCTTGTGACTTTTCACATTGGCCTCATTACCTAGACACTCCTATAATTTAGCTCCTTCTTTTATTAAATGATTCATTTTCTTATTCTCTTAAATATTTTATTCTACTGTGTAAGCAATCCTATATAATAAAAGGCTAATATGCAAATCAACAGAAGAGCCAAACAACTAGTCCCTATGAGGCTCACTGATCACCAGGGGGCAGATGCTCATTGCAGGAGCTGCCCGCTGATGGTCAGTGCACTCCAGCTTTGAGCTCGGCTCATGGCTAGTGAGTGCAGAGGAGGTGGTGGGAGCCTCTCTTGCCAGAGCTGAGGATGTCCAACTAATGGCTTAGACCAGCACCCCAAGGACTCCCAGACTGTGAGAGGGACTGCAAGAGGTCACAGGCCAGGCTAAGTGACCCCCTGAGTGCACAAATTTTGGGCACCAAGTCTCTAGTATATAATAACTTAATTTGTTATCAATGTATTATCTGTGAAGGTACAAAAAAAAAGAATCAAAAGCACATTTCTTCTTTTTTACTCTAGAAAGACCTCATCTTGAGCTAACCCCATAATCAGACCATAGTTCTATACATTTTTCCACATCAACATTTGTTTCAATGCATTATTTTAATCCTCACTGAAGATATACTTATTGATTTTAGAGAGAGAGGAAAGGGGAGAGAGAGAGAGAAACATGGATGTGAGAGAAAAACATTGGTCTGTTACCTCCCATGCTCACTCCAATCTAGTTCAATCCTAGGTTTGAACTTTCAACCTTGGTGTCCCCTGATGGGGAATAAAACCTGCAACCTTTCTGAGTACAGAGGACACTCTAACCACCTGAGCCAGCTGGATGAGGCTGTTATACTGTGTGTTTTTTTCTTTTAAAATTTAATGAGGAATTAATTTCTTTCAAATATCATGGTAGGCACAAAGATACAAAGGTGAGGGGAAAATGACTTTTTAAAAAGAAAATTACTCTAGAGACTAGTGTGTTAGGAGAGACCAAGTTATTGTTGGCTAGTAGATCTTTCTCCCTTCTCAGCTTAGGCATGAGCTGGCCAGCTGGTATCATCCCTAAACTACAAAATCCACAATACAACTGACCTCTTCAGTCACTATGCACATCTTGCCAACGAAGTAATGTGTTCGAGGATGTGAATCCAGGCCTTCTAATTAACATTTCTGCAATAATGTTTGGGTGACTGTGCTTCCTTTCAACTGCCTGCTTAATTTGTGAAATAGTCTGGGGAAGGGGGGAAATCTTTTTTGTCATTCTACTTAGAAGGAGGGGGTCTCAGGACACCATGAACATTTTGCTGACTCTCTGCTTGTGAATTTCCCCTGTAACCTTGCCTATGCTATTGCAATGGTTGCTTAAACTCAGTGTGTGTACTGCATGTGGTTCAATGTTGTATATCACATTTCCATTTTCAAACATTTCACTATTCGTGCATATTTTCAAACGTGTTACCTAGGTTATATTATATTTAACTTATAATCTATACCTAATGACTAATCTAGCTCTTTATTCTTGCCTTTTGAGATCACCATATTACTTCCATTGTATTCAAAATCACTTGAAAAATGAAGGACACAATAAAATGGGATTTATATTGATATACTGTATTATAGTTCACTGTATTTGAATATCACAGTAATAAATGTCTTTGTTATCCAAACACTATTTCTATTGAAGTAATGTAAGTGGCACTATTAAACAAATTTTTCTAGCATTTTTTAAGGGACAACTTTACAGAAATGCTATTTGCAGATGGTCTCCAAAGAATTATTTATAAATATACATTTCCAACTCATCAATGATTAATGCTAAAATAAATTAGTAGATGGGAAATGCCACTTCTAGATTTGTGTTAAAAAAAAAGATCTTCCCCCAAATTCTCCGAATTTCTGAGGAAATTATTCTCTCTCTATCTCTCTGTTTTATATATTCCACAAAAGGAAAACATTTGAAAATCAAGCTGAAAAAAATAGACATACCAAATTTCTTCCAGACATTATTTGATAAGCTATAAACCTTGAAATATCAGAGATGATAGCCAGTCTGACAATGACCTTTAGTTATAATACCAGATATGTGATGCTATAAAGATATTCATGCTCATTTTCTTCTATTGAAGCCACTAGGGACTAACTCCTTTTAAATATTTACTAAGTAAGAACCCTAACTACCAGTATCTTTCTATCTATCTATCTATCTATCTATCTATCTATCTATCTATCTATCTATCTATCTATCAAGAGACAGTGGACAGAATGCCATAATTACCAAAACAACCGGTCCTTATGCCACCCACTGTGGCCAGTGAACTGGCCCAATCAGGGGGTGGGGCCAGCCAGCCAACCTCCCTTGTCCCCTCCCTCCAGTTATCTCCATCCCCATTGAGGGCAGCCCAGAAACCAATCCCGCTCTGGCCCTTTTCCCCAGTGGGCCCCACTCCCAATTGGCACGCCCCACAACAAAAGGGGTGGTGCTAGCCAGCTAACTCCTGAAGCCCCTCCACCGAGCCAGCTCCATCCACTATCAGCCCCATTTGGGGATGGGGCCAGCTGTCCCTACCCTCAATCGGCCCCCTACCCCAATTGGGGGCAGGGTCCACAAGCCAACCTCCCATGGCCCCTCCACCTAGGCAGCAAACCTCCCTCCATCTCCTCCTCCAGACAGGTCGATTGGAGCCAGGCTAGCCGGACTCCACCCATGCATGAATTCATGCACTAGGCCTTTAGTGTAATATATTTGATAACAAAGAATACAGTTCCCATGCTCTCTGCATTTATCTGGATCAGCAACTAGCTACAGGGAAGAAGTGAAACCAAAGTTTCTTAGTAACATGAAACCCATCACTACCTTTCAGATGAACTATGTGTTTCCTTTAACAGAACCCCAAGAGATTAGAAGTACCATTTAGTTAAAAATTGAGATAAGTTAGTCCCAGTTGAGTGTCTCAGTTGGTTGGAGCTACATGCCATACAACAAAAATAATTGCCAGTTCAATTCCTATCAGGGCATATATTAGGTTGTGTGCTCTATCCCCAGTCGAAGTCTGCTGATGATGTTTCTCTCTATCTCTCTCACCCTTTTTCTCTCTCTCTAAAATCAATAAACATATTCTTGGATGAGAATTTTTAAAAATTGAGATAAAATAATCACATGCCAAACTTAGGATGTCTCCAAATCTCATGAAAAGACCCTCTCTTTTTCATGAAGGATACTACTGTGGCATATTTACCTGATGTCTAGTGTTCATTCCCTCATAGCAATGTTCTAATCTAGCATGTTGTATAGACAGAGCATATCCAAACAAGTCTTCTCTGTCTGTGGAAAACAAAATTAAAAAATAAACTCAGAACAAACAAAAGAACACTCTGTTCTGTCTTTTCTATTTTTTTGTTTGTTTAATATACAGGGTTTTTTTTGTTTTTGTTATTTTGTATTGATTTCATAGAGGAAGGGAGAGGAAGAAAGCAACAGAAAACTCAATGATGAGAGAGAATCATTGATTGGCTGTCTCCTGCATGCCCCACACTGGGGATCGAGACTGCAACCCAGGCTGTGTCCTGACTGGGAATTAAACCATGACCTCCTGGTTAATAGGTCACTGCTCAACCACTGAGCCAGGCTAGTTGGAACTGATATCCATAGATCTTCTATGGAGAGGAAAAATATCCCAGTCAGAGCAGATTTGGCAATGGAATTGTAGTACAACTAGTTAAACATTATCAAATAATCAAAAAAGGTTATTTCACCTTTGAGAACCTTCAAAAAGTTTAACATGCGATGTAATTGTGGATCTTCAAACTAAGATGTGTTATTTGGTATTTACCAAACATATGGGCCACTTTCACTTTCTCTACATAGAAAACGTGTTAATGTCTTGATAAATAATATCATACTATCTACACTGTCTGGGATATCTGCTTTCACAATTCATTTTGAGTGGGATCTGAGAGCAAAGCTAAAGAAACTACTAGAACTAAACTTTATCTGGTCCCAGTTCATATATTGTCACGTCTTATTCATTTTAGTAAACATAACTTTGGTTTTATAACATTGTAAATCTATATAATTAGTTACAATTATTTTGGTATTTTGCAGTATAATATGAAAATCATATAAAGGAAGTGTAGCCAAAACTGGTTTGGCTCAGTGGATAGCGTCGGCCTGTGGACTGAAAGGTCCCGATTCAATTCCGGTCAAGGGCATGTACCTTGGTTGTGGGCACATCCCCAGTAGGGGGTATGCAGGAGGCAGCTGATGGATGACTCTCTCATCGATGTTTCTAACTCTCTATCCCTCTCTCTTCCCCTCTGTAAAAAAATCAATAAAATTTATATTTTTTAAAAAAGAGGAAGTGTGAAGTTTTGTAAAAGATTCAAACTTAGGCAATATTATAATTAGTTTATAATTGTACTTAAAATGTCAAAAAATGTCTATAAATATCATTAAAGATTGCATTATCTATACTCTACCTTTTGCAACACAATACTTATCTGTTCCTATGATTTATGCAATTGATAGTTTTCAGATTTGATAACATTTAACTAAAAGGTAAACTGCAACTGGAGAGCATTATGCTAAGTTAAATAAGCCAGTCAGAGAAAGATAAATATCACATGATCTCACTTATTTATGGAATATAATTGAACAACATAAACTAATGAAAAAAACAGATCCAGAGACAGAGAAGCATCGATCAGACCTTCAAACCTCAGAGGAAAGGTAGGGGAGGGTCAGGGAAAGGAGGAGAGATCAACCAAAGGACTTGCATGCATGCATATAAGCCTAACCAATGAACACAGATACCAGGGGGGTGAGGGCATGAGTGGGGGGGAGGGTAGGAGGGTCAATGAGGGGATAAGGACACATATGTAATACCTTAATCAATAAAGAAATTTAAAAATAATTATAATAAATAAATAAATAAAAGGTAAACTGCAGAGGGGCCCCTGAGATGGATACATTAGGAACAAGAGAGAAACAGGTCGAAGATCTGCCCCCAGAAAGCTGATTTTAAATTGTATTTAGATTCTATCACACTAACACTTGCACAGGCAGGTGAACCGAGAAGACATTTCCAGTCCTCAGCAGGCCAAACCCCGATCTGGGTTTCCAACCCACCTGGGCCTGGCACATAGCCCAAGAAGCCTTCAGCCTGATTTCTCTTCCAAGATGGGTTTTCCCTTCTCTAGTCCTAGAAAAGTTGCTCTGTCTATTGCCAAAGCCTATCTCAAAAGGTCCGAGTGCATGTATTAAAAAAATGAATCTGACTTTCACTCAGGGCTCTTACTCCATCCAGGCTATTTACCAACCTGAGCTGATGGGAGAAACAAGAGTGAGTGAAGAAGAGTCCTGAAACAAATGGGCAGTCCCTCCGATTGAAACCCCAGGGAATCCTCAAGTTAGGAGAGTCTAAACTCAAAAGAGACTGTGTTGAACCGTAGTTGCGTTCACTTCAGGTTTATACTTTTTGGAACATGTTACTTAGCTTTTCTATTCCTTAGTTTTAACTTTTTTCATTTTTTAATTTTTACATATATTTTACTGATTGTTTACAGAGAGGAAGGGAGAGAGAGAGAGAGAGTTAGAAACATCAATGAGAGAGAAACACTGATCAGCTGCCTCTTGCACACCACCTACTGGGGATGTGCCTGCAACCAAGATACATGCCCTTGACTGGAATTGAACCTGATAGCCTTGAGTCCACAGGCGGACACTCTATCCACTGAGCCAAACTGGTTAGGGCAGTTTTTGCTTTAGCAAAACAGAGTCAGAGATATGTACTCTGTTGAACAGCAGGACAATGCTGTTTTTCAAAGTCAAACTATAAAAAAATTATAAATGCATGTGCTTCAACCTATTATCCTGATAATAATGATGAGAACCTACCTGAAAATGAATTGGGAGCACCTGAACTATTGCTTCAGAATAGCAGAAATAGTTATTTTTATTATCTACACGTTTGCATCTAAAGTAGCCGATGCCACATTAAACCCTGTGAGCTGCAGAAAAGATTCCACTACCATGGAATCCCCACGTTAAATCAGAAATGCTAATATCAAAATTTCAACTTTTTAACTTTGATATCAGGGCATATTTGCATTCGTTTATATTTTAAAACAATTCAAAAGGAATTGCAACCATAAATATAGAAAAGCTCAACATGATTATTCCCATGTATCTTTGATTCACAAACATATTAGCTTAGGTTTTTCTAATGTTCCAGGTTTTCTTTCAAAACAAAGGAGTTAAGAGCTGAAGTGGTTTTAAATAGAGGACGATAATTCATTGTCATTAGCTGAAACAAATCTGTCTTAGCAGCTATTTTCCGACCATACAGTAGAAAATAGAAACCTATTTTGAGGCAAAGCTGAAATGGTGCTATTTACAAGGGCCAGAATTCCATTTCAAAGAGCAAGATTAGAGTTGGCAGGGTCTGCTCAGGGCCACCTGGGCTGAGGTTTGAAAAGAAGCTTGCAAATGGGGTTGACTTTAGCACGACTTCATGCACAAGTTCTGTACTCCAATCAGCACCAGCTCTGGGTCTAGGTTTGGCTGCAAACGGATGATTCTTGGCTATGGAAGGATAGGCACTATGTGAAATCATATTGACTTCTGGAGCTAACTCCATACAAAAAAAAATCAGAATACCAGAGGTACTGACTTTTTAAGTTTTAAAGTTTGAAGTAATTAAGCACAAGGAAAAACAAAAAACAAAAAAAAACAAGGGTTGGTATTTGGTAACTAGGAAGTCAATTGTTAGGAAAGGGGAAATGAGGCATAGACTTCATCTGCAGCTATACCTGGGAAATGTCAGGGCCTGGGCTTGACCACTGAGATCACTGCTATCCAAATCCTTCCTCGCTGTCCCACTCTGAGAGAGGTGCACCTGCTTCCTGGGCCCTCCAAATAGTCTGATAATATTCTTGGCTTTTTGGTTGCCATTCTTTCTCCTCAATTTGATGAAGCCTGTTATAAACAGAATTCTAAAATGTATTTTTGTTTTTGAATTTAAAGGGAAATAGAATATGTTTAATAAAATAGGAATATGGTGGTTTTTTTTGTTTTGTTTTGTTTTGTTTTTAGCAGCTTCATTTGAGGAATTTGGAAAGTTTTCTGTGCTTGAGTAGCCAGACCTTTGAGTTGGCTGCTGTAGATAGGAATTAAAACAACATCCAGTCAGTACCATAAAAGTGAAGTTTCTGGTCCTCTTCCCAATGCCTCTGAAGTAATAGGACACATGGTCATTCTGTTTGATGGAACCTACTGGAGCTCACATGAGGGATGGGTGACTGTCCTTCCCCTAGTCACAGCATACCCAGCACTCTGCAGAATCTTGCAAATCTATGGCAGAATGCTAATTTCCCTATCTCAGGTGTTCCTGAGCCATATATAAATGGGGTAGGACAAAGCAAACATGAATTTATTCAATAACCATACAGTCGGCCCTCTACATCTCTATAGATTCAACAAAACAGATCAAAAACTGTCGTTTTGATCTGCTGCTGGAAATCTTCTGCAAAACCCAGATACAGAGGGCTGACCATATAGTTATTGAAAACCCAGGTATAGCCCAGCCGGCTTGGCTCAGTGGTTGAACATCGACCTATGAACCAGGAGGTCAAAGATTGATTCCAGGTCAGATCACATGCCTGGCTTGCAGGCTTGATCCCCAGAATGGGATATGCAGGAGGCAGCTAATCAATGATTCTCTCTCATTGGTGATGTTTCTATCTCTCTCTCCCTTTCCCTTCTTTGAAATCAATAAAATATATATTTTAAAGAGCAACCTCAGTGAAGTGGATGGGCACAGTTCAATTCTGTGTTGTTCAAGGTTCAACTATGTTATTAAGTAAATACTGTCAGAAAAGGTAAGAATTCACAATTAGGAAAAAAATCTGTTTGAAGTTTAGTCAACTGAGCGGGACATCTTTATCTTCAATCCCACTGGTAACAGTTTTGTAGCCAGAGGAATTAACATCATTGCAAATTACCTAAGCAGATAACAATACCTCTCCAAACTGTTAGAGACTAATAATCTTCTAACTTCAAAATTTCAGAAAAAATAATTTGACCCTTCCTCTCAAACATTTGAGCATGTCAGATGGAATTGTTTTTATTATGATTCTTCATGCTGTATCAGGAGGAAAGTGATTCTATCTTTCATCGAAAATATTTTTTCAATTCTTTTAAGAGCTTAAGCTGGCAGATTCATGTTTGCATATTTTGCAATATGAAACTTTTTTTTTAAATTTCCATAATGACAGATTTTAGAGAATATTTGAATTTAATGTCCATGGAAACAAAGTTAAGGGTGGACATCAAATAATCATCTCAATAAATCATTTTCATTTGGCCAGAAACTTTGGAGTTTCAGGAACAGCAAAGACATGTGCTGTTAAATATCAGCAGTGGTTTCACATGCCGGCAAGCTGGGAATCTGCTCAGGCAGCTGCACGGAGACCCTCCAGCCAGGATTATTCCAGGTTCTCTATGCACAGGCTGACTAATCCAGTCCCAAGGACATTTACATACAGTCCTATGCAAACGCTCTAAAGTCTGATTTCAGGGACACCAGGACAGCCTTTCTGCCAAAATAATAACTCCAGGAGCCGAGATCCAGAGGAGGAGATGCCACCACCAGTGAGTACCTCGCTTTAGGTCGCTGCTTGTCTTCCTTGGAGCCGTTTTTCAAATGAATCTGCCTGGCACTTTTGTTCATTTAGTTCCTGGGGAAAGTGGTAAATGTATCCTCTGTCCATTTTTCCCTTCAGAGGAGATAACACGTTTCCCTCTTTCTGCCTCCCTCATCTTCCACAGAATAGGAGAAAAAAAATCATTATGCATTTGACATCCTCCCACACACTACATTGTGTGGCACACATCCCTCAACTTTATTAATATCTCTTCAGTCCACTGCATATATTACCAGTTATTTTAAATTCCTAAGATATGCCTTTTGCACTTTTTATGAAACATGTTTACCAACATGGATGGATTGTAGTATAATAAAATATGCATTAAATCTCCCCACTCAATGACACAGCACCTCACATTTGTTAGAGTGGCCATTATCAACAAGGAGTAACACGTTTTGCAGAGATTGTGGAGAAAGGGAACACCTATCCATTGCTGGTGGGAATGTAAACTGGTATAACCAATATAGAAAACAGTTTGGAGAAGCCTTTAAAAGGTAAGAATAGAGCAACCGTACAACCCAGCAACCCCTCCCCTGGGTATGTACTTGGAAACATGCATTCACAAAGATATATGTGCCATGTTCGTAGATATATATATATATATATATATATATATATATATATGCATGTGTATGCATGTACACATTGCTTAGCCTACCATAGGGATCACATTAATAATTTTATTGTATATTTTAAAGAGAGTGATTTTTTTTTTACTTTTAATTACTGTGTAACTGTGATAATTCAAATAGGTTTCCCTGAAATTTAAAATTACCCTAGATGACATTTTAAGAATAATTAAGGAAAGTTTCTAGATATAATTTTAGAGAAAAATTGGTTCAAAAATATAAGGAACACTACCGGTATGCCAGGCAGATCCATTGAAAGGTAAGAAGACACTGAAAAAAACCCCTGGAGATACACAAAATGCTGATGTGGAGAGATCGTGTGTTTTGTTACACAGAGTAGAGAGATAGGCATTGTCCACTTCACAGACCCATATTCTACAGGACAGGTCCCACAAGCTCTTCTCACTGCAGTGAATCAGTCTTGGGGGCAGGGAGGGAAAATGGGGGGTTGAGAAACAGCCCAAGGTATATGCAACAGTCAAAAAACAGCAAGGCCTAGATTTTGGAGGAAAACAGAAGCTCCCACCTCTGGGGAAGCACTAGTGCGGTGAGATTCTGGAATGCCTTTCAATCATTTTGAAACATCTACACTAAAGTGAATGGTGGTGGAAATGCCACCCATGTATATATCTTGCAAAGACAGGAATAAAAATAAAGTTATATTTACTTTACATGCAGGTTTAGTAAAGTGTTTGGCAGTGACTGGGTACAACAGAGTAGTATGCCTCTATGCCAGAAGTTTCATTATGCAATGGAAATAAAGGACACACAAATCCCAGAGGTTTACGATGACAAAGCCTTTGTTTTATTTTCATCACGTACCCACCACAGGTCAACAGTGGCTTTGCTTCAACTCACCTTCACTCTAGCCCAGGATGACACAAAACATGCTCCATCTGGAATCTAACTGGGTCACTCGACAAAGAAAAAGGGACATGGTAAAGCATGGGCTTCCTTATAAAGCTTATAAACTTTCCATATGGAATATACAATGTTGACCTTGATCACATCCCATTGGCTAGAGCAAGTCATGTGGCCAAAGCCAATGCCATTCTTGAAGGTGAAGGAGAGCAAAACCCTCAAGAGTTTGTTGTTGTTATTAATGAATAGTATAATTTATCACATCCTCTATTTTATGACTTACTATATGAAATGAAAACATAATAAGCAATGAAAAACCCAAGTAAAAATGTGGTCAGCCTGGCCAGCTGAGCATCAACCTAGGAACCACCAGGTCAGCAGCTCAATTCCTGGTCAGAGCTCAGTACCCAGTTGGAGGTTTGCAGGAGGCAGCAGAATAATTACGTTTCTCTCTCATCAATGTTTCTCTCTATCCTCTCCTTTCCTCTCTATCTAAATATCAATGAAATATATTTTAAAAATGTGTTCATCTAATGGCATAACCACAGTCAATTGAAGTAGAAGGAAGACAGTAATATCCGAATTTAACTGATGTAGAAAGAGTCTCATAAAGATGACCTGACATGTCCAAGGTCATAACCCTAATCAATTTGGGACAAAGTGAGAATATCCAATTCCATACTTTCTTCACTCAGGCCTCTTTCCAGCACTGTTCAGTCTGCATGAGGTAGTTGGAAGGAGCAGGAAGGAGCTCCTTTTTTGTGTGAACTTAAAAAACTACTTATTGAAGGTTAGGATCAATGCCAATCTCATCTTTAGGGGTAAAATATAATGCATTTCTGGGGACCAAAAGAGATGTCACTATCGATCTGCTTCTCTCCCCCCACACCCCCATAGTTGTTCCTATATATGAGGGCGCAAGAACAAGTGCCCTTGGTGTTTGGGATAAATAATGCAGGCACCAGACCCAGGTTTTGAAGTCACATGCTATTTCATCCATACAATTTCCTAGGTTAACTTTGGATAAGCACTGTTTTTCTGTGCCATTTTTTAAAATGGAAAATTATAAAGGAAACAAAAATAAATGGATCTATTTAGGTAGTGAGGTGACCAAAATCTCTAATAAAGTCATTAACTGCTTTATTGCACAGGTTGCTCAGAACTCCCTTGTTTCATTCATGTTATGAAACCTCTGAGAATTAGTTCATTGCCCTGTTTGAAATTACAGGTCAAGTTACTCCCTGAAAAAGAAGTGGCTGCAATGGCAGCTTTCCTTTCCTCAGGTATTCTCTTGGCCTTCCTCCTTTATAATTATGAGAACACAGCTTTCAGATTTGCCTCTGAGGATTCACTACCCTTTATAGAATAATTAAAGATGGGTTATCCGTTGAATATTATTGTTGAGTCTGGAAAGCTCATAATGCATTTTCTTATCTGACAAAAAAGTAATTTAAAAACAATAGCTACTCCCAGTGTGTGTGTGTGTGTGTGTGTGTGTGTGTGTGTGTGTGTGTGTAAGTGAGTTTGTAGCTGCCTGGTATACTTAAATATTTCAATAATGTGGTAAGTGTATGACATTTATTCTTAACTTTCTCTCATAAAAGAACATTCAAAACTCCCTCTAACTTCTAGCTCTGTCTGGGAGGCATTATAAAAAATTTAGTTATAACATAGCTTTCAGGATTTTAATGAGGTCAAGCAGTTAGACAAACAATGATTAATTTATAGAAAAGCCACCTGGAAGAGTCCTTGAATGCTGTAGCAAGAAAGGTGATGAAAAAAACTAAGAGTTAAAATAATTATGCTTTTTTTTTACAAGTGCATTATGTAAGCTCATCAATGAACTAAAACCCATCTGTCTGACAAAACAAGGAGATAGTTTATTCATCGTGTTTAGTCATTTTCATAATTTTGGCTCAACTATTTCGGGACAGTTAGCTTGGGGATAAATCACCTGAGCTCAAAAGACTGGGAGAATATCATTTTGCTCATTGGTGTGCTTCCCCCCTCTTTACGTGCAACTGGGATGCTATCCTCAGAGAGAGAAAGTACTTTACCTTCGAGATCAGAATCTCATTTGTGGTCTCTGGCATTTTCCCTGCTAAGCCACCTCAGCTCTTGTATGGGAGTGCTCATGCACTTCCAAAAACACTCCACATAAAATGAAAGCTGGATCAGACAATGAAATGTGGACTGAACAAGTGCTCTGATTGCTGCCAGGCCAGAGGGACTGCTTCAAACGTTTTAGATGGTATGTTCTGGTCAGTAGGCTCTTGTCCAGAGATTCTAAAGCAGCTTAAATATTGAATGAAAAAAATATATAAAAAGAAATATATTTCCTTCTGTAACTGAAAAACCAGCTTAAATATTCAATAAAAAAAGATATAAAACAAAATGTGTTCTCTTCTGTAATTGAAAAGCAGCTTATATATTCAAAGAAAAATATATAACAAGGAAAGTGTTTCTGTAATTGAAAAGCAGCTTAAATAGTCAATGAAAAAAATACATATGGAGAAATGTGTTCTCTTCTGTAATTGAAAAATTTTACAAATTTTAGAAAAGAAATAGGTTGTTACACACAGCAAATACATGCATATCATAAAAAGAAAAAACTCTTTTTTTATTATTATGGACTGTTTCTCCTGCCTACATTTTAGTGCATCTCAAATTTGATGCACTAAAGATTTGACTGGATTTCTACAGAACATTAGCACTTTGCAGAGGATGATTTTTGCCTAAAATAACCCAGAGGAACATTGGAGAGTGTCCCAAATTGTGGTTTCTGTGTCAAATAAATCACATCTACTATTTTGTAATTTTAACTAATAAAACATATTAGGAAATATGGCCTGTCACTCTTGGCAGAGGAACATGATTAAGCAGCTTGGCGAATAGAATGAACAGATGCTGGGATAAAAATCAGGAAGCCCATTCATCTTCATGCTTCTGGTGGAAAATAAACATTTTGAAAATTTTAACCAGTAAAAATTGCTTTCTTTTTTAGTAGCTTAGTGCATTTTGGAGTGTTTCACAGCGATCTCTGATAATTTTAGGCTAGCTAATGTGGCAGACAACAATGTACTGAATTGCCTGCTCTGTGCCTGCTGCTCATTGCTAAATAATGCCTACAATTAGTGGGAAAGAGCGTTCCCCGCTGTTGGGCATCACTGAGTTTTCTTTCATTGGGGTATCATCTCATTTGGGTGGCAAAGTCTGAATGTAGGAACATGTCTGAATCATTAGCATCACATGTTTCTTATACATAGTAGTTATTTTAAAATGTTGGTTGAATGGTTAGAAAATTACAATGAATTCAATAGGCAGACACTGCTTTTGTATGTCATCTTCTAGCCCTGGAGATTCTTCTTACCTGCTGCCCAGTACAGCTGGCCCATGCCAATTCATTCTTTACATTTTATATCAGAGATCGCAGCTGACAGGAATCTTTCTCTGGTCATCTTAAAACCAGAGGTAATTACTCTCTCCACTTAATGCCATGTATATGCTTTTATGTTGTGCATATGCATTCTTCTAAAGTTGTTTATATGTGTCTTCTCCTTTGATGGGATATAATTTTTTTTTTGGTCTTAGAATAGGGATTTTTCTTCTTCTGTATATTTATTAAGAACAGGCTATGTAATATATTATTGGATAAGTGATGGCATATTACTTATCCAATAATATATTACATAGCCTGTTCTTATCCAATAATATATATGTAATATATTATTGTTACATATAATATATGTTACTTATCCAATAATATATATGTAATATATTATTGGATAAGTAAATTGGTTGAAGAAAATACGGTGTCTGTGCACCTGAATTTCCAGACAAATATCTTTAACATGAAATTAATTGAATGTTATATGGGTGCTACAACTCACCCTTTAGTTGCTAAAGGAGAATTCTCTGAAGACATATATTTTTAAATCCTGAAAAGTGAATGTGAGTACTAAGCTATACATATGAGGAAGGAATGATATTTGGGGCAAGTGTCATCACAAATGCAAAGTTAATGAGCTAAAAGTTGGTCTGATTTATCCAATGCAATGAAGAGAAACTTAATGTTAGACTATTTATAATAAATGAGAATGTGCATATAGATAATAATAGGAATAAAGGTTTTATTCCATGGCCTTGGGAAGTGAAAGACAAAAATATCTTTCTCTCTCTCTCTCTCTCTCTCTCTCTCTCTCTCTCTCTCTCTCTCTCTTTCTTTCTCTTCAGGAAAAAGAGTGATACAATCTGCCTTTGATTTAAAAAAAACAATAGCATCAATGCATCAGAATGGTTATAAACCCATTAGCATGGTGAGATGTTATGAAATTTAAGCAAAAAGATAAGATGACCACTGAATGTATGAGTGGTAACAGGATAGGAAGAAGAATTCAATTTAAAGATATATCTAAATTGCAATTTACTGAATATGTGACCACATAGGATAAGGACATTTATTGGTGTGCAAGAAGTTTTTTTTGTTGTTAGTTTTTTGTTGTCTTTAACTTTAAAAATATCATTAGTTAATATAAAAAATAAAATAACTGGGTTAACAATGATGAATGAGTTGTAAGACATAGAATAAATTCTGTTGCAGAAATATTGTGTTACTGGATTTGCAAATGGAAATGTCTAATAGGCATTATATCATCAATTTATCATATGGAATTGTTACCAGATTACAATGATAGATTAGTGACCTACAGATAATAACTGAGAACTGAAAATATGTAAGGTTATGCAGCAAGTATGAAACAATAGAGGATTAAGTTTATAATTATGAGGATGATGCTGTTTTTAAGGATTGAACAGAGATGAAAACACCAGCCAAAGTAAACAAACCAGAATCAAAAAGAGGTAAGAACATTAGTCAAAATAAATTACCTGAACCAAAACCAGTTTAGCTCAGTGGATAGAGAGCCAGCCTGCGGACTAAAGGGTCCGGGGTTCGATTTCAGTCAAGGTCATGTACCTTGGTTGCGGGCACATCCCTGGTAGGGGGCATGCAAGAAGCAGCTGATTGGTGACTCTCTCATAGATGTTTCTAACTAACTCTCTATCTCTCTCTTTTCCTCTCTGTAAAAAAATCAATTATATATATATATATATATATATATATATATATATATATATATATATATATAATTACCTGATAGCAGACATTAAGAGAGTCACTAAATGATTGCTTACATCTAAACAAGGTTTACAAGGGTAATGTGATGAAAGAATGCTCCAAAAATTAGTTGGCCATAGGCATTTTTTAAGTTGTTGACACTATTACAGATGTCCCCTATTCACTCTGTCCCACATCCATCCAGACCCTATCTTCCCCTCCCTTGGCCCTCACCACACCATTGTCTGGGCTATGCATATATGTTCTTTGGCTATTCTCTTCACCTTCTTCCATCCAGTCCCCTCCACCCACCTCCCCTCTAACATTTCTCAGTCTGTTCCATGTGCCCATTTCTCTGGTTCTATTTTGTCATTTTATTTTGCTCATTAGATTCCACATATAAGTGAGACTATGTTTTTTGTCTTTCTATGCCTGGCCTTTTTAACTTAGCCTAATAATCTCAGAGTCCATCCATGCTGCTGCAAAAGGTAAGAGTTCTCTTTATACAGCCATGTAGAATTCCATCATGTAAATGCACCACAGCTTTTTTTATGCTCTCATCTAAATGGCATTTTTCATAGGCTATAATCTAGTCTCCAGATAACTGTGCTGAATCAGATGGAGGCAAAAGAATGCCTCTGTCTTCAGGTAAACTTGGGTATTAGAAATGTCCAGTCACATCAAATCCACATTGTGTTTCCTTAGGCCTACACCTTAACTTAGACCCTATACTAGATCAAACTCGAGGCCCACAATGGATATTTTCATTTTCTTTAAGCACCTTATGTGCAGGTGCACCATTTCTCTCCAATAATTCTAGCAGGAAATATTTTAGCATCTGATTTCCATGTCATTAGTCTTGGACTGACTTGTCTGGTGTGCACAATAGGAAGTATTTCACTGTCAGAGAACAAGAAAAATAGGTTTATTTGCATTATGCTTATTACTTTGTGTAGTTATTCAGTGTCTGGTAAGTTAATGTTCAAGAAAATATTGATTTTTATTAACATGTACTATCATTTTTTGCTAACAATTACTCATTTATTTCAGCCTTTTGTGTTTAGCAGGTTTCTATTGAAATAAACCTACGTTTCTAATGAAAATTGAAACCTTTGTTTGTTTGTGGCCCACATAAACTTCAACCTTGTTTATCTGGTCCATGTTAGACTTGAGCTTGACATGCTTGCTCTAGATTTTATTAATCCAATGTTGAGGAAGAAGAAAAAAAAAAAGAAAGAAAACCAAGGAAAACAATGGATCACAAGAGCTTTTAGATTCAATACACCTAGATCCTCTAGTCTTTGAATCTTATTTCATTAGCTTGATGTTGGTAATATCCTCAATTGGCAGATAAATCAATTAGTACTTATACCATATTTTGGTCATTTATTCATCTTTGTGTTATATATTATATTGTGCTTTAATAAATATACATAAACTAGAGGCTCAGAGCATGAAATTTGTGCATGGGAGGAGGGGGGGAGGCTTGTTCCTCAGCCCAGCCTGCACCCACTCCAATCTGGGACCCCTTGAGGGATGTCTGACTGCCTGTTTAGGACATACCTCAAACAATCCAGGACTGCTGGCTCCCAACTGCTTGCCTGCCTTCCTGATTGCCCCTATCTGCTTCTGCCTATCAGACTGATCACCCCCTAACCACTCCCCTGCTAGCCTGATTGATGCCTACCTGCCCTCTCCTGCAGGCCCAGTCACCCCCAACTTCTCTCCTCTGCCAACCACATCTCCTCTAACTGCCCTCTCCTTCAGGCTTGATCGCCCCTATCTGCCCTTCTTTGCAGGCCTGGTCCCTCCCAACTGCTCTCCCCTGCTGGCCATCTTGTGGTGGCCATCTTGTGTCCACATGGGGGCAGGATCTTTGACCACATGGGGGCAGCCATCATGTGTGTCGGAGTGATGGTCATTCTGCATGTTACTGTTTTATTAGATAGGTTAGAGACCTGGTGCATGGGTGGGGGCCAGCTGGTTTGCCCTGAAGGGTGTGCTGGATCAGGGTGGGGGTTCTCTTGGGGCATGGTGAAGCCTGGGTGAGGATCCTGTGGTAGTTTGCAGGCCAGCCATGCCCCCTGGTGACCCAATCAGAGGCTCTGGTATCTGAGATTTATCTTTTACAATTGAAACTTTGTAGCCTGGAGCAGAGCCAAGCCTTCTGCTTGCTCCATGGTGGCATCCCTTTCTGTTAGGATTTATTTATCTTCTATAATTGAAAATTTGTAGCCTAAAGCGGAGTCTTTGGCTGGCCAGGGCAGGTGGAAGTTTGGTTTCTTCCATCTACGGGAGCAACTTAAGCCTCCTGCTCTCTCAAGCTCTGTGGCTGCCATAATTTTTATTGGAATTTATTTATCTTCTACAGATAAATGCATTTATTTTTCTTCTATCATTGTAACTTTGTAGCAATGAGTGAAGGCCTGGGCTTGCAAGGGCAGGCGGAAAGCTTGGCTTCCTCCATCGCCAGGGAAACCCAAGCCTCCCTCTTGCTCTCCCTGGCTGCAGCCATCTTGGTTGGGTTTATTTGCATATCTGCTCCTGATTGAATGGAGGGAGTGGCTTGTGGGCATTGCTTGTGGGGGTAGCAGTGGAGGTATGGTTAATTTGCATGTTACTCTTTTATTAGATAGGATAAACAAATAATATTATCTATCTAACCTACTCATTTATCCAGTCGGACCTGTCATAAGAGCATTTCTGTTTTACCCTTGTGCTCTGATACTTGATCCCAGGTTACTAATTGGACTCCTTTGCTCCAGTTGGCAAGTACTAAGTATAACCTGGATTTAGAATAGTAGGTAGCATTACTATTTTCTGGCATATAAGATGACTTTTGAAATGAAAAAATGTCAACTGAAAATCGGGGGCAAAAGGCCAAAATTGCACAAAAATTACCTGCAAATCTTGACGGCAAAGTAAGTCTTTTCTTTGAAGTGGGGGGTAGTCTTATACAGCGAATATAGGCCTAAACCTATGTTTTAACTGTAAAATTAGGGGGTCGTCTTATACACCAGAAATACGGTAATTGACTTACCTGAAACTTGAAATCATAAATTGACTTCATTTGGACAAAAACCCATGGCAGTTGTAGAGTCAAACTTCTACTGGAAAAGAGAAACTCATTCTAACTATGTAAGAAAAAGAAAAATTAGTATAGGTAGTTGATTTAAACCTTAAGGAATATCCAAGAAGCCAAAAAAGAGGGTGTGGCAACCCAAACATGAGGGGAACGAAGAAAACCCTTTCACTCCTAGAAATGTAGGGACAAAGAGAGGATGTGATGTTTCTGGAGCTCAGACCAAGGTCAACCAGTGGGAGATGGAACCAAGGTGTAGCTATCAGGTGTGAGCTGGAGCTGAGGAGAAGTCTCTACCTCCACCATATGCCTGGGCTGCTAGACACCCAGCCTGAGGTGAGGGGCGAGGGCATTCTGAAATTTCCCTTCTTGTCACCCTGGAATCTCCTTTCAGTGACTGCAGTACTGAACAGGGCACAGCTAGGGAGTGAGGTGAAATAGGAGGAAGAACAAGCAACAGTGTTTCTCAAAATGTGGCCTACAAAGTAACCATTAGAGAAGCAACATTTATTAGTATTGAAAAGGAAGATTTCTGGGACAGAAATCAGAATTAAGTATTCAAAGTCCCAGGGGGCGAGGGGGCTGTTTACATGTGACCCCAAAATCATGCATATTTGCTCCAAAATGAGAAAATCAGGTACTGCAGCTACCCAGAAACTGGTCCTTCCTGCCTGTGGGATCTTTGGAAATTAGTTAAACTCCCCAGGTGTTGATAGAGGCACTGCCATCTGTCATATGTACAGTACAGGCCTGGCGTGCCAGTTAAGTGAGATAAGGTGAAATGTTAGAAATGAGAACATAGAACACCTTTTCAATGTTAGATAATCTAAAATAATAAATTAAATTAGATCCACTCTGATGAGTTCCTTATACTGTTTTCTGGGGCTATATTACATGGTCACCATTATAAACTCATCATAGTTTGATAACTATACAGTTTTTTTCTTAGGACTTTATAAAATTTGCATTTTATATAATACACCAAAGTTTTTGTGCATTTCTATGTAAAGTAAATAGAATTGGATTGATTAACACCTTTCAGTTGAAACTTCTTGATGTGTCTTTAATACTTATTTTCTATATATCTATTTACTATGTTAAATCAAATTTCCTATATATCTCTTTGCTCCTCCCCCCCAGTTATCTATACTAATAAAAGGGTGATATGCTAATTAGCCCTGGTTAATAAGACATCTTCCGGACATCTGACTTCTTCCAGACAAAGCCATGGTGGTGGGGGCCAAGGCAGAGGTGGTTAGGGGCTATCAGGCTGGCATGGAAGCAAGCAGTTAGAGGGTGATCAGGCTGGAAGAGGAGGGCAGTTTGGGGCAATCTGGCAGGCAGGACAGAGGTAATTAAGGGTGATTAGGCAGGCAGGTGAATGGTTAAAAGCCAGTGGTCTTGGATTGTGAGAGGGATGTCCCACTGCTGGTTTAGACCCAAGGGCAGTGGGATAAACCCTGAGGGGTCCCAGATTGGAGAGGGTAAAGGCTGGGCTGAGGAGCAACACCTTTCCCCCCATGCACAAATTTCATGCTCTGAGCCTCTAGTTGTTTATGATAATTCATGGAATCACAAAAGAATATCGCAATTGAAATGATTATTTAACTGTTTTAACTATTGTGAAATGAGAAAATGGAAAAACTAATTATTAAATTGAGAAATTATAAACATTCTAAGTGGTTACAAAATGATATTGCAATATTTATTTCTGACATTTTATGTTTAACTGCTGAGCACAATAACAACATCAGCTTTTTAGTATCACAAATACGGTGAATATAGAGAAAGGGAAGCAATATTTACTAACATCATATTAGTGGAAAATAGTTTTAATAATTAGAACATACTTCCTGAAAATATATATTCCACAAACTTACAGTTACAGTAAATGAGCACTGATATTTTATGCCCATGTTTAGTATGGGCTTGAGCCAACATTGAAACCCCTGTAGTTCAATTTTGTATAAAGTCCATTAAACTTTTCTTGTATCAAATAGAAAACCATTGCAGCTTTCATCACTCTTTGTTTCTTTTAACAGTTACAATGACTGTATAAAGAAAAGTGTGAAAACTGTAAATGCAAAGCTTGATGAATATTGATGAAGGGAACACATTGGCACCTAGATCAAGAAACAGAACACGACTATTACTTCAAAACCAACAAAACAAAACAAAACAAAAAACCTACCCTGACTTCTAACCTGACATATTTTTGAAGTGTAAGTAGTATTACATTTTATGCAGTCTTTTATATGTAGTTCCTTTCAGCATTATTATTTTTTTCATCTACTTTTTTGAAGTAATTCATTTATATTTATTGTTGCATTGCATTTTCTTCCATTAATATCCACAATCTATATATCACTTTATAGACACAATACTTTTGTTGACTATTAAAATATTACAAATTTGTGTTTAGTGCACACCTAGGTGAAGAAATTGTGGTCTATAAGAATTACTTTTCATTTGAATGAAAACTAAAATTATATACATGTACATGTATAAATAAACTATGAATATATAGTTTATGCATATAATTATATATCCTATATAATAAAAGGCTAATATGCATATCAACCAAATAGCAGAATGACTGGTTGCTATGAGATGCACTGACCACCAGGGGGCAGACACTCAATGCAGGAGTTGCCCCCTGGTGGTCAGTACTTTCCCACAGGGAGAGCCCTGCTCTGCCAGAAGCTGAGCTCATGGCTGGCAAGCTCAGCAATGGTGGTGGGATCCTCTTCTGCCTACATGGCAGCACTAAGGTTGTCCAATGATGCACACTGCAGTGGCCAAATGGCCTGATATGGGCCCCGATCAGACCCCCCCAACCTCCTGTGATCCTTCTACCTGGCTGGCTCAGCCCCTAATTGGCTCCCATATCCTGATCAGAAACAGAGCCAGCTGGCCAACTGCCTATAGCCCTTCCCTTAGGCCAGCTCCACCCCTGATCAGCCCCACCAACCCTATCAGGGCCACAACCAGCTAACCAAGTCCTTGTGGCCCCTCCCCCAGCCAGCCACGCTCCTAATTGTCCCCCCACCCTAATCGGGGTGGGGCCCACAGCCAGCGACCCACTGCCCTTCCCAACCCCCTTACCGGCCCAGCTGCAATGGCCCCCATCAGGGTGAGCCAGCTGGACCCCACCCATGCACAAACTTCTGCACTGGGTCTCTAGTATAAAAATAAAATCTAAGTGTAAGTAATGTAAGACACATTGAGTACAAAAATATACAAAATACCACTTCATGCTTAGGATGCTGTAATAAAAAAAAAAAACTGGAAAATATCAAGTGTTGGTAAAGTGTTGAGAAATTGGAAGCCTTGTATAATTTCATAAATGTTTTAACTTAAGCCCCTACCTCCAGACTCATACGTAAATTTTATTCATTGCACAGTCATACAGATGACTTACTTTCTGTTTAAGAAATGTGTTCCCTTGAGCATTGTAGATGCTATTCTCTCATTCTAGACCACACTACATCATGTATCTCTTTAGGAAAAAAGGTCAGTATTTTTCACTTTGATACAAATCATCCCTTAATGAATTAAAACAACTGCACTTATATTTTTTGCTGAGATCCTTTACATGTATGCTTTCTAATAAGCTGTACAGACTGAGAAGAGAGCAATTTTTATTCATGTTTGTAACCTCAATACCATATAAATTTGTGTTTGATAAATACATAAATAAAGTGATGGAACGTTGAAGGAAAGTCTTTGTAGATTGGACAACTTTACTTCAAAAATCACATAGTAACCAGAAATATTGCTTAGGAACTGTTTCCAAGGGAGATCCTTTACTGTTTCTATTGGTTACTACAGTAGCAGAATCTGTCTGCATAGAGATAGCCAATATGTCAGAGCCATTAGATAGCTTTGTTCTTTTCAGTAGGCTAAATATGTTCTACTTAATGTTATTTGCAAATGGGATTCTTTATCATGTTTTCTCACAACAGAATGTGCACTACACATTCATTCATCAATCTATTGAATCCTCACAGAGTTGTATAGCTCAAATTAAGTTAGCTACAGTCAGCTCCACACACTTCTCTAATGAATTAGATGAATCAATATTATAGTGACATATTCAACAAGTATAAAACTATGAACGTGTAGCTAAAAGGCTAAAACAAAGTTCTGAAATTAGTCTACAGCTATCTATTGCCAAATCATAAATTGGTCTGTCTGGGTCTTTAAATTAAAAAACTGAAGCCTGACCGTATTTGTAATATTAACATTTCTCAGAGGATAAAATGCAATGGGATTTGAAAGGCTCACCTGGAGGGCAGAGGCTCAAAAAACAGGCTAATCCTAATGTTGCTTAAGACACACACACACACACACACACACACACACACACACACACATATTGAACTAAAAGTTCTAAGTCACAAAACTCTGATAATTTTTTTAAATAATCATAATAAAGTAATTGCAAGTTTCCCTATATAATAAAAGGCTAATATGCAAATTGTCTCATCAACAAGGGAGTTCGACCAGGAGGTGGGACCAGCCTACAGACCACCCATAGCCTCTCTCCCCTGGCCGGCCCAGCTGGAGTGAGCCATCTGGATCCTACCTGTGCAACAATTTGTGCCCTGGGCCTCTAGTATAAAAAATAAACAAGTTATGGAATAGTATGGGAGAATCATTCTTAGAGGTTTTTTTTAAAGGGGAGAGATGAAATGTTTTCTAAAAGTTATTTGTAATATGAGAGTTTACTGAGCAACAGTAGAGACAGAGAGAGAGAATAGTGATGAGCAGTCCGTAGCACACATGCTAAATGATACATAAACTGATTATAAAGAGGGGAGTGGCAGCCAGTGTTCCCTTTCCTTCCCCCCTTTTTGCATCAGGTGTCTTTGACATTATGCAATATGCAGACAGCATAGAACTGCCTCAAAACCTCAACTCCAGTAGAACACCACAGTCCAAGTGAGTAATATCTCAATATCTCACTTTAATCAAACATGTATACATTATAGAACATGTTACATTATAAAGTTAAATCTCAGAATAAGGCTTAGAATTCAGAAAGCAGTTTCCCCCCAAAGTCTGCTCTAAGCCCATGTTCAGCACACTCCAATAGAAATGCTCCCCTCCGCCGAAACCAGTTTGGCTCAGTGGATAGAGCATCGGCTTGGGGACTGAAGGGTCCCGGGTTTGATTCTGGTCAAGGGCATGTACCTTGGTTGCGGGCACATCCCCATTAGGGGGTGTGCAAGAGGCAGCTGATCAATGACTCTCTCTCATCCATGTTTATAACTATCTCTCTCCCTTCCTCTCTGTACAAAATCAATAAAAAAAATGCTCTCTCCCCCCACACACACACACTGAATTCATATATACACATTCTCCCTTTTTATCCTTAACAACATTTAGTTAAGTGAATATTCTCTTCATAGTACCATGAATGTGGCCCTACCAATGCCAAAACATTTGTGATCATAATATTTTCTTACTGTTATTAAAGGCTTTACCCCTGAATATTTATATTCAGTTGGGATGATATGTTTCTAACAATTATTTTAAAACACACACACAACTGCATTAAATGGTAGTTCATATATTTAAGAAAAATCAGGAAAAAAAATCTTTATTAGTATAAGAAATCCTAGAGATTGTATTCTCCAGAGCTAGTTATCACACAAAGGGGCCAGGGTGATGGTGAGGGTCACACCCAAGGCGGCCTCCCCAACAGCTTGCCCTGAAGACAAGATGCACATTCTCAAAACTGAGCTCCAAGTGAGTGAGAGCCGGCCTTAATCTTAAAGTAACCAGCAGAAGCCAAATATTGACATTTTTCTTACTCCAGTCTGCCCTTGAGCATGTTGTTCTGTCAGACTCTTCCCCTCACATGATTGATACAGATTCCTTCTGCCAACCCTAAGTGTGTTACCACAGGAGGTCCCGGACGGTCCTCTAACATCAGCTGCAACAGCAGAGCTGGCTCTTTCCATGGAAATCCATGTCTGCATTTAGCTGTAGAATACCAATCCTGTCTCTTATGCGCTTTGTAGTCTCTCATTGTTTGCTGAGAGAATGGATGGATGGATAATGGATGATTGACTGAATGAATAAAGCTATTATCACTTGTGAAAATCTGAGTTTAACCATGCTTATGCAATTTGCTAGCTTTTCATAATAGTTTTATTTTTTTTCAACTACAGTTGCTCTACCATATCACAGTTACAGAGAACATATTGACAGTTGCCAAAGGGTTAGGGGGATTGGTAAAAAAAAAGAAAAAAAAAGAAAAAAAAAAGGTAAAGGGATTAAAGAGAACAAATTGCTAGTCACAGAATAACAATGGAGATGTAAAGTACAGTATAGAAAATATAGCCAATGATATTGTAATAACTATGTATGATGTTAGATGGATACTAGACTTATTGGAATGATCATTTTGTAGGTTATATAAAAGCCTAAATGTTCCTACCTTTTAATTAAAGCTTTAAAAGAACAGAGATCAGGATGAAAAAAAAAACTTTGATAAGAGGAAATAAAAATATTCAATAATAATTTTTAAATATTATTACATTCTGACGAGACTGTTGTCCCTCAAATAAAAGTTATATAAAACCATCTACCTAAAATAAATAAAAGGAGAATAAGGGGGACTCCTCCAATTGTTTGGCCCTTTGCTTTTGCCCTAGACCAGGAGTATCTCTGAGTAACTCTAAGTTTACGCCAACAGTTTGTGACCATTGAACTGAATTGCACTCAAGATCATAAAGCTCACAGGACATTCATTCAGAGGTGCAGAACAGCATCACTACCTCTCTGGACTCTCCCCTCACAGACTTAAATTGACTTTGCTGAGGACTCTTCACCTGCAAGTTCCTCTGTGCCCCACATTTAGCAACCCATCCCCCCAAAAAGCCTGAGGCTGAGTCATCCATGGTCAGCATTAGGTCAATCTGTTTGCGGGGCCTACTATGAAACTAAGGCCTGGTTTTGATGATTGGGTTCTTGTTTGTTATTTTTTGTCCCCACAACATTATACTGTTTTACTGCCCTAGGAATGCGTAATCCCTCACTCTGTACTTACAAACCAATGTAGCAGTTCTTCAGAAGCAGTGCTTCTGCTTAGGTCTTTAAAACCTTGAAGTCTGGACTCTCTTCGCTCGTTTCAGGTGGGTCCCAGTGGCTGTGCTAACAACCTGTTTGCCTAAAGGGAGGCTCCCGGCTACTGTTCTGTCCCTGGAGACTGCCTCAGTGCAGCCTCTGGCACTTCTGGTTTGGTCCATTCTATAAAACTGAAATTCACAGGGTTGGGTTCAGGAGAGGTTACCAAGAAAGAGGAAAGCCAGATATAAACTAAATTATTATTGCCAATGCCAGCTTGGTTAGGACTAGCTGTGCTTATTTGGGTTCACTAGACCAGAAGCCAGAATCTGTGGATTTTCTTCCAATTCTTTTATAGGTAAGATGTGACATTGATAAAATGGCTTTCCTGAAAATTGAGTTCTATATCTGTAAAATGGGTCTGCTGGACTAAGTGAACTCTAGTATTCTTATAATGATCATCATATAATTGGTAGTTTGGGGTTTCACAATTGGACCACAGGAAAAGAGGATGGTGTGTTCTTCCCCTTTCTTTAATTTGTGCAGGAATGCTTTATTAAATGCTTCTGTTTGTATTTCCAGATTGTACTCCCATGCCCACTGATGTCTGAGAGACTGAGTGCCTAGTGACACAGAGAAACAGGTACTCCAAATCTATCTCTCACTACAGAGATCCACATTTGTACATTGACCAGTTAGTCTCCAAAGTCTTCATTTCTCCAGCTTTTCCTACCTCATCAAAAATTCCTAATTTTCCTAGTTCATGTGGCTCAGTGATTGAGCATTGATCTATGAACCAGAAGGTCATTGTTCAATTCCCAGTCAGGGCGCATGCCCTGGTTGTGGGTTTGATTCCTAGTAGGGGGCATGCAGGAAGCAGCCCACTGATGTTTCTCTTTCATCAGTGTTTCTATCTCTCTATCCCTTTCCCTTCCTCTCTCTCTAAAATAAATAAAAACATATTAAAATATTCTTAATTCTCCATTGGATCAGATAAGCCAAATATACACAGTCCCCCTGGACATCAATGATACAGTTAAGAAGAGTCAATAGTACTTAGGGATTGCAATATGCCATAGACTCCTTCCAAAATGTATTAGCCTATTGACTCTACATAGTCATTTATGAGATCATCTCTTTTCCCCATTTTTATATTTTGTTAAATCTCTATTGTTGAAAGTATTCCATCTGCTCCCCCCATTCATTCAGAGACACAGAGTTTAAGCACATAGGTGAAGTTCACAGAGCTAGTAAAAGGCAGAGCTGGGATTTCAAAGCCCAGCAATTCCATCCATCACCTGTCCTTACAAGCCTACCCTGTGCTGGTGTACTGACAGGTAGAGCGAGAAAGGAAGGCTCCCTGTAAATAACCTCTACTGGGCACATCGCACACATCACCCACTCTCCGCTGCTTCCCTCATGGCCTCTCCCACTTTCCTGTCGGAGGCCTTTCCCGGCTGTCAGTAAAATCTCTGTGCTGTCAGATTATTTGTTTGATTTCTGCAAAAATGTATTTTCTCAAAGAGATGGTTAGTGGAGCAGACTTTAGCTTCTAAATGTCATGCCTGCCAATTAGCAGTTTGACCTTTACCAAGTCACTCTCCCGCCCTGGGTCTCAGTATTGCTTCTCTAAGGCCACTAAGGTTTGCTGCAGCCCAGCGATTCTTACAATGATGTGAACAGAAGACTTCAACTTTTCGCCTTGAACAGGAAGGGCTTGCGTGATAGCGGTTTATGAAGTTGGTAGGAATGTTTCATCCTTTTAAAATAAGTACCTAAATTGAAGCATGCCGTGATGGGCTTTAAAATGAGATGCATATTAAATGTGTGCAATGCCTCCTTGATAGCTTGGCATTCCTAAGGAAATTATTTCATGCCTTTTGTCTTAATTAGTAAAAGAATGAAGGCCTGTGTTGGTGGAGTTCATTAATGAAATGAGGATGGCCAAGTTTAATAAAACCTCTGATCCTCATAAAATTACTAATGTGTTGTTCTAAATAAGAAAGACCCTTGGCATCCCACCCTAAGCAGGCCAGATTTTTTTCAAAGGCACTCCCTGCTACTGACTTCGCCTTTCCCATTTATAACTCCAAAATAGCCTTTATTTTAGATCAGGTCATGGATATTTGGAGAAACAGAATGCTCATTGGTCGCTAGATTACATAATCTATAAGATGTCTTCTTTTCTGAATGGATTCAAGCAGAATGGCTATGCCAGCACATGCTCCCTCCCATAGGATCTGCTCCATAATGTGTCAACTGTCTTTGCTACAGCCGCTAGACCACAAGCCCTTTGATATTGGAGACTGTGTCTTGTTTCTTCTCCATCACTCTCTAGCCATCTCTCATGTCTTGAGCACATTAGTCATGTAAGAAATGTTGGGTGAACTTTATGACAAATGAGATAATGGGGATCTTAAATGATAACTGCAAAAACTCCTTATTCTGTAATTATGAATCATACACTTTGGAAACTGTAAAGGTTCCATGGAGACTATGTTTTCTCAAACATCTGCTGGCATATCACAAGGGAGGCATCTCACCCTAGCTTCTTGTCTTCCAAATATTCTTCTTCTTCAATCACTTTTACTCCTGGGAACGTCTTTCCTCAAACAACTCTCAGCTGTCAAAAAGTCAAGTCTTTTAATGCATCATATGATCCTAGAGCTGCCTCACATGAGCTTAGGCAGATCATTCACTGCCCCATATGCAATTACGTAAACCTGATTTTCACTTCTTGCAAAGTTTTGTTGCATGCCTTATTTTCTATGTTTATATTTCTATCTTCTGAACAGAATTTAAGTTAATCCGAACTTGGGCCCTTTAGTCTTTCTATAGATAATTGAATTCTCCCCATGACTGTCAGAATTTGCTTTGTCTTACGTGATACTAAGGTACATAATTTATATTCTGACTGCAAGATATTTGAAAAAAAGTGAAAAAAATTTGGACATAGATAATACTTTTATTTTCCTGTATTATATCAATAAAGTTGAACAGCTTATAGTAATAATGATACTGCAAGGAAATCCTATGTAATAAAAGGTGAATATGCCATTCAACTGAACAGTGGACAGGTTGCTATGATGTGCACTAACTACCAAGGGGCAGACACTCAACACAGGAGCTGCCCTCTGGTTGTCAGTATGCTCCTGGGGGGGGGAGGGGGCGCCATTCAGCCAGAAGCCAGGCTTTACAGCTGGCAAGCACATCTGCGGTGGCAGGAGCCTCTCTGATAAATTGTTTAAACTTATTCTAATATCTCCCTGTACACCACATTAAGAGTAAAAACACTTTGGGAGTACTTGACTAATTTCCCTTATGATGAAGTATTTACAATTTTAACTTTAACGTCACCTGCTCTTTGAACTCGAGAGAAAGCAACATATAACTGACCATGTTCAAAAACGGGTTCAGTTAGGAATATTCCTACTCTGTCTAGTGTGTCCTTGTGATTTATTAATAGTCATCACAAATGCTGGCATCACAGGAAACTGCCTTCGAATTAATTTAAACAGGATGCCAGTGTCAGACTAGGACAAATCAATCATTGGAATCAGAACAACCTCTCTCCTTCTGCAGATTCTGTTAATACTTCAGCTTCTATTACATTAGGTCTCAGTCTTTTGATAATAAATCTAATACCATTACAAATACACACGTGCAATTGGCACTGGTAATAGCTTTATATATACTGCACATGTGTGAGTCAACATTTATTTTTAAATTGCCAGTGCATATCATATGCACCAGCCAGTCAGTTGCTTAAATGGTAGGACAGACAGACAGTCGACCACTTAGCCTTTTATATATATAGATAAACCTATAAACGCAGTTTATAAATCCAGTTGCATTTTGACTCAGGAGAAGGGTTACAAAGAAATAAATACTTTTCTGTCTTAATTTTTCTTTGGATTCAAGTTACTGTCTGATTTCTTTTCATTTAATTCTGAAATGCTTTCTTAATATTTCTTGCAGGGCAGGTCAGTTAGAAACAAATTCTTTCAGTTTTTGTTTATCTGGGGATGTCTTGGTTTTTCCTTTGTTCAAAAGAATGGTATTTCTAAGTATAATTTCTTTGTGGAGAGTCTTTTAGCACTATGAAAATGTCTAACTACCGGTACTGCCTTTTGGAATATATGGCTTCCAATCATAAGCCAGCTATTAATCTTATGGAGGGTTCCTTGTATGTGATGGATCAGTTTCCTTTTTCTGTTTTCAGGATTCTCTGTCTTTTCATTACAACAACAACAACAACAACAACAACAACAAAACAATGATTATAATATGTCTCAGACCTCTCTTCGAGTTTGTTCATTGAGCTTGAATATGTCTATTCGGATCTTTCTTCAAATTTGGAAATTTTTGCCCTACTATTTATTAATATGCTTTTTCTCTCTCTCTGTCCCTATTTCCATTCTACGAACTTACATCATGCATATGCCACAAGTCATTAAGGTGCCGTTCATTTTTATTCTTTCCATCTTTTCCTCGGACTAAATACAATAAATTATTTTTTTCTAACATTTGCATATTGACTTTTGCCTTCTCAGATCTGCCACTGAACTCTTCCAATGAATTTTAATTTTGGTTACTTTTCAGATCCGGAAATTTTGTTTAGTTCCCTATTATAATTATCATCTCTTAATAGATATTCTCTTTTTTTTCCCCTTGCACTGTCTTTTGTCTATGTTACCATTTTGTTCTTTAACTATATTAAAGACAGTTGTTTTAAAGTCTTTACTTAGTAATTTTGATATTTGGGGTCACATGAGTTTCTGTTATATTTTCTTTTGTTGTTGTTGTTCCTTTGAAAGGGCCATATTTTCCCCTTTACATTCTTTACCACATTTTGTTAGAAAACTGAACAGTTTAGTAGTAAAATGTCATAACCCTGGAAATCATATTCTCATACCTCAAAGGTTTTTCTCTCTTTTAAAAATGATTTAAGGCTGATTTCTCATTAATTTTTGCAGAGACCATATTCCTTTTCATACATTGTCAGGAATGTCTCTTCCCTAGTTTGTGTTCAGGTAATATTTTAAAACATTTTTTAAAGCTATGTATTCAAACAAGCAGAAAACCAAAAAGGAATTTTTCCTTGTCTTTATATTTCAACAGTTTGATTATGAGGTGTTTCAGTATGGGTCTCTTTTATTTATCCTACTTAGACTTTATTGAGCTTCTTAATGTGTTTATCCATCTTTCATCAAAATGGGGATGCTTTCAGGCATTACAACATTTTTCTTGCCTAAACCGTTTTTGGCTCAGTGGATAGAGCATCTGCCTGCTGACTGAAGGGTCCCGGGTTTGATTTTGGTCAAGGGCATGTACCTTGGTTGCAGGTACATCCCCAGTAGGGGAGGTGCAAGAGGCAGCTGATCAACAACTCTCTCATTGATGTTTCTCATTCTCTATCTCTCTCCCTTCCTCTCTGTAAAAAATCAATATATTAAAAAAATAAAAAATAAAACATTTATATATATATATATATATATATATATATATATATATATATATATATGTTGGTGGTTTTTTTCTTTCTCTTGTACATTCATTTTATATATGCTGGTATGATTGATGGTGCCACAGGTATTGAAATTTTATTCAACATCTTATACTTTTTAATATATTTCTTCAAAATAAAAATTTTAATTGGCATGCATTGAAGTTTGTAGATTTTTATTTTTTATCAAGTTCAAATCTGATTGCAAAACCCTCTATGTGATTTCTATTTCTGTTATTGCAATTTCCAACTCTAGAATTGTATTCTGTTTATAATATCTATGTCTTTATTGACCCTTATTATTTAGGGAGTCATTGTTCTCATGTTCTACTTTAACTATTTAAACATGATTTATTTTATTGTTTGAATACATTTATAATAGCTGCCTTAAAGTATTTCTCTAATAAGTTCAATATTTGGTTCTCCTCATGGATGGTTATATTGAGATTTTTAAAATCCTCTTCATGGCTCATACCATGTTGTACCTTTGTAGTTCTCATAGATTTTTGTTCACAACTGGGTATTTTATTTTTTAAATCATATATGAGTGTTTATTTCAATACTGCCAGCAGTATGGGAGAGCAGCAGGTCATCCACAAAAATCTGCTCTGCAGCCCCCCAGAAGCTGGCTGTTGATATGAGGCAGGACAAGGTTTACAGGGGGAAATAGAAATTGTAGGCATGGGAAGTAGGTTATGTAGCCTGGGCTGGGTCTTCATTGTTAATCTTTCCATGATAATAGGCAGGTCTTGAATGAAAATGGACCCATTCCAAGGTTGGCTCCCAGATCCAAATAACTGGATATTTTAAATAATATTAATATTATATGCCAATACTGGAAATCAGTCCCCAGATTTTCTTTCTGTAGATATTTGCTACACCTTTTGCCTTTTTTTTGGTGATTTTTATAGACAATTTTTAAAAATGTTATCTTTATTGTTGAAAGTATTACATATGTCCCCTCTTTCCCCACATTGATCCTTCCAAGCCTGTACTTGCTCCCCTCTCTACCCCACCCCCGGCCTTCTCCACATTCCCGTCTGTGTCCAAAGGTTATGCATATAAATTCTTTGAGTAATGTCTTCCCAAACACCCATCCCCACATTTTCTAGGCAATTTTGTAAAGTTTTGTTCTTTTTTGTGTGCAAGTCTCTGATTAGATAGCTTTTTTGGTCAATGAAAGGGCTAATGTTATATTAATATCTTGAACATATAATTCTCCAAAACTGTATGTGTGAATTGTGATACTTCTTAAAACCTTTGTCTGGTAGCTAATATCTCTTAATCTTCACTTTCTGTATGTGCATGAACTGAAGATCAGCTATATGTAAGAGGTTAATACTATAGTCATGCACTCTTGGAAGTGTTCAGAACCATGTATACATACATAGCTTTATTCAAATTATATACTTTATAAATTCAAAAGTATATGTTAGTGTTTATCAAGAAGTTCTATGGTCATCTCATGCTTTAAATTTGTCCAAAGTGTTTTGGTCATATAAATTTGGTTTATATCCCCAAATCAGCATCTGTAATCTTAAACAATTGTTGGTAATTGTTTCTCACAAGATAAGGCTGTTCTGACAAAACACACTCTGAATCAGTAAAGTAATAAGAAATATCTGGAAATTGAACTTTTCACTTAATTGTAAATCAGATCAAATAGTGAAAGTGTTCCAGGTATACAGTTTTGAGGAAATACCAAATCTAATCTGCTTTTTCCGGTTATTGCTCAATGATGGTTTTCAAAGCTTATGTGTCTCTTGGTTGTGGAAGCTACTGCAAAGCTAACAAAGGTTGATAGGATTAGACCAAGTACAGTGTCACACACCTACCTATTTTTACAAAGATTAATCATTTAAAAAGCATTTCATACTCCTCTGATTATTGCATGCATTTAGTAAATTTCCAAGAGTTCTAAAACAGTTTGTTTTGACAGTTTTGCTAATGTTCCCATTGTTCTTATAAAAAGTAGATTTTTTTAAAGATCTTTACTATTCCAGATTACTTTCTGTTGTTGATATTCTTTTAATTTACACTTATTTTATACAGTTTCCAGATTAAGCAAATATTACTTATATGGTAAATGATACATGTCTTTATTTTATATACATATTTAGAGAATGTATATCTAACTATGTATCTATTTACCTAATTTATATTTTTAAGAAAAGGGGCAGAGAATAAACTTTGGGATCAGAACTATTTGTTTTGATTAATCTAACCTTTTTATTTGCCTATTCTGTGACATACACAGATTGTTGGAAAGTTATTGACTTTTCTGTATCTCAGTTTCCTCATTTTAAATAAGAATTTCAATATTACCTTATGACCTGAATTGTAAGACATTAAAATGTACTCATTATCAGGTCTGGGCATTTCATTTAATAAATATAAGTTATGATTAACTAACTTAATTATAGCATTTTACCTTTAAGATCAATTTGAAAGGGGTTAAAATATTTTGGTAAAATGTATGTTTACACAGATTCCCGTCCTCCCAGTGAGGACAGTGGGTGCCTGGAGGTGGAACAGCCTGCCATGTGCTGTCAGACTCAGAGGGGCATAGGTCTCCCTGAAGCACAGCTATAGGAGTGAGGAGAAGTGGAATCATTTTAAAAAAAAATATATATTTTATTGAGAGAGAGAGATCCAAGATGGCTGCTCGGGTAGACATCTAACCGCGGCAGCACACAATTTCAATGGAATACAACTAAGATGTAGAATGGACATTGCCCAGAGCTACAGGTAGTTGACTGACTGAAATTTCTACAACAAGAAGGAAAGAGAAAACCAGAAGGAAAATCAGAGGAGCTTAAAAAAAAAAAGTCTAAGGTACGGAGACATGTTGCTCGCCCACCCGCACTTGCGTGCCTAGAGGTCGCAGCTGGAGAGGAGGAGAGGGCGGGGTGCTGCCTTTCCTTCCCTAGCAGGAAGGAAATAAAACCCCAGCCTGGGCTGAACCCCCAAACCTGCAGCACTGAGCCCCCCGAACCGGCAGCGCTGAGCCCCAGTTATGGGCCAGACCCTGGGGATCAAGGCTCCGGCAGGGGGATACGGGGCTGTGAGGCGGAAAAGCAGTGAAAAGCAGGGCCCCCGGAGTCGAGCGCAATGCGCACGCAGAGGACTGAATGTTGACTCTGATGCTGGGTTACCCTAGCCGGAAGAAACAAGGCCTCCGGTGGTGCTGAGCCTCAGTCTGGACTGCTCCAAACCCCAGTTCTGGGCCAATCCCTGGGGACCCAGACTCAGGCAGAGGGAGACTGGACTGTGAGGTGGAGTCCGGGGAGAGCTGCGAAAGGCTGGGCCCCCGGACTTGCGCACACTGCGCGCAGAGGACAGTCTGTTGACTCTGATGCTGGACTCCCCTAGCCAGAAGGAGAAAAAAAGCTCAGGGCTGGGGGAACGTGGCAGGGAGCGGGAGCCCCTGCCGGACGCCAGCCAACTAGGCACCAGCAAGAAGCTGGGTGACAGGGCCCCTTGGGGGGGTGGGTGCCCCTGAGCCTTCGACCGCTGAGCATGGGCAATGGAGCCAAGGCTGAGGGCTGCTTCCTGGGTGGCGGCGCCGTTCCCGGCAACAGGCTGAAGCAGCGCAGGAGCCCGCGCAGAACAAAGTGGTGCCACAGGCCAACCTGCTGAGCTCCCAGGACAAGGAGGAAGAAACCAAAGAAGTTCTCAATGTGAAGAAATCAAGTGAGAACAAAAGATAGTAAAATTACTTAAGAAAGAATACAAAGAAGTTCTTGAAAAATCAAAGACTAAGTCAGAACTCAACTCAACAGCCAACATTGCAACATAAATGCGTTTAAAAAAAAGAAAAAAGAAAAAAAAAGGACAGAATGTTGGAACAGCAGCGGCCAGGCCTAGAGTGGCCAGGCACAAGGCAGTGGCAGCCAGGCCCGGAGCAGCAACAGCCAGGCCCCAGAGCAGCAGCAGCCAGAACCAGAGCATCAACAGCCAGCACTGGAGCAGCCAGACCTGGGGCAGTGGCAGCCAGGCCTGAGGCGGAGGAGGCCAAGCCCAGGGTGTCCAGTTCAGGAACAACCAGACCCGGAGTGGCCGGGCCCGGAGAAGCCAGGCCCAGAGCAGCTGGGGTGGGAGCAGCCAGACCCAGAACAGCAGTAGCCAAGCCCAGAGCATCCAGGCTGGGAGTGCCCAGGCTTGGAGCGGCCGGGCCTGGGGCAGCTGGGCCCAGAGCAGCCGGGTTGGGTGCGGCCAGGCCTGGAGCTGCGGCTGCCAGGCTGGGAGCGGCCAGGCCCGGGGGAGCAGGCGGGTCGGGTGCAGCCAGGCCCGGAGCAGCGGCTGCCGGGCTGGGAGCGGCCAGGCCCGGGGGAGCAGCCGGGTCGGGTGCGGCCAGGCCCGGAGCAGCGGCTGCCAGGCTGGGAGTGGCCAGGCCCGGAGCAGCAGCAGCCAAGTCCAGAGCAACTAGGTTGGGAGCGGCAGTGACCAGACCCAAAGCAGCTGGTTGTGGAACGAACCAGAGCAACAGAGGCCAGGCCCTGAGCAGCCAGGCCCGGAACAGCTTGCTCCTCACCTGCCCCTGCCCCACGGCTGCCTCTCAGACATGGCTGGAAACTTTCGCGGGAACTTGAGGGTCTGCTGAATCAACTGATGAAGGCTTAGATCTGGATGTGTTGAGTTAGTATAGGGCTGGGGTGTTGATCTGTGAGTGCCTTGGGTGGGGCCTGGATGAGGCTGGTGTACCTATTGGGAAATGTCTTTTGTATGAAGTGTATCATTGGGCATGTGGAGGTATTATTGATATGAGAAAATGCTAAGTAACTGATTTACTATCTGAAAAGGGATTTACTATTGGGGAAAGGGAGGGAAGAAGAGACTGAACATAAACTGTGCACCTATGGATGAGGACAATGAGGGATGGGGAGGGGGCGGAGGGTGGGGTGGGAACCTGGTGGAGGGGGGAAGAAATGAGGAACCTTTGTAATAATATGAACAATAAAGATTGATTTAAAAAAAAAGGTTAAAAAAAAAAAATATATATATATATATATATATATATATATATATATATATATTACCTTTTTTTTTAAAAAAGGTAATCAATATATATAATTGATTTTTGTACAGAGAGGAAGGGAGAGAGATAGAGAGTTAGAAACATCAATGAGAGAGGGTCATCGATCAGCTGCCTCTTGTACACCCCCTACTGGGGATATGCCCACAACCAAGGTACATGCCCTTGACCGGAATCGAACCCGGGGCCCTTCAGTCCCCAAGCCGACGCTCTATCCATTGAGCCAAACTGGTCCCGGCGAGAAGTGGAATCATTGCTGAGAAAAGCCTTTAAACTCTAGCGAATTACAAAGTATGAGGTGAGGGTTATCCAGGAGACCAGAGTGCACAGTCATTAGAAGAAATGACTGGGTCACATGCAAGACTTTGTTGAGAGCCCTCAGAATCGGAGCCTGTGTGTAATATGTAACAGGAACTCCATTTTCCCATGATGCTCAATGCATGCTGTGATAGGAGAGTGGCTACCTAAAAGAAGCCTTGTAGGCCTAAAGGTTATATTTACAATTTCTAAAAGTAATTCATACAAACAAAATAAATAAATAAATAACACAAAAGCTAAGAAAGAGAGAACAGGGCATTAAAGATTGTATATTTGTGGCATGTGTGAACCAAACCAAACCAAAAGTTTTACTTCCTTTCTTTGTCTACTTGACATTTGTTTCAAGTAAGGCAAGACATGAGACATCAAACATAAAGGAGCAGCTCAATATCAGAGTACATAAAAGTGGATTAAACAAAAATGTGACATGTAAAGAAAGCTGAGTTTCTTCTGGAAAAGGTACTTTAGATCATACATATTTTTCTCAATTCTACATTTTTTATTGATTTTAGAGATAAAAGAAGGAAAAGAGACAGAAACATCAATGTGAGAGAGAAATATCTATAGGTTGCTTCCTGCATGCATCATGACCAGAGATTGAACCTGCAACCTAGGTATATGTCCTGGCCAAGAATCGAACCCACCACCTTCTAGTGTACAAACAATGTTCCAAACAACTGAGCCACACCAGCCAGGACAATTCTATATATTACATTTAAAAAATATACATTCTTGTCTTCTACCTCTAATTAATGGATCATTGATTTTAAGCAATGTACTAAAACTTGGATGTATAAGTATATGATTTCAAAAGAATTAGTAGGTCATAGTAAATCTAATTAAATATTTCCTATATACTGGTAGAGGAAAGACTCTGAAAAAATTTTTGTAGCAGTTTGCAAAGAACAAGTTAACCAGAATATAGTGTTATGTGTACCTTGCTAAATTCTACAAATTTGTCTAACCAAAAAAAAAATCAATCTCAATAAAGATTGATTTAAAAAAAAAGGTAAAATATATATATATATATATATATATATATATATATATATATATATATATATATATATATTACCTTTTTTTTTAAAAAAGGTAATCAATATATATAATTGATTTTTGTACAGAGAGGAAGGGAGAGAGATAGAGAGTTAGAAACATCAATGAGAGAGGGTCATCGATCAGCTGCCTCTTGTACACCCCCTACTGGGGATATGCCCACAACCAAGGTACATCAATCTTTATTGAGATTTGGCTCAATCTTTATTGAGCCAAACTGGTCCCGGCGAGAAGTGGAATCATTGCTGAGAAAAGCCTTTAAACTCTAGCGAATTACAAAGTATGAGGTGAGGGTTATCCAGGAGACCAGAGTGCACAGTCATTAGAAGAAATGACTGGGTCACATGCAAGACTGGGTCACATGCAAGACCTCCGCCTCAGGCCTGGCTGCCACTGCCCCAGGTCTGGCTGCTCCAGTGCAGAGAATCATTGGCTGTTGATGCTCTGGTTCTGGCTGCTGCTGCTCTGGGGCCTGGCTGTTGCTGCTCCGGGCCTGGCTGCCACTGCCTTGTGCCTGGCCACTCTAGGCCTGGCCGCTGCTGTTCCAACATTCTGTCCTTTTTTTTTCTTTTTTCTTTTTTTTAAACGCATTTATGTTGCAATGTTGCAGCCACTGGAGCAGCCAGACCTGGGGCAGTGGCAGCCAGGCCTGAGGCGGAGGTCTTGCATGTGACCCAGTCTTGCATGTGACCCAGTCATTTCTCTTTGTTTCCTACTCTTTTACACCTAATCTTGGAAGTACTGTTTATTAAATTTTGTTTGAATTTATTGCTTTGGGAATTTTTATAATTATCTGGAAAATAAGATTTTATTAAGAAAGTTTAGTTATATTTTATATAAAGACAATAAAATGTTAATAATAAGCCTGGCATAAATTTCAGTTATGAAATTAAAATAACTAATAAAGTTGAAACATAAATAAGACAAATAAAGATTCATAAACTATTAGAGCTACTAGATGTACAATGGTAAAATGTATGGGAATAATTAACCATAAATCCATTTGTTATCAGATATTTTGCACAGAAACAAATGCTTCCTAGGAGGTGCTCACATCTTCTTAATTACTTAGAATTTTAGCACTTTAATAATCCTGCTATTAAAATATGTAAATTTACTATAAATTGTAGATGCTCAAAGTCATAAAAACAGTCCAGTCTGTAGCACAGCCAAGATGCAGACAGGATTCCCCTGACCTCTTGCCCAGAGCTCCTTTATTAAAACAAAACAAAACATTTTTATTGAGTTCAGAGAAGAAGAGAGAGGGAGAGAGAAGTAGGAACATCAATGATAAGAGAGAATCATTGATCATCTCCCTCCTGCATTTCCACTACTGAGGATCGAGCCTGCAACCCAGGCATTTACCCTGATCTGGAATTGAACCCACCTTCTGGTTCATAGGTTGACATTCAACTATTGAGTCACATTGGCTGGGCAGTGCTCATTCATTTCAATTCCTTCTTTCTGTCCAGGGTCATTTATCCACTCTTGCCCTGTATAGTGAAGTCTACTCTGCTACATATTTTTACTCATTTTTCCCCCTACAAGATCTTCATTTTTTCAATGTTTTGCTATCTAGGGAAATATGAGAGGAAAAGACAAATATGCTATTTTACTTTAATATGAAAACACCAGTAACTTAGCATGTTAGTTTCCCCAAGAGCATAGCATTTTCAAATAGAACACTTGCTTTCCCATTATGGATAACCCCAAAATATAGGCTCCTCTGGCAACCTGTGAATAATATAAGACCGGAATTTATTCCCAGTGACAACAAAATAACAAGTGATCTACTATCCAGCTTGTTTGGTCTGAAATATCACACTTGTTCATGCATTATGCAGAACATAACTGAATATTCAGTCTACAACTTCAGAGTGTTTCCACATGAATTATCCCATTTAATCTTGTACCACAGGACATCACATATTGTGGCCTGATAAATTGACATAGACAAGGACTGTGAGAGAAACCAGATGGAGTCAATGACTGGGTACCAGACTAATTCCTAAGTATGTAAAGTAGTTTGTTATTACTGCATGAGCTTTCACTCACCATAATTAATTTGTCACAAACCTCTTGATTCTGTATATAGCCAGGTGAAGAATTTGTTGTATTGCTCATGACATATGCCTTCCTTGATCATTTTATCTTGTCACACACTCTGAAATTACAAAGTTTCCACTAGTGACTTTGATATGTACAACTAACCAATAAAATAACTCCAGGTACAATATGTCTTTGTATAAAAATACCCTTCATCTCAATATTAAAGCCACTCTTGAAAAATTCTAATTCTTTAAATTAAAGGATCTCCATTTCATCCACTTTTCTTTTAAGACCTGTTTCCAAACCTTTAAACCCACAAGGCTAGTCACTGAACAAACATCCTACACAAATGAATCACCACCCTCTTGTTTTTCAAACTTTCCATGACTTTTCTGGTGCTGAATGTTATTTTTCTTACTTGTGAAATAAACCATAACAAAAATAACAGTTTAAAAATGAGTATATTAGTATGCATTTTAATTCTTATTTAATGTATCCTTACTTAAGTTCCTTCCTTATTATCTTATTCTCCCTTTTTTGCACAAAGGAGGGCCAACAGTGGCATAAAACCAATGGCATGTTTTCTCCAAACTTGAACCAAGACCATTGTGCATACCATGAAGACAATGCCTGTTTTTGACACCAGATGGTAAAAATATTGTGAACTCTCTCTTACTATAAACAAAAAAAAGAAGATCCATAGTTATTTTTTACTATCAACTTTTAGGCCTGAAACATAGAAGTTGGCTCAACTGTATATGTTGAATTATGAGTGAACAAGTAGCTTAAAAGTGTTTTTGGATAATGTAAACTGTAGCTCACATCTGATATTATAAATCTGCATGTTTGTCTGTTATCTAGCTAATATAGTCACCAGGATGACCATTTTGTAGAAAATTAGACAGTTTATCCAGATATGACTTAGTCATATTTTAGCAATTGATACAGCTGGTAAATTGTATATAGTATTGTCATCTAATATGTCTTTGACTTCTTATGTTCCCCAAAATACACTCATTTTCTGCTATAAAATGGAAAATAAAAAAACAGCCTTCCTTTTTTAGATAATACCAAATGGATTTGAATGTATTCTTTTTTTGGTAGACATTTAAAAAATGAAAGTAAATGCAAAATATATGTCTAAATCATATCTTGGGGAACTGAGTGATTTTCAACAAAATGATCATTCAGATGACTTTACTAGCTTAGATTTGTCTTTTATCTAAAGCACTTACTTAGAAGTTACTTTGCTTTATATTCATGGAATACGTTATATAGAATTTTGAGCTAGAAGAAGTCAATCATAATTATTTTAAGTTATAAAAATAAATTTTATATATATATATATATATATATATATATATATATTCATCACTACGAGACTGCAAAATTTGGTATATATACTGTATAATAAATTTTAATTAACTGACTGAAGTTGGTGATGGTGAAGGTTCATGTACTCCTTATAGAATTATAATCAGAAAAAAACAACAGAATTATATGTACTTCTTTTGAGCTATATATATGCTTGCTATGCATTCACAATCACTCTAAGTTAACTGGGTCAGATATTCATTTTTTTTTAAAGTTTTCTACATAAATTTGTTACACATCTCCAATTGAATGTGATGGTTACTCAACTTGTATTCTAATACAGACATGGCCGTTATTGTAACCACTCCACAGAAATGAGATGGACTTCCACCCAAAATTTGGTTTGAATGTTGGGACTCATAATGCTACGCAAACCAAGAGACTAGGAAAAGATTTATTACTTACATAACGTGGTTTTCTGAGGAGAGTAAGGCAGGCTTCCCAACTGGTCCAAAAATAGTTCTATCGAGTTAGGGGAGGAGATTGGATGCTTGAGAAGTTTTATGGTAATTAGGAGAACAAGACTGAGGTAGGGTTTGCTGCTAAATCAGGTTCTTAAATGCTTTGATCTTCCCAGGGCACCTGGGCTTTCTATCCTTTTTGACCTGATTGAAGGCAGAAGGGAAAGGGAGAGGGGAGATCCTTAAAAGATATTGCAGGTAAAAGTAATAAATGTAGCCCTATCTCGTTTGGCTCAGTGGATAGAGTGTTCGACTGCAGACTAGACTGAGGGTCCTGGGTTTCATTAAGGTCAGGGCACATGCCCAGGTTGCAGTCTCTATTCCCAGTAGAGAGCTTGCAGGAGGCAGCCAATTAAAGATTATCTGTCATCATTGAGGTTTTCTTTCTCTATCTTCCTCTTCCTTCCTATCTGAAATCATTTAAAATATATATTTAATAAAGTAATAAATGCAATGATTATTATATATGTTAATCAATGAAAATATTAAGAAACAACAAGAATGTTTTACAGATTGCAGGTCAGGTACTGTGATTGAGCTTATTTTTTGCCTTACCAGAGTGCATTGCTGATGAGCACTGTGGTGGTGGTGGGAGCCTCTTTCTCCTCTGCAGCAGTGCTAAGGATGTCCTTCAGGGAGTGGGCCCTCAGCCGTCCATCAGATACCCCCTGAGGGCTCCTGCACTGCAAGAGGGTGCAGGACAGGCTGAGGGCCACCCCCTGAGTGTACAAATTTGATGCACCAGTGGTCCAGAGACAAAGTCTACATAACAGTTTTATGAGACAAAAATAAGTAAGCCTCTGCTATGGGATGTGTATAGGCAGAAAGAAAATAATACGTTTCAAGGATAATTCAGGTTTTTAGGTTTTGGCAATTGGGTGAATATTCGTGCCAATTATAGAAATAGAGAGGAAGAGGAAAGCTTGAAGTGAAGCAAAGAGAATACTCTTCCTCCAGAAGTATTCTTAGAATGTCTCATTAAAACATTTTAACATGTAATATATATATATATATATATATATATATATATATATATATATGTAAATTTTTTTAGGTTAAAAAGAGGTTTGTGCAGGAATAACAGTTAAGGCATCACATTTAGTAATGTGAACCACAGGCACTTATAAGATTGACTAGGGAGAATGAGAAAGATGGAAAGTAAAGGAACGCCCAGAGATGAGCCTTAGAAATTCTATTATGGAATGTCAAAGTAGAGAATAATGAAGTCCAGGAGACTGAGAAAGAGCCTTCACACCAGGAGTAAGAGAAGATGAAGGAAGAGTGGGGTAGAGAGGGTCACTGGATAAAAAAAAATGGGGACATCTATAGTACTTTCAACAATAAAGATATATTTTAAAAAGTAATATATAATGGGAAATATTTGAGGTATTTCTGATAAATAAAATTAAGAAAAGACCAACACATGTTCCATGAGTTTAGCAACATATAGTTAACTGGTACTTTTAGCAATAATGATTGACTGAATTAGGAATAGAAGGTAGGAGACTTTTTACAAAATTAAAAAAAAATAGCAACTAAGTGTAGAAACATGAATTTTGAGCAAAAGTTTGGCTTCCAAGAGAGAGAGAAAACAATGTCACCTCCCACCCATCACTTCCCAAAATGAGATTAGCTGAGCAACTGGTATGTGTTTTTGTGGTTGTTTTATCTTTGCTTGTTTAAATATGTTTGTTTTAAGATGAGAGAGACTTGAACATTTTTAAATATTTTTGGTAACCTTCATTTTGTGAAAGAGACAAGATGGATGGCATCACAGAGCCCACCATTGGCCATCTCTAAGAGCCTTACAGGTCCAGACACGAAGTCTAACATACAGTGATCCCTATAAACAAATGTTTGCTGATATTTGAACTCATGTAGCCAAACTGTTCATATCCATTCTGTCTGAAATGCCTTCTAGACTGGGAGCCAAAGGACACTGGTACTCCCCTTCCTTTGTGTCCACACAGTGCTAGTAGCTGACCAATCACATCCACTTTTCCTTATTTCCAGTTGCTAAGTACAGTTCTTGGCACAGAGAGCTCTCTGTAAAAAGTTTGGTGGTTAAGTAGTTAAATAAATGAATAAACAATAATATAAACCTAATAAGACAGACCCTTAAGAATATTCTAAGAGCTGTTTTCTTAATTATAAGTGTCAGATAGTATGAAGGTCAATGGGTTGTGTCATTATTCACCTGAAAATGCCTGTGTGTTTTTTGTAGAGGGCCATGTAGATAACAAAATCACACAGTCCCCTTCTATGCCCAGTTAGTCTATTATATTAAGTCTGATGTAGGTCTAAGGACTTTGATTATCTTATTGGGTATTTTTTTTAAGTCTTTTACATTTTTCATTCAACTAGGTTTGTTTTCATGTGGATATCTCTGGGCTAGGACATCCATACAAAGCACTGATTTTTACTATTAACTTTAAATTTAAAAAATATGGAAAATATACTTCAGAAGAGCTTACCGCTATTTTCTTTAGAAAATGTAATTTTTCTCTTTTATCGCTTCTTTTATTTTATTGACATCTTACATATGCAAGAATGCTTCCATTTTCTATATTTTAAAATATAAGAGTAAACAGATTTAGCAAAATATCAGCATAGAAATGCTGTTAGGAAATCTAGTATTCAGAAGAAAGATTTTTAAAGCTGGGGTTTCATCTAAAAGTTCTCGTTACTGCCTGATGTGTTCCTGGTTTTAGGTAACAATACTTGGCAGCTGTCTTCCTTGCTATTGGAAAATGAATGAAAAATCTACCCTTCTCACTGGAAAATATGTTCTCTTCTTCAGCAGGATTTGCTTAGATTTTTATGATGTTTAATAACTTTACTCACATATCCAGTAGAATAGTGTTTTACTTTTTGTCCCTCAGAGAGAGAGGTAATTTGGATGTCCCACTCCCATATGGCTCTACACATTATTGTACTGATAACAAATGGATATATCTGACAACTTTAAAAAATAATTCTGAAAAGAATAAAGGAAGAGAATGAATTCAATAATTCCATAATGATAATTTTTGCCACCACCCGCTAACAAAAACTATTTCTCAGTACATACATAAGATTTTGATTCACACTGATGACTTACAGGTACAAAAAAAAACAAAACAAAAAACAGCACTTAAATTAATTTTGGTCTCAAAAGTCTAAAGTGTGATGTACCATGTAGATTTTTTAAGACATGCTATTGTTTTGTCTGACTTTTGTTTTAAAAATAAGGACAATAAATTCTGTTCTTTTTGAAACATTGGTCAGTGCAAAGGACTCACAATGAAAAGCAGTATTTCTGACCTCAGATTTATCTACCATCTGAGAGCTCTTTGTTTCTGGTCATTACTGTCATATCTAATATTTATGCTGCTATCTATTCATTTAATCATTTAGAAATATCTATAGTAACTATACACTTCCTATGCAGGCTAATTTTTTTTTTCACTTCTCAAATAGCCTCTAATATTTATACCTAAGTACCAATTTCATTTTAACTTTTCTGGTTCTATCTATCTATATCGTAGTTTAAATTTCTAATAGCTTTAGGTTATTCTTTTTTAATAGAATATTATTTTTGTACAGATGCACTATTTTTATAATTCATCCTGAAGATATTTATTATCCTATATAATAAAGAGATAATATGCAAATTGACTGTCACTCAACACAAAATGGCTGCCCCCATGTGGACACAAAATGGCCACCAAAAGATGGCCAGCAGGAGAGAACAGTTAGGGGTCACTAGGCTGGCAAGGGAGGGAAGTTAGGGGTGACCAGGCCAGCAAGGGAGGACAGTTTGGAGCAATCAGGCCAGCAGGAGAGCAGCGTGGCATCAATCAGGCTGGCAGGGAAATGGTTAGGGGGTGATCAGGCTTTCAGGCAGAAGTAGTTACAAGCAATCAGGCAGGCAGGCGAGCGTTTGGGGGCCAGTGGTCCTTGATTGTGAGAGGGTTGTCCCAGATTAGAGAGGGTGCAGGTTGGGCTGAGGGACACACACACACACCCCTGTACATGAATCTTGTGCACTGGGCCTCTAGTGATCATTATAAAATTAAATTCCTTCAAATCATTCTGTTTTCCTCTAAGAAATGTAATAGGTACATTTTGTACTGTTATTCTTTATTTTTTATTCATGTTGATCTCTTAAAATATCTGAATTTTATTTCCTTATAAGATGTATCCACATGTGTGCACATAAGTGCATGCACATGCTTGTGTGTGTATGTATTTCAATATAAAATTATTAAATTATTACAGAAGCCTGTAGAGCTCGTTGACTGGGAAATTTCACTTTGGGTTTACTTGCCCAGAAGCCCACATAGGTAGAGAAAACCATTCCTTAATGCCCAACTGTTTCATACCCTAATCTTTAATTAATCCTCCTTCTTTGGACCTCACTTTCACATTTTACCCCTTGGGACCTGATACTTCTGAACTTTCTCCATTTTCTGCTGGTTTGGCAGCCTTTTGCATTGGCTCTAACCCAAATGCCACATACTCAAGTGCCGGGACAGACAGGCAGAGCCTGAATGACAGATGGATGATTACTCTGACATGAGTTTCTGTGAAAGAGAGGCTAATGGACTACTTGGCTCACGCCACCAAGTAGCCTGAGAGTTTGCCTTTTTTGGCTTTTATTGGAACAATAGCTTGAACTAAAATTACCCTCTAGACACAATCAGCAGTGTAAGCATCCTTGAAAAAACACCTGCATCTGTAGGGTCTTTCAAACAAGGACATGTTGAAGACCAAACACCCTAGGGGCTCAGACTTGTTTGTAAAAGTCTAGGCAGGGACTGCTGCCTTGGGCAAAGCCCCCAGAGGCCTCTGGCCTTATAGAAATCATTCTTACAGACTTTCTAACCATGTCCCATGCTTCCCCACACTGAGGGATGCATGCAGTTTTTCCTATTTTGATACAGCAAATAGTCCTATGTTTATTCTATCTTTTTTCAAAGATTTTTAAAATTGAATTTTAGAGAGAGGAAGGGAGAGGGAGTGAGAGAAACATCAATGTGAGAGAGAAATGTACACCAGCTGCCTCCTGCAGGCTCTCTACTGGGGATCAACCCCATAACTGGGGCATGTGCCTGGACTAGGAAACAAATTGACAACTTTTGGTGCATGGGAAGTGCCTGGCCAACTGAGCCATACCAGCCAGGGCCATGTATTCTATTTTGGTGTGGAAATTTAATGATCTGCCTAGTAGTGGATGCTCCCCATCTTATTTTTATATGTGTGGAATTACACCTTTATAATGTTTTTTATCTAATTGTAGTGTAACCTTAAATAAAAAGTAGATAAGTTTGCATAACCATGTCAACAACTATAATACAGAGTTTCATTTGGCTTTGAGATTACATTTATTTTTATTACTTTAAAATCCTCTTGGGGTAGAAATGGCAATTTCATATAATTAATGCAGCTGGCTATTGTAACAAACTACATACTGAGCTACTTGTATTGATTGCACTGAGCTTAAGTAGCAACAAGTTGCATTGTCTTTTAAAGCAGTGCAGATACTGATAGGATTTGTCCTAGAGTTTATAATGCTTCTGGTTTATAGATCCTCACTAAGAACAATAATCAATAGAACATTATTATTGATTACACTAGACCTGGCTAGTGTAATTCACTGCATGAATTAAATCATGTACTATTTGTACACTTCTTCCAGGATTTTATACTCCTGACTACTTAGAATGTAGAAGAAATTTAAATGTGACATTAACCTATTAAAATATTATATAATGTAATCACCATAGCTCTTTTAAATGTATTATTGTATCTCAGTTTTTTAAGCAAATAAAAATGAGGTGAAATAGACAAAAATTAGAGGGAAAAGAAATGTCCTACTTTAAGTTCAGAAATGTAAATATTTGTGTTTAAGAAAAGTAAGTAATTTTAGGTCATACCACTAGGGGGACAAATTTAATTCTATATGAATGACTCAATTTTTACCTATTGCACTTCCTTTTCTGCTAAATAAAGTACTTATATGAGCCTTTAGAAAAGTTTTGTGAATTCTAGCGTCTCTTTGAATCTCTCTCTCTCTCTCTCTCTCTCTCTATATATATATATATATATATATATATATATGATTACTTACTGAAATTTAAATGTGTTCTGTTTAACAAATCATTTTTATTTATTCTACTTACTAATTCTGTTTTAATTTCATTTTTATTAATTTAATAATGGTAGGTATTTTGTCAACCTTACAGTACATTTTTCTGGGATATGAAGCTTGATTTTAAATGGGTGTAAACTAAATTGTGATGTGCTCATACCAGATTCAAAACAGTTAATTTTGACAGCAGGGAAGATAGGAGAAGATACACACACACACACACACACACATATATATACATATATATGTGTGTGTGTGTATGTGTATGTATGTATATATATGTATATTATATATATAAATTAGGTTTATAGTTTAATACAAATAAATAATGCAAAAATTAAAAACGAATAATATAAGAATAAACTCAGTTTCACATGCTCACATCTGTAAACCTACTTTTGTCCACCGTGTATGTATATATTTGGCCAATGTTTGTTTGAAGAATGGTTTAAAGCACTAAAAAAGTAAACAAAATCTCAGTTCATAAATTTGTTATTCTGAGACATTTATAACACATTCACTCTCCTGTTATAATGGCAATTCAAGCTACATATGAATGGGAAAGGATGAGTAATTACCTTCCAAATAGCACTTGAATTTCTGTCTGTTTTGCTGAATCCTCCTTTTTATGGGCATGTGAAATAGAAACTGGATTCATTTGTAGTAATTAGTGAGCGTGGAAGGCATATCTACATGATGAGCTAAATTGATTCTTTGCAGGTAAGTGGGTGAGCAATTGAACAGATCATTGCACATTCGATTCAATCCCACAAGCAAAATTGGCCACGCTTTTTACAAAGCCAGGCCTTTCACATCAGTGGAGTTAAAGACATCACAGGAGTTCTGTGATGCCTGTATCAATGTTTTAACAAATCGATGGCATTTTGATTTCTTTATTCTAATGACTGGAGAATAAAGAAAAGAGAACTAAACTAAGACTCAAGGGGTCATTTGAGTCCTAAAAGTTTTAAGAATTCACTGCATAAAACTTGGAAGACACAGAGAACATAAATAAGGAAAGTGAGGGGTGAGGGAGACGAAAGACTTCCATCTGAGGTGCTTCTCTTTCGAAGGGCAGCAATCACTAAATTTGAAGCAATGCCTCTGAACGTGTGTCTTTTTAAAAAATATATATATATTTTATTGATATTTTACAGAGAGGAAGGGAGTGGCAATAGGGAACTAGAAACATCAATGAGAGAGAAACATCGACCAGCTGCCTCCTGCACACTCCCCACCGGGGATGTGCCCACAACCAAGGTACATGACCTTGATTGACTGGAATCAAATCTGGGGCCCTTCAGTCCGCAGGCCGATACTCTATCCACTGAGCTAAACCAGTTTCTGCTGAACCTGTGTCTTTTAAGTACTCTGGTAGATACACATTTCATGCTGATCTACCTCTATAAACCAGAGATTTCTTTCCAACCCAAAGAGTTTCAAACACTGCCATGGATTCATGAAAGCCATGACTGCTGGACTTGTGATACACACCATCTAAACTAGGCTAAAATATAATCCCCAGAATTTCCTCTCTGGTGCTTTTATAGGTGAACTATAGGGGAGATTCTCATGAGATTAGGTGGGAGTGGAGGCAGCAGCCACTTTGTAGCATGGACATACCTTTTGCTAGTTACTCATCAAACACTAGTGTAGGTGCTGCTGTGGAGGGAGTTTATAGATGTCATTAAAATCCCCCATTAGTTGATTTTGACTTAATCCAAAGGAAGAATATTCAGGGTGTTCCTAAGTTAATTAATTCAATGTCCTTTAAAAGGGACTAAACTCTCTGCATGAGAGGCAGAGACTCCAGAATTCAGAGAGGAGAGAAAACTGTAGGACGTTTCTACTTTCTGAAACCCCCACACTCATACCCCTCTGCTGATTGGCCCATTCTCCTTGTTGGTGGGAAGCCACAGCCAGGCCTGCAAGTGCTCTACTTTCTTCCTGTATCTCCCTTCAGTTTTTACAACTCCTGGGCCAGGGAGGGATGTGTGTTCAGCTCCACGACGTAGTCCCAGTTTGTGCAGGATATCTTGGGTCCAAGGAAATAGGAAATGGTATGGGTTCCAGTCCTTCCTTGTTAGGGTTTCTGCTCACGCTCATGCCTGTGGCCTCTGCACTGTAGCAAAAGATGTGGGGAGTGTCATCTGACTGCTTATCCAGCTCCCACCATGTCCTATAGCTATAAGTATATATCATACATCATATATGCATTATATATTACTTTTAGATATAAAATATATAAACATACATTATGTACACACGTTTGTAATTTATATAAATACTAGAGGCCCAGTGCAGGGATTCGTGCACCAGTGGGGTTCCTCAGCGTGGCCTGGGGGGATCCAGCCGAAACCGGCAGTCCAACGCCACCTACTACACCCACTCATCTTGCCCTGCTGCACCTGATGCAGGCTCGCACCCAGTCAGTCCCCATTGGGAGAGGCTTGTGCCACCACAGCTGTGCTCGTCAACTGTGAGCCCTGTGTCTGATGCCTGCAGGTGAGCTAAGTGGCATTGCTGCTGTGGGAGTGCATTGACCATCAGGGCAGCTCCTGCATTGAGCTTCTGCCCCCTGGTGATCAGTGTGCATCATAGTGACTGGTCAATCAGTTGCTTAGGCTTATATATATATATATATATAAAAACACACACATACACACACACACACACACACACACACACACACACACACATATATATATATATATATATATATATATATATATATATCTTTTTCTCTCTCTCAGGTGCACATTAATGAACACTGCATCTCAATAGTACGTTCTTTCCTGTGACCGTTCTTCAACTTTGGTGGAGGAATGAGGATGCGGTGGGGGATACCAAAGACTACTTACCTGAGATACAAACACTGTGCATTTAATTATTCAGCATTCAGGGATAATAATTGAATGATATTGACTTATCTACAGTACCCTGCATTAAAAAACAGAGCAGGGATTCTAATTATAGTGATAAATAGATCAAGTTAGTGTTGAATTGAGTCAGAGCAAGAAATGGGAGTTACTGTATTCCTTTTTCCTTTGTCCATCCTCTATTTTCATGTTAATTTAATATGTCTATTAAGATAGAATGAAGCAGTCAGCTTATCCTATTTCTAATCATCTGTATACTAATGGTTTGAAGAAAGAGAGTTTTGTATAAATGACCAAATTGAATCAGTACAATAGTCAACTTTTGGAAAAAATTAAGTTAAACGTTCAATAGGCCAGGGTAGCCCCAGGCAGCTCTGTGAAATGGGTGGGGTTTGTCTTGTTTTATATATTTTTATTAGTTTCCCCTTCACTTTTCCTTATCCACTCAATAGTTAATTTCCTCCTCTTCCAGGCTTATATAGGAAGACATCAGCCCTAGGAAAAAAAAAAATAAGGATAACAATATAAAATAGTCATTTATTAAGTAATTTAAGCCAGACACTGAGTTAAACACATTATATATACTCTATTTTTTAATTTATTTTAAGATATATTTTTATTGATTTCTGAAAGGAAAGGAGAGGAAGAGAGAGATGGAAATATCAGTGATAAGAAAGAATCATTGATTGATTGCCTCCTGTATACCCCACTGAGGATTTAGCCCACAACCCAGGCATGTGCTCTGACAGGAAGTCAAACTATGACCTCCTGGTTCATAGTGGAAACTCAACCACTGAGCAACACCAGGGCTACATTCTTATTTTCCATCTTTATGTTGACTTGAACAAATGTATATTATTCCAATTTTACAGGATGAAAATTTGGATTCAAGGAGATTAAGTTGTTTATCTAAGGACACACAAGTAGAAAGTGCTGAAGCCAGAATTGGAAGGCAGATTTGTTGAATTCCAAAACACTTCTTCTTATTATTACTCAGGAGACACTACTTGCCTTTATACCACATCAATGTTTCTCTCTCTCTCCCTCTCCTCTCCCCCTCTTTTTCTTCTAAAAGCCAACAAAGACATATTTAAAAATAGCCCTGGTTGGTGTGGCTCTGTTGGGACTCATCCTGTGCACCAAAGGTCTTTGGTTCAATTCCTAGTCAGGGCACCTGCCCATGATGCAGGCTCATTCCCTGAAATATACATCTTGATTTCCCCTGAAGCTTCCTTTTAACTCATGGATTATTTAGAAATGTGTTATTTATTTAAAAGAGTTTGGAAACTTTGTTATTTTTCTGTTACTGCTTTTTAGTTGAGCTCATTTTAATTGAATATCACAGTATGTGCAATTTTAATTCTTTTAAAATTGCTAGTGTTTGTTTTGTACTCCAGGGTATAGTCCATCTTGATATATAACTATATAAAACTATAATGTAAATTCTATAAACATTGATTAGATCTTATTGGGTGATAGTGTGTTTAGCTATTCCTGTGTTTCTGCTGATTTTATATTTAGATGTCCTAAATAGTTCTGATAAAGGGGTATGAGGTATTATAGTACAATAGTGAATTTGTTTATTTTTTTTCTCTCAATTCTTCAAATTTTACTCCTTATATTTTGCAGCACTTTTTTGGGGGGGGCGGGTAGGCACATACAGTGAGGATTATTAGGTATTTTTGGTGGAACAACATTTTTTCTCATTTCATAACCTTCATATTTATTTCCTTGCTCTAAAATAAACTTTACCAGATATAGCTACTTTTGTTTTCTTTAGATTTATGTTTTTCCATTTTTTACTTTGTTCTGTTTTGTACTTGAGGTATATGATGTAATTATTGATGTTTTAGAGCTTCTGTCAGGTATTTTATTTATTTTTTGTTTATACTTTTAATTTTTTTCCTGCCTTTCTTTGAGTTACTTGAACAATTTTGTGTTTACATTTTGATTAACTTATAGTGTTTTGAGTATCTATCCTTGAACAGCTTTCTTAGAGGTTGTTCTAGGTATAACATTATATATAAACAACACATCTTTCTTGATCCTCTTGGTCTTGTTGGTCTTCTGAATAGAGAAAGGAGACACTTGTTGGCATTTCATTCTGTGATTACCATTTCATTATGTGTCATTTGGGGCTTTCAGTTTCTTCAATTATATATCTGGGATATATAAAACCAAAATGTAAAATAAGAAGAAGAAAAAGAAAAATATAATTCATTGCCATGTTGTTCTTCAGGTACTGAGGGCTCTGATTTATTAGTTTTCCTCTCTTCTCTCTGCAACACTGAGTTTTATTATAATTGTTTTAAATATAATGTTCAGGTTTCTTAATTATACTTAGAAGAAGTAATAGGGAAAATATATCTACCCCATCTTCCTAAAAGGAGAAATCTCTCTAATATTATCTTTTATTTTTTAGGATGCTATAACTAAGAAGGTGAGAAAATCTTTTGGAAAGCATAGTTAGATTCAACACCAAAGGAACTGCACTTTGCCTCTTCTAGACTTCAAAATCTTTGCTTAGTGATATAAATTCTGACTTTGTTTTTTCTGAGAAAATGTCCAAAAAATGTGCCTAGATTTTTGTTTGTTTGTCTGTTTGTTTTTGTATATGTATATTTAAATACATGTTATTTTTTTATTAGAAAAACAGCTTAGATCATAGTTAACTATGGATTAAAGAAAGACCACAAAGATGAGAGGTAACAAAAGCAGTAAAGCAGTTAATAGATGGAATGTTATATAAGCAAGTTCTATTATAAACTGGTGTGACTAATATTCTTGGGTAGTTTATAAGGATACATTTTTTTCCCCTGTGGAGAATCTAGAGCTTACTAACACTCATAAGGTATTATGTTTGAAGCAAGACTAAGAGTTCTAAAATTTGATAAAATTAATAGTTTACTAAGAGTAATTCCTATGCTACACTCCTATTTTCTTTCTTTCTTTTTAAAAAATATATTTTATTTATTTTTTACAGAGAAGAAAGTAGAGGGATAGAGAGCTAGAAACATCTAGAAACGTCAATGAGAGAGAGACATCGATCAGCTGCCTTCTGTACACCCCCCACTGGGGATGTGCCCACAACCAAGGTACATGCCCTTGGCCAGAATTGAACCTGGGACCTCTCAATCCGAAGGCTGATGCTCTATCCACTGAGCCAAACCGGTTTTGGCTACACTCCTATTTTCAATTGAATTACCCTGTTTTACTGAAAATAAGATAGTGTCTAATATTAATTTTTGCTCCCAAATATGCGCTAGGTCTTATTTTCAGGGGATGTCTTAGTTTTCTATGTGCCAGGTCTTATTTTTGGAGGATGTCTTATTTTTTGGGAAACACGGTAGCATGACAGTGTGATAGCTGTAATTATAATATATAAAAAGCACCTCAGCGGGGACTGGTTTGGCTCAATGGATAGAGCTTCAGCTTGGGGACTGAAGGGACCCAGGATCGATTCTGGTCAAGGGCATGTACCTTGGTTGCGGGCATATCCCCAGTGGGGGGTGTGCAGGAGGCAGCTAATCGATGACTCTCTCATCCATGTTTATAACTCTCTAGCTTTCTCCCTTCCTCTCTTTAAAAAATCAATTATATATATATATCAATTATATATATATATATATATATATATATATATATATATATATAAAAGCACCTTAGATATTTCATATTTCAATGTCACTTATTGCATATATATTCAAAATAATTTTTAAATTTACATAATTTCTCAATTTTTATATCATTATAAGTCCACCAATCTTACCACGAACTCTCATTCAAAAAACAAATTTTCTGGAAGAGAAAACCAATCTATATATATAAAAGCCTAAGCAACCTTCTGACTGTTCTATCATTGGACCATCTGACTGGTAGCTATGATGCACAATGACCACCAGGGGGAAGGCATTCTAACCAGTAGCTATGAAGTGTACTGACCACCAGGGAGTAGATGTTCAATGCAGAAGCTGCTGAACCACAGCAACTCTACAGGGTGCCTTTGCAGAGTGACCACTTGGAGGATGTTGGACTGTCAGTTTCTGCCTCATCCCTGCAGGCCAGGCTGAGGGACCTCACCTGCAATAGTGACCCTGCTCATTCCACAGATGCCCTCCAGCCCCTACGCTGCACCAGGTGCAGAGGGCTAGGGAGGAATCATGGGAGGTTGGCTCCAGGGCACATCCTGCCAGTCTCACCCAGTTCTGCCCAGCCAGCCACCTTCTAATTAATTTCCTTTCAATGTGCACAAATCCATGCACTTGACCTCTACTATTTCATAAAACTCTGTAAATAAATTATTAAGACAGAGGGAACAGGCCTGAGTTAATTTGGAGATATATGTGATTGCTTTCACATTAAATAATATTATTTATTGTGAATTTTATCTATTTAGGTTAACAGTAGATTCTATGAATTTTTATTTCTCTTATGAAATTATATATATATATATATATATATATATATATATATATATATATATATATATTCTCAACGGATATTAAAGGGCTTAAAAATTACCCTTGTTTATTAATAATTCAGATAATTCTGGAAAATAGAAAAACTATAAAAATACAAATCAGGCAATGCTAATTTCAAAAATTGTAAGAACTTATGCTAAGGCAAATATGTTAGGTGGGGAGGTAATTAATAGTGTTATGGAAGAAGTAAATTAAAAAATAAATAAATCTCTTTATCTATCTATCATCTATCTCTATAATGTATTTAATCTATCCAATCATGAGGCTTTATGTTACAAATTATCATACTGAACCCAAACAAACAACAAAAACAAACAAACAAACAAACTGTGAGATATATTTTAAAATTTTGAGAAGCTTAATAATTTGGTGAAGATAGCAAGTAAATGGATAAACAAGGCTTAGAGTTATATTTCCTTTATTCTTTTGTTATTTCTCAAATGTTTCTAAGAAGAGATGTGCAGAAATTAACTGAAGCTAGGTAAAAAAAAATGACAATTACTAGTATATATGATTTTAATGTTTCCTTTTATAACAGTAATCACTATAAATTATTATTCATTTAATTTACATAGTTTTACTTTCTTTTAGCCTATGGATTTTATTATCTAAAATATTTCTGAGAGATTAAAATGTTAGTCAATATTAATTATCCATAACAGGCCATCAAAGAAAGAGGCCATCATAGGAGAGTTTTACCAAACATTCAAGGGAGAAATAAAACATATCCTACTCAGACTATTCCAAAAAAGTCAAGAGGAAGGAACACTTCCAAACTCCTTCTATGAAGCCAGCATCATGCTAATACCAAAACCAGATAAAAACTCAACGAAAGAGAATTATAGGCCAATATTCCTCATGATCTTAGATGCCAAAATCCTCAACAAAATTCTAGCAAATTGGCTCCAGCAGAACATCAGAAAGATCATACACCACGACCAAGTAGGATTTATTCCAGGAATGCAAGAATGGTACAATATCCACAAATCAATAAACATGATATATCACATAAATAAATTGAAGATAAAAATCATATAATCATATCAATTGATGCAGAAAAAGCATTTAATGTAATCCAACACCCTTTCCTGATAAAAACTCTCAACAAGGTGGGAGTCCAAGGATCATACCTCAACATAATAAAAGCTATATATGATAAACCCACAGCCAACATCATACTCAATGGGCAAAACTAATACCTTTCCCTCTAAGAACAGGAACAAGACAGTGATGCCCACTCTCACAACTCCTGTTTGACATAGTACTAGAAGTACTAGCCATTGCAATTAGACAAGAAGAGGAAATAAAAGGCATCCAAATTGGAAAAGAAGAAGTAAAGTTATCCTTATTTGCAGATGACATGATATTGTACATAAAAAAACCAAAAGACTCCATCAAAAAACTAATTGACTTAATAAATGAATTTGGCAATGTAGCAGGATACCAAAATCAATGCCAAGAAATTTATGGCATTTCTATACACCAATAGTGAACTTGAAAACAGAGATTAAAAAGGAAATCCCATTTACCATCACACCAAAAAAATTAAGATACCTAGGAATAAAGTTAACAAAGGAGGTAAAAGACCTATACGCAGAAAATTACACGATACTGAAAAAAGAGATATAGGAAGATGTAAACAGATGGAAGAACATACCATGTTCATGAATTGGTAGAATCAACATCATCAAAATGTCCATATTTCCCAAAACAATCTATAGGTTCAATGTACTCCCCATTAAAATACCAAGGCATATTTCACCGACCTAGAAAGAACTCTCCAAAAGTTCACTTGGAACAACAAAAGACCCCGAATAGCCACAGCAATCCTGAGAAAGAAGAGTAAAGTAGGAAGGATCTCAATACCAGATTTCAAGCTGTATTACAAAGCCACTGTTCTGAAAACAGCCTGGTACTGGCACAAGAACAGACATATAGGTCAATGGAATAGAATTGAGAACCCAGATATCAACCCAAATCACTATGCTCAGTTAATATTTGACAAAAGAGGCACGAACATACAATGGAGTCAAGACAGTCTCTTCAATTAAAGGTGTTGGGAAAATTGGACAGATACATGCAAAAGAATGAAACTAGATCACCAACTCACACCATACACAAAAATAAATTCAAAATGGATACAGGACTTAAACATAAGATGGGAAACCATAAAAATACTAGAGGCATCCACAGGCAGCAAAATCTCAGACATATGCCAAAAGAACTTCTTTACTGATACTGCTCCTAGGGCAATGGAAGCTAAAGAGAAAATAAACAAATGGGACTACATCAAAATAAAAAGCTTTTACAGCAAAAGAAACCATCAACAAAACAAAAGAAAGCCCACTGTATGGGAGAACATATTTGCAAATGTTATCACTGAGAAAGGTTTAATTTCCAACATCTACAGACAGCTTATACAACTTAATAAAAGGAAGATAAATAACCCAATTAAAAATTGGCAATCAATCTAAATAGAACCTTCTCAAAAGAAGACAGAAGGAAGGCCAAGAGGCACATAAAAACATGCTCAAAATCACTAATTATCCTAGAGATGCAAATCAAAACAACAATGCGATATCATCTCACACCTGTTAGAATGGCCAACATCAACAAATCAACAAAGGACAAGTGTTGGCGAGGTTGTGGAGAAAAAGGAACCCTCGTGCACTGCTGGTGGGAATGCAGACTGGTGCAACCACTGTGGAGAACAGTATGGAGTTTCTCAAAAACTGAAAATGGAACTCACATTTGACCCAGTAATCCCACTCCTAGGAATATATCCCAAGATGCTAGAAACACCAATCAGAAAGGATATATGCACCCCTATGTTCATAGCAGCACAATTTACAATAGCTAGGATTTGGAAACAGCCTAGGTGCCCATCAGCAGATGATTGGATCCAAAAACTATGGTACATATACACAATGGAATATTATGCTGCCATAAAACAGAAGAAATTCTCATCATTTGCAGCAACCTGGATGGAATTGGAGAACATCATCCTGAGTGAAACAAGCCAGTCAATGAAAGAGAAACACCACATGTCCTCACTTATTTATGGATGATAAAGAACATTATAAACTGAACCAAAAAATAGATATAGAAACAGTAAAGCAACAAGCAGACTGTCAAATTGCAGCTGGGAGGGTAGGGAGATCTGGGGGAGATAATAGATCAACCGAAAGACTTATATACATGCATATAAGTACAACCAATGGACACAAAACTCTGGGGAAGGAGGGCATGCATGGGAGGGGGTGGGCAATGGTATATGTACAAAGATAATAATTTAATTAAAAAAATTAAAAAAAGAAAAAAAAAGAAAAAAAGAAAGAGGCCATCACAGTAGAAACCCAAGTGAACATTTGTTTAGCTTAGTTTGTTCCATTATAATGTACATTCAGGAATGGCATTTGATAATTTGCATATTTGCATGTTAATTTAATTTGTGTTTGCTTTTCCAGAGGAGCACAACTAATTTTTATTGTCTCTTCTCTATTATCTCAATGTATGTGTTAAAAAGCTCAGTTGGTTATTATCCAACAATTTTAGGAGAATACATTATTTTCCATAATTACAATACCCTACTGTTGCCTAGAAGTGATTAATTGCTGATTGCATAATTACTTTAGCATGGATCCAACAGAAGAGGTGAAATAAAATTCTTGAACTTGTTTTCTTGTTTCCTTTAATTTTAAGCGAATTGCCATTGAATTTTTCTTAGCTATCACTTAAATGATTTAATTCTTAACCCAAAATTACAGATTTAAACTGCCAAACTTATTTAATACAAAGCAACTCTGTACATATCTAACTTACAAACATTTTAATGGCATTACAAAATAGAATTCTTACTAAGCAGCGCCTGGAACCATAAAATCAATGTGTAATAAACCTGCCACTCTTGAGAATTGATTATTTTCAATTATAATTGCAACAAGTAGAAATTATCTTGAGTTTTAAGACCACATTTTCTTTTATAGGATCATGGCTCCTATCAGCTTAAAGTAGTCTACTTTATGTTTATCTGGATAACAGTATACTCTTTTTCTGAGCATGTTACTCATAAGAAATCTTGCATTCTTGTTTTTTGTTTTTTACATCTCTAAGCAAAAAAAGGGAAATAAAACAAAATAAATTGTCCTCCCTTTTTTTTTTTTTTTAATTAAGAAGTACCTATTGGTTAAATAGTCATTTTGTGCTGTGCAGGATTTTAGAGAGTAAAAATATATCATAAGATTGCACTATTTATACTTATATTTAATATACATACATAATTACATAATTGAGAAAATAAACTTACCTGGGATGTGAGCACAGATATGCTGCTCTATGAGCACATACTAAATAATTAAGAATTTTTCCTTTTTCTGGAAAGTGTAAAATTTAGGAGTTATTAGAACTATTGAATTCTAGGCTTTGACAATATCTTGCTATGATGCGATGTTAATCACTTAATCAACCTCAACTTTTGTGCATAGGTTTATATAGAAATTATTTTATATAGATAATTCTAAGTATTTATCTTTTGAAGCTAATCCTTATTTTAAAAATAAACATCTGGGGAAAATAGTAGATAAATACCTTACTTAGCATAGCATATTAATGAGATGAAACTTTTTACTAATATTCAACATCTGAAATTTTATTCCTCTTAGAATCTTTATTGTTCATCCGATATTTACCAAATTGAGCATGATTTTAAGGCTTATCAGAAGAAACCATATTAACTGTTTTAAACCCTCTACCTCAAACACATTAAAGATTGGAAGCTCAAGTCAACCAACATTTACATACTAAGCAGTATGGCCTTATTTAATTCATTATCTCAAGAATTGATAAGATCTAAAATAGTAAAATGTTTTAATTTTGGATTAACTGAGAATTTAATCAAAATAATTTTCGGCCTGGCCAGTGTTGTTCAGCAGTTGTGTCAACTCAGGAACAAGAGGTAGCAGGTTTGATTCCTGGTCAGAGCACATGCCGGGATTGCAGTATGTGATCTATCTTGCAGAAGGCAGCTGGTCGAAGATGTTCCACAATCACCAATGTTTCTATCCCTCTCCCTTCCTCTCTCTGAAAACAAAAGACAAAAAATTCAATAAAACATAACAAATACAACAAGTATTTATGTTGCTAGCAATCTATAGAAAATCTTGAGTCTACTTTCTTGTTTTAGAAAATAAATTACAAAAGGTACATAAGACCTGAACTCTGTTTTAGAATGTGCCATTCTCACTAGATATATGGATTTTTAAAAACTAATTTATTATCTCATACTAAAGAAATTCAATTATGGTAACTGCTCTGAATTCTTTTCAAGGTACTTGTATCAAGTAAAATAACCTACACAAATGGGCTTTACACACAGAAAAAGTAGAAACATGGGGAATGAATCATTTTAATTGATGGGGACAGAAAAGTAAAGGGAAAAATACTGTTGAACAAAATAGATCCAGAGACATAGAGTATGGAACAGTCTATCAAATCTCAGAGGGAAGGCTGGGTGGGTGGATGGTAAGAGATCAACCAAGGAACTTGTATGCACATATGCATAACTCCTGGACACAGACAATGGAGTGGTGAATGTCTGGGGTGGGGGTTGGTGGCAGGCTATAAGGGATCAATGGGAGAAAAAAGGGGACATATGCAATACTTTCAACAATAAAGATGAAAAAAACTAAAATACTTCTGTACAGCAAAAGAAACTGACAACAAAATAAGACAACCAACTGAATGGGAGATGATATTTGTAAACAACAGCTCCAACAAGAGGTTAATACCCAAAACATATAAAGAACTTATACATCTCAACACCAAACAAACAACCAATTCAAAATGAGTGGAAGATGTGAATAGATATCTCTCCCAAGACATACGAATGGCGAACAGATATATAAAAAGATGGTCAACTTCACTAGCTTTTAGGGAAATTAATGTCAAAACTACAATGAAATACCATCTTACACCTGTTACAACGGCTATTATCAACAAGACAAGTACTAACAAGTGTTGTAGAGATTGTGGAGAAAAGGGATCCTCATTCACTGTTGGTGGGAATGGAAGCTGATACAGCCACAATAGAAAACAGTATGTTTCCATACTTATAAAAAAATGAGAATTGAGTTACCATATGGCCCAGCAATCCCTCTTCTGTATATCTATGTGAAAAACTGAAAAACATTTATTGGCAAATATATATGCGTCTCTATGTTTATTCCAGCATTATTCAAAGTGTCCTTTGATAGAGGATTATACAAAGAGGTTGTGGTACATATATACTATGGAATAGTACTCAATCATAAGAAAAGATGAAATACTGCAATTTGTGAAACATAGTTGGAACTTAAGAATATTATGCTAAGTGAAATAAGTCAGTCAGAAAAAGCTAGGAACCATATGATTTCATGCATATGTGTGGTATAAAACTAAAACTCATAGACACATAAAACAGTGCGATGATAGAGGGAAGTGGATGGGGAGACGAGTAGTAAAAGATAAGCAAAGCAAAATATATGGTGAAGGAAGATGGTTTGACTTTGGGTGGTGGCACACAATGCAATATACAGATCATGTATCATAGAAGTATATGCTTGAAACCTACATGATCCTATAATCGATTGGTTCCGCCCCCCCCCCCCCCCACGTGCCCCAACTGGGCCAGGATGGAGCCTACAACCAAGGTATGTGCCCTTAACTGGAATCAAACACATGACCCTTCAGTCTGAGGGCGGATGCTCTAAGCACTGAGAAACCCTGGCTAGGGCGTTTCTTTTTTTATTTTAAACTTCTTAAAGGCCTGGGCTACTTTGCTACCACTGTCTTTTCTTTTCCCAGTGTCCATCATGAAACCTTAAATACAGAAGGTATTTAGCAAATTATTATTTACACAAATGAAACAGTAATATCTTTTTTTTTTTCACAGTCAAAGGGAACAGTCATAGCTTCCCACTAAATTCCTACAGTTACTATGGTCTGATGTTTATTGAAACACTCAGATAGTTATTCATGGATGTACGAATTTAATTTAACATTGCCATGTGAGAATAATCATTTTGATCCCAGAAATGTAAACATTTGAAACTGTACTTGCTCTCTACAGCAAAATAAGATTCTGTTTCAGAATGCATCTACTTTTCTGCAAACCTTCAGCTGTCTTCCAAGAACTGGTAACTGCTACAAAGATTAAGCCATTAGGAGGTATGACAGAGCATAACTCAGTAACATTATGGGATCTTAATCATACAGTACATTTAATACCAAGGGCAATGGATTGGAATTAAGTGAAAAATATCCTAAACCTTGCCCCATTGCTTAAGAACATAAAAATGTGAAAGGTATTTTAAAGCCCTAAATTTTTCTTATATCATTAATATCAGATTTTTTACATCATAAACACATTTTCTTGAATCCCTCAACAATTATTCAAAAGATTTCATTTTATAAATGAAGAAAATTTATTTTCTTTCATATTAAGTAACTGTCATCACAAGTATTTATGATTATAAAATATTGTTTTCATAAACAAACCACATAATCTCTTAGGTGATATTATTCTCAAAGTTCATTATTATTTCCATTACACAAGGTTTCTTGGGAATTCACCCGGGATTTGTGAGAGCATAAATAATAGCAGAAATATACACGGAGCTTACCAGACAATGTCAGAAATATTAGTACCACACAAGATAAATAACGAAAGCTGAAGAGCACAAACCATCAGGTATATTTCATAAGACATTAATTATTAAATTATCATATATATATTTAAAATTATCTTTATTGTTGGTGTCAAAACAAGCAAGACGAAAATCATTTTGGAAAAAAATAAAAAAAGGATCCCAAGTCAAATTTATAGAAAATATTCCTTTATTAACTTTTGGTGAGAATATGTTTGCATATTTTCAGAAAACAACTCTTAGAACATGTGGATGATGGCAACAGAGAGGAATTGACAGGACTACTCTAACCATGAAGACAGAAGAGAAGCAGTCCAGAGACGGAAGACGTCGTTGCCTTGCTATATTAGCAGTCAGCAGCTGTGTGTCCCTGCAGGTTGCCCAGGACCAAACCAGAGAGGGTCGGACTGCATTACCACCATTTGTCCACCATTCAGAACTGAAATATCATTGCTAACATTTACACATAAGGAACTGATTGATATTGAAATGGGGTCTCAAAAGAACTGTTGGCCCAGAAAGAAACTCACTACAGACTGATTCATTTGCCTCTCAGCATAACCATTATTGCTTGTCTCATTTTTGGTTCATATAAGTATATTTTTGTAGCACATGATCTCACTCATCTAGGGGAAATGATGAACAACATAGACTGATGAACAACAACAGACCCAGAGACAAGGAGGCATGGATCAGACTGTTAGACCTCACAGCGGGAGTATAGAAGAGGGTGGGGATGAAAAGGAGAAATCAACCAAAGGACTTGTGTGCATACATATGACCAGTGGTTAAGGACAATAGGGTGGTGGGGGCATGTGTGGGAAGGGGTTTGGGATGGAAATGGGGGATGAGGATCACTATGTGATACCTTAATCAATAAAGAAATTTAAACAACAAAATATATTACAGATGTCCTCCTTTTGTTTCCCCATTGGCACTCCTCCTCCCCACTCCTGTCCCCTCCCAAGCCTTCACCACACTATTGTCTGTGTGTCCATGGGCTGTGCATATATACATATAAGTTTCTCCATTAACCAGTCCCCACCCACCACCCACCCACCCCCCACCTTCCTTCTGAAATTAATCATAGAACAGACTGAGTGATATTATCTTTTTATAATTAACTCAGCCACCATTTACACACACAAATATACACACACATGTCATAGAAGCAGAAAGAGATCTAGAATGGGCTTAGTGTGGTATGGATGGACCCATTAGGGGAAGGCAGACATTAAGAAAATATAGATTTCAGAAAAAGAGTGCTGGACTTCAGAGAATTGCAATTGACCTCGGCAGGTTTGGTCAAATATATGATTTTCTGGTAGAATTTCAGACCCACTAAATATATCAAGATACCAATAGCAGAAGATACATTTTCTTACTTAGCACAAAGTGCAGTTTTCCAGCTGCAGCTTCCCTACTTTCTTTTCACAGTAGATTTAAGTTTCCAATTAAAATGTAAAGATGACCCCTTTCTGCAATAACTGAACTACAGTATGTTTGCACAAGAGTTAAATGAGGTTACATTAAATAGATATTTTTCAGCTGTATAAATGCTAGAGTGCCAGATTTTCTCCATTTAAATTCTCTATTAAGTTTGTTTAGGTGTAAAGTCAATGTTACGTGTGGGGGCCTATGTGAGTGTGTATGTGTGTGTGTGTGTGTGTGTGTGTGTGTGTGTGTGTGTGTGTGAGAGAGAGAGAGAGAGAGAGAGAGAGAGAGAGAGAGAGAGAGAGAGAGAGAGAATATGAGAGTGGAGGCAGAGAATAAGCTTAAATAAGAACTAGGTTAGGATACAGAAAGCTTATTTGAGACTTAATTACAAATTAAAAAAGATTTTCCCCGCTAGAAAGACAATGGAAAATGCAACTAGAATCCACATTCGCCGTTATTGCCAACCCAATATCTGACTGTGCTCTATATCTGGTAAGCCTTCAAGTACATACTGAGAAACATATTCCAATGTTCCACTCTCATTGTCTTCCCTGAGCTTTGGCTTGCATGCTTTTCTGTCAGGGACATGGCCCAGCTCATGTGTGACTTGCCAGGCTGGCAAAGCATCCATGTGACCAATTAGTTGGCTCCATCTCCAAATACCAATATTATGCATAGAATACAGTGCTGCTCAGTCAGTCTTTGTCACTCCCTTTTATTTATTTATTTATTTATTTATTTATTTATTTATTTATTTACTAATTAAGACAGAAGGAATGGATTGTATATATTTGTTGTTTTGCATATAAATTGGAAATAAATGCTTTCCCCTACCTGAGGTTGCAAATAATGTTTCTTCCTCTGCTGTCTGAACAACATTCTCTATCTTTAGATAAAGCCTGTCCAAATTATTGGAAAATTATAATGTTTGCTGACAGCGTGCTTAGAAGTGATCAATCAAACTTCCCCAAAATAAAATTATATTTTTAAAGGAAGCTTTATAATTTTGATGGCTTCAAAGGTCAAGCTATTTCTTTTCTTCAATTTAAGGACATGGTCTGGAGTCAATCAATTTTAATTCAACAGAAGACCTTACTCCTCAATTTCACCTTCTACGTTAACTAACATAATTAAGCCTGCACTGCTAAGTAAAATGCTAATTGTGTTTTTTTTTTCCTGATGAATGAGGTATGCTATCTAGATTTTCTTTTCTTGTTTAATTATCATTAATTTGAAAGAGCGGATGTGTTTTTCATGTATTGAGCATAAAATAAAAGCAATTACTCAGTATGCTTCTGAGTTTGATGATGAATGTCAAGGTCTCCTCCCTCCCTTTGTCAGAGATGAAATGGCATGGGCTGATGGAGCAGGAGCCTCCTGGGATGGTGTCTGGTCAGTCCTTGGCTTTGAACACTCAGTGAAAGTCACACAAAAGACTGTCTGAGATAGAGTGCAAGTGCTAACGAAGTTCTCTTGACTTTCTCTTACCCTCTGTCTCTAATACCATGAGCATTACCCTGAATTAGACCAACTTGATCATTTCTTCATCATATTTCCACGATGTTCTCTGGAATTCCCAAAGACTTTGTGCTTTCTATTGTCTTAGGCCTCTAGTAATTAGTTTAGATGGAGTTTTACCTGGCCATCTTAGCAGTTCTCAAAGCTCAGTAAAATTGTGCTTCTCAAATGATGACAACCCTAGGTCGTTGTGTATCTACTGTGTGCACCATTACACATCTAGAACTTGCTTAATATTAGATGGAAAACACGGATATTTTTTAGAGGACAACTTTATCTAGCAAAAACTAAGCTAAAATGTAAACTCAGGTTGTCTATTCCTAATGCAGTGTCACAAATATTTGTGAAAATGCTCTGAAAAATATTAGGTACATATAAAAATAAGGTTATGTAAATATATATGAAATGTGAATTATGTATGAATTCATAAAAAGCATAAATATATAAACATATGCGAAATATGTGTATTTGTGTGGTGTGCTGATTAAGATGATGATTGTGATATAGAAGTAAATATGTAATAATTTATATTGGACATATACTTTCTAAACCAAAATAAAAAAGCATGTGAAATCCCTTTTACCAGAAATGTTTTATGTTCTGACACACATACAATTTTAGGAAGATGCATACTTTAAATATCACATTTAAGAGAAGCTTTGCTTATCCATTTGTTTAAAATTGTGACATTCTCTTTCTTCTCCTAAAGCCTGGACTGAAATTTCGGATTTATTTTCACCATAGTACTCAATACCGTCTCAAACACTCCATACAGGTTGTTGTTAATTTTTATTTGTATTCTTCTCCCAGAGGAATAAATGTATTATGAGACTAGAACATTTAAACTGTTTTATTTATAGTTGTATCTATAACACCAATAGTCGATGGTAGATGCTTAACCAATATAAGTTGGATATATACATTTAGGTTGATAAAAATGATGCTTTTAATTTCACATCATTTATGAAGTGCTTACTATGTGCCAAGTATGCATAATCTCATTTACTTTTCACAAAAAATATTTAAGATAATATGATCCACATTATTGATATATGAGAATATTGAGATTTAGTGTTTTGAAGTTATTTGACTAAGATCACCTTGTCAGGGAGTTCCAGTTCAAACTCATACAGGGGTGGGCAAAAGTTGGTTTATAGTTGTGATTATGTGAAACACAGACTTTATTTTTGTTTTGATTTTTGTGAATGTTTGTATTATTTATTTGTGTTATAACTGTAAACCTACCTTAGCCCAACATTGGCAGTGATTGCATTTGGTAAGTGTACTCCTATTGGTGCTTTCAGATATGCCTCACATACTTCACTCCTTTATTTTACACTTCTGCTGCCTGTGGGTGACCTTATTTTACTATCATAACTAGAGGTCTGGTGCATAAAACTTATGCACAGTTAGGGTCCCAAGGACTGGCCAGCAATCAAGGCTTATTGGGCCCTTTCTTTGTTCTGCATCCTGCCCCCCACCTCCACCCCACCCCCGGTGGTAAGCACATATCATAGCAAGTGATCAAACTGCCAGTCTCCCAGTCAAACTCCTGAGGCAACAATTTGCATATTAGCTATATATATATATATATATATATATATATATATATATATATATATATATATATATAGTTGTCCTCAGGGTCACTAGTCCTGTTGCCAGCTTAGAAATGTTCAACAAATAGGAGCAGGGTTTTAGTTGACTTGACGTGACCAATATAACATCTGTAAAGACAGCTTGCACAGATAGTCATTTTAGGGGAAAGCCAACAATATATATTTTGCAGAACCAAACATTTTTTTTAATTGATCATCAAAATCTTATCCTCGATTGTCAACATAAACTCTGAAATACATTTTTTAAAACTTTGAATGAGTAATACTTAGAAAGTAACTTATAAAATATATTGTCAGTGTCTATCTTATCTCAATTTGGAAAATGTACTGCCATTGCCCTATCTTCAGGGAAAGGATCAGGGCAGGAAGTCAATGACTGCTTGTGTTCGGGGCCACGAGTAATTCCACAGCAATTGTCTGAATGTTTGCAATATCAGAGGATGGACAGTGGATTCATTGCTGGGAAATATAATCTCTGTAATGGCCTTTGTCACATGTTGTAGCATATAAAACATTCCTAGGAGACAAATATGACGCACTTAGTTTGCAGCTAGCTCTTTAGGGTTCATTTGTCTTCACAGATGTGTCAGCAAAGGCATTAAAGGCACAGTGGAGTGTGTTCTTCAGGGAAGTCTCATTTACTCTTTCATGCAACAACCGTTTATAACATACTGCTGAAGAAAACAATCATTTAAAAGCAGCTCATCAGTGCCCATTCCAGCCTACTCTCAGTGCTGATCCAAATGAACCAAGCCAAAGCTGATTCAGCTTCCTCAGAGAACTCTCTACTGATGAGCCCCTCCCAGCACAGAACAATGGCAGGAACTCTGGAAGGGAAGTTGATGTTATCTTTGCAGTCCTGACACAGTTATGACTCCCTCCATGAGAGGGCTTTCTTCCTTGGGGGTACCACACTTTGACCTTCAGCAAGCCAAGCAGACACTGCAGTTTTTGATGCCCATATTTTCTAAGTGTTTCAACATTTTACTCAGAAAATGAACATTATAAAAACATATCAGAGAAGAGAAATATAAATGTGTTGTTGTGTGCCAAAACTGGTTTTGCTCAGTGGATAGAGCCTTGGCCTGTGGACTGAAAAGTCCCAGGTTCAATTCTGGTCAAGGTCATGTACCTTGGTTGTGGGCATATCCCCAGTAGGGGGTGTGCAAGAGGCAGCTGATCGATGATTCTCTCTCATCGATGTTTCTAACTCTCTATCCCTCTCTCTTTCTCTTTGTTATATATTTAATATATTTAATATTAAATATATTAAATAATATTCTTAATATAAACTATATTAAATAAATAAATGTATTGTGTATGTGTATTTGTGTGTGTGTGTATGTGCATTTAATGCGAGTTCACAGTTCAGAAATAGAAAATAATCGCTATTAAAAATTAAAAAAAAAAAGCAAGGCACCAGCCAGTGTGGCTTAGTTGGTTCAGGCATCATCCTTGCACTGAAAGGTTGCTAGTTCGATTTCCAGTCAGGGCACATGCCTGGGTTGCAGCTGGATCTCTGGTAGATGGTGTGCAGGAGATAACTGGTCTATGTTGCACTCTCACATTGATGTTTCTTTATCTCTTCTTCCTTCCTCTCTCTAAAAATCAATAAAAATATTTAAAAGTGAGGTAGTGATGAGAATAAGTGCCTATTAAACAACCAGATGTGTTTCTTTAACAAGAAATGACACAAGTGGATAATTTTTCTTTTCTGACCTCTCTAGTTAAATTTTATGAAAGGTCAAGTAGGTGAAGTAAGAGAAAATCGGGTATTTTGTCTTTGTCTCCAATGGGAAAACTGACTTTACTAAGAAAATATAGTTTCATAATACTCTTCACTCTCACCATGCTCATCTTGTCCAATTGTTCATATTTTCACTGGCACATTCTCCTCATGTCATTTTGTATTTTTGTCCCTTGAATCTTTCATGTGTAATGTCATTGAGCTAATACTGTATTAATAAAATTAATGAAAAATAATGATAAAGGTTTTCTAGGCCAACTACCAGTAGGTGGAAGTGGCTTAGAACCATATAGATGACCTTCTGGAGGTCTTGTAGGACCATCAAAAGCTGCATACTCTCACCCAAATAAGTGAGTAAGCAGACATTTTTAAGTAAAGGTGTAGCTTTAAGAAAAAATATTATTTGGTATTACTCACTTGGCAGCACAGGCAATCCCTTGTCTCTTCACTGCCCCTTTTCACTTCAGATATAATTACATTGTCACTGCTTCTAACATTGTCCATGAGTTTAAATTATCATAGTCCCATTCTCACATATGATACAGTTCCTTATATTAAAAAAAGAAACAAAGAAAAACCTACTGTATTCTCTAGATATCAACCAAGAAAGGGACCTTTAAAAGCATGAAAATCACACACACTGAATTTTGTGACAATTTTTTTTTTGCTTTGCAGCTTGTCAGATTAAAAATATTGTTTGTGAGCATTCATTGAGTTATACATTTGTAAGAGGAACACGTTAGCATGTTCTCCATAAAAATGTGAATTTGAAAGCAGGGGATATGAAGCAATCCATATTTTTCCTTGGGCAGGGAGCCCCCGTGCTTATTCTTGCCTGACTGCATGAGCAAGCTCCATTCATGCTTGAAATTAATCTGACTGCCTTTTGGAGGCATCAGATGAGAGACTTCATTTTTTTTTCTTTTTTCTTCTTTCTTTCTTTCTTTCTTTCTTTCTTTCTTTCTTTCTTTCTTTCTTTCTTTCTTTCTTTCTTTCTTTCTTTCTTCTTTCTTTCTTTCTTTCTTTCTTTCTTTTTTTTTTCCGGGGGATTGGGGGGGGGGGCTTCCTTCATTCACTGACCATGAATAAATTGGTGTTTTTAAATATTAAAGTTTATATCGCCAAAGTTCCAATCCCCATCTGGGTTCTGGATTCTCTTGAGTTGTTTGGGTGGCCAGTGGATAAAGATGACTACTCCTACTCTACCTGGTTTGGCTCAGTGGATAGAGCGTCAGCCTATGGACTGAAGGGTCCCAGGTTCGATTCCAGTCAAAGGCACATGCCTGGGTTGCCCCGTTCGACCCCCAGTGGGGCGGCGTGTAGGAAGCAGGCAATCACTGATTCTCTCTCATCATTGATGTTTCTATCTCTTTCTTCCTCTCTGAAATCAATAAAAATATATATTTTTAAAAAAGATGGCCACTCCTTTAAGCCAGTCAATTATGAGAAATACAAATGCAAAGTAATTATGTAAACCCACATAAGAAACGTGCAGAAAAATTTTGTGTACTCACTAACAGCGTCTTAACAAGTTTTAGTTTCTGTGTTTTTTTAAAAATATCTCTATGTGCAGATTCCCTTCATAGTCCAAGTTCTTAAATCACACAGCTCAGTATGTGTACACAGGTACACATAAACATGGAACAACTGCTTCCTTTTCTTGGATTCCATAGATCAGATCTATTAATGCAAATAGAATCGATCTTGGAGCTGAGTCAGACAAGTAGATTTCAATAAACTCCATTTTAAAGAATGGTGAGGCTTTATGTATAAATGTAAGGCTAGTGACCAGGAAAGAAGTGGCTTTGTGGTTTCAAGAGCTCTAGAGGCAAAATGGTCAGGTTCAATTATTTCTGGATTTCATTTATTTTTCTCAGAATAGAGCCCAATTTCTTATATTGATTTTGTTGACATTTAAAATATTTCATGGTTTTATGATGTGCATAGTCTATTTCTAGCCTGCAATTTATAGACATCTCAGCTTCCAAAGCTAGAAAAAAGACAACATTGCCAATTCTGTCATTCTTTTATAATTTCCATTCTTATTTACATAGCATATAACTGCGAACAAGAGTCCTTTTGTGATGAGTACAGAATTGAGGCTGGCTTCAGAGTGTGTGACTTGTGCAATCTACACAGGGCCTCGCCCTCAGAATGTTTTCATGCTGGTGGGATTTGATATCATTGCAATTAATCTAGTTATGAGTACCCAGAAGAGAGCAAAGGGACGGCCAAATATAGATATGCCATTTGCTGTTTTGACTGGAAGCTGAAGTTCAACAGTGTCCAGAAAGCCACCAGTCTATTCCCTGCAGGTCATTGGTAGGGAAGGGACTGAACAGAATGGAGAATAAATACATGTCTAGGAAAATCTGGGTGACATAGGGGAGATACTGATTTTTGTCAGTCACACCTGGGAACAGGTCATTGGGCAGGGTAGGCATGGCCACTGCAAGTGCTGAACGATTTGAGGAATTTAATCCCTTCAAGTTTAGGGCCTAAACAAAGAAGTTCTCTCTCTTGGTCCTTGCTTTGCTAGCCCCCGGTGTTCTTGGGGTCCTTGTTGTAGGGGCACACTCTTTTGGCTTCCCAGCATTCACCCATGTGGCTCACAGCAGGACCAATGCCAAGACATGCAAACTCTGGACCCTGGCTTTGCTTTTAGCTGTGCTAAACTCCCGGGACTGGATTAAGGGAAATGGGACTTTGGAAATTCAGAGATGTAACATTAAAAATCACTCATCCTCCTATGGGAGTCTCAGAAAATTCTTTTTCTTGAGATATTGTAAGGACTCCACTCAAGCACTGGGTGGGGAAAGGGATGCCCGCTTCCACCAATAACAGAATGCTCTGTCTCCTTGCGGACAATCTGAATCATCTCTGCGTGTTCACTGTGCACTGGGCCTTTCTAATGATGTGGCTTGTCCGGGGTAGAATGTTAGTAAGAGACACCAAAAGAGAGAGATTGCCAGGAAACCCACTTTCTCTCTTGATATACTGACTGTAATCATGAGTGTATTGCCAAACTTATATGTCCCTGTTTCTGTAGTCTAGTAGTCAGGAGAAAGGAAGAACTACAACCAGGTTCTGAAAAAGGAGGAGAGGGAGAGGAAGAAGGCATATTAGAGATAGAAAAAATATTCTAGATTCACATTTAGGAGACTCAACCTTCTCAGTTCCGTTTATTAGTTGATATATAATAGTTCAGATACTTCTGTGAGATGTTGTGAGTGGGGGTGTGAATAGTTTAGAGGATTATGGTAGTGCCATTATTATGATAAGAGAATCTAGGTCCGTATTTATCTCTGTTCCCTTCTAGGATCCGATAAATCGAGGCAAGCCTTCCAAATTTCAGCATGATACTCTCCACTATCTGTTAATGCAAAGGTGCTTCATAATAAAGTACATATGTGAGGAGGTGGGGGCGACTGATTTTTTCATTAGTAACAACAAGGTACTAGTTTACAAGACATAGTTATACTGATATCTCAAACAGAAACATGAAATTCTCATATAAGCTAAAGGAAAGAATTTTAAAAATATTTTTTGAGAAAGCTATATAGATTTTTATCATCAAAACAAGTAACTGAGGCAAGCATAATAGGAGATACAGATAAATTAATTGTTTGGATCCATTGAAATTCCAAGGCCTTGGCCTCTCTATGGGAAGGTCAGCCCAGCCCGCTATATAGACATAATCTTTCCAAAGCAAGAACAGTAGGGGTTTGAGACAGAGTTCAGGTCAATGACAGAATGTGTCTATAGGAGGAGAAATGAACAGGTGTTAGCCCTGGTTCCTTTCCTCAGTAGACTCTGTTTATAAACATATGAGGTTTGTTTGGGGAGAAATTACTGCACATAGAACACTTTTTTTTCCTTCATTCTTCCTCCTGATGACACTTGTTTCACATGAATGTCTGGACTAGAATCCATGTATAGTTACCACCATCTTTGTTTTAAAAAAGCTTAACATTAATTTTCCTGTACCAAGGCAGTAGGCTGAATATTCTCCCTTAGAAAGTTTTCCGCCAAATTGGAGTTACCGGAATCTCACCTTAAATTGTAACAGAGGAAATATAAGACGTGTGCTCGTTGACACATAAAAGAGAAGCACTGCCCCGCAGACCTGCCCTGAAGGCACCTCAGAGTGCTGGCTGTGCCTGATAGCAAGGGCTCCAGGCTCCATGCCGGAGGAAGGTCCTTGCCAAGTCAGCCTTAATGGGCATGCTGGCAAGGTGCATTTATTTAAATTTAGGTATTTTGAAAGGGGATAAATCTCAGTCCATTGTTGAAGCTCCTCACTTCCTTTCTTTTATTTGCATGGCCCTTCTCCTTCCTACCTTCTTTGCTGAGCTATCAAAAACTACACACAGGACTAAAGCTGATGACATGTAGCATATACTCAGGCTGCAAAGATAAAAAAGTGCCTCAGACACAGACAGAATCAATTGAACCCGGCTTGGTAGTTCAGCAGGGACTATGCTGTATCCTGGGACAAAAGGAAAGCATGAAGAGAGTGCCCAAAAGAGCTAATTCTTAATTCAGGAGATAGAAAGAGGGTGGAATTAATGATGATAAAGGATAGAAAACAAGGGTAGTCAATATGAAATGAGCCTTATATATTCTGTTTCTAATGCCCTCATTTAGTCCTGGATTGCAAAATAGCAAGTTCAATAAATCAGGAGCATAAAAATGTTTGCCTTGGAAAAATAGTCTGAAACATTGAGCAAAGATACATTTAAATGGAGGTGGGGGGGTAAGTAAAGAATATGTCTTACTTGTGCAGTAGATAAGTGAGTAGTTTGAGATGAGTTTCAGAACCAGGTCAATGAAAGTTTTACAAAAGCTAATGCTGAGAAAGAAATTGATAATGCCAGAGTTAAATCTATCTATCTATCTATCTATCTATCTATCTATCTATCTATCTATCTATCTATCTATCTATCTTCTGTCTTCTATCATCTATCATCTATCTATCTATCTATGTATCTATCTATCTATCTATCTTTCTATCTATCTATCTATTGTCTATCTATCTATCTATCTATCTATCTATCTATCTATCTATCATCTATCTACCTATCTATTCATCCATCTAGTTTAAAAAGACAGAGAAAAAACTATTAAAAAAAGAGGTTGAAAGCTTAAGCTCCTTAGATTAATGTCTCAGCTAGAAATTTATTTTTTAAACAAGAAACAGAAATGCCTTAATATATATCTGCTTTAAAAAATGGACAATTTCTAGTTAATTCTGAATCAGATAGGATAAATGGGCCTGGAATATTAATTGGTACATAGGTGATAGGTGGGATACATAGATCCATATAACAAAGGAGAAGCATTAAGAGAATGAACTTAAATGTATTAAAAAGAATTATTTGATCCCAAAAGACATTAACAATTTTAAAGCTAGAAGTAGATGCAATTCAATGGAGAAACATACCTTTAAATGTCTGAGGGTCCTAGTGCGCAGCTTCATGAGCTATGGGACACTTGACAGAAAGACTGCTGGTCTGTGGACAGGACTTACAAGCATCATTTTGATGACCGAGCATGTTCTGCCTTGAGCTCCTGTTCATTGGAGCACTGCACACAAAGGAAATAAGGATAAAATGCCAGATGACATTTTAAAGGTTTTAAAAGTTTATGAAAGATATTATAGGAAGAAAAGAACCATAGTTAGAATCTGTAGACCAAAGCTGCCAATAAAACAAAATCTTAAATTTATGAATTCACAAGAAGTAAGTAGCATTTGAAATGCCATTCATGGAGAGATGAGGTGATAAGTCCAAGTGAATTTTCTATGAATGAATATTGTGACAAGTTCCCTTCGCCTCCACTTCCTTCTTATCTGACAAGAGTAAGTGCTGGTTAACAGTAGCAGTGTGAGCCTTGTAGATTTTGTACTATAAGAGGCCACACTTATAGTACAAAATCTAGAAGTGGTGAGCTATCTGCTCCCGTCTGTGAGCTCTGAAGTTAAACTTACTTCATTTTTCAGTCCTCATCATGTGGCTCTACCATTCAAGAGACCATTATCAACCACAACCTTCAAGGGAATATTTTCTTCTCACAACAACCATTACATATGATATTGAGATGTCTAAACCACATAAGAAAATAATCAATGATTAAGACACATTGATTAATTTGCTCTGTAGGCTATATATTACTTCTTGTAAGCACTTAGGAGTGCTAAACTGGCTCACTTGAAAGAGGTCCAAATGCTCAAGTGATGATGTAATCCAGATCAAGTCTAAACGAGGCTCTATTGTCAGAGAAAAAAAAGCACACTAAAAATGAGAAAAGTTGATCTGGGACATTAAATTTGGGAAGTTAAATGTAAGTTGGAGGAAACTGTATTTTGGTCTTATTTTCTCATTTGATGCTTATTAATAAATTAGAGGCACAGTGCATGAAATTTGTGTATGGGGAGGGGGAAGGGTTGTGTGTTTCCTTCAGCCCAGTCTGCACCTTCTCCAATTAGGGATGTGTTGGGCCTAAATAGGCAGTCGGACATTCTTCTTAAAATCCAGGACTTCTGGCTCCCAACTGCTCACCTGCCTGCCTGCCTATTATCCCTAACTGCTTCTGCCTGCCAGACTGATCATCCCTCATCCATTCCCCTGCCAATCTGATTGATGCTCAACTGCTCTCCAGCCAGCATGATTACCCCTAACTGCCCTCTCCTGCAGGCCTGGTCACCCCTAACTGCCATCCCATGCAGGCTTTGTCACCTCTAACTGTCTCCCCTCCCTTTCTGGCCTGGTCAACCCCAACTTCCCTCCCCTGCTAGCCTGGTCTCCCCCAATTGCCCTCCCCTGCAGGCCTGGTCACCCTCAACTAACCTTCCTTGCAAGCCTGTTTTCCCCCAATTGACCTCCTCTGATGGCCATCTTGTGGAAGCCATCTTGTGTCCACATGGAGGAGGCCATCTTTGACCACATGCTGGTAGCTATCTTGGTCAATTTGCATGTTACCTCTTTATTATATAGGATGAAAGTCTAGAGTCCACTGTGGCTATTGGCAGACTTTTCTCCATAAGTCACTTATACTCCAATCTGTCTTTGATGAATATACTCAGAGGTCAAAGGCCAGGCTGCTATGTTAAAGCCATCATTGAGTATGTGATGAGCCACCTTGAGGAATGAGGTAATGTCTCTGTATAAAAGAGCACATTAACCAACAGGATGCTATAAAGCATTGTGTACACCAGGTTCAATACTCTTCTATCATAAAATCTGCTGCAGTTCAGGTATATCTCTAGGCCAGTGGTTCTCAACTTGGTTTATGTGTTCCCCATCCCCATGCCCCAAGCATTCCAATCTGAAAAATAAATAAATATACATATAGGGTGAGGCAAAGGTAGCTTTATAATTATTCAAATACAATACCTTATAAATGTTAATGCAAGAATAAATTATCTTTCATGTAATCACAACTGTAAATCTACTCTTATCCCACCCATATATATTTGTGTGTGTGTGTGTGTGTGTGTATATATATATATATATGTATGTATATATATACATATATGTATATATATATTATTATATGTTATACTGTTATTGATATGATTATACTGTTATACACATATGATAAAAGGCCAGTGACCAAAACAACATAACAATAGGAACAACCAATTGACCAATCACTATGAGGTGCATTGACCATCTTTTGGTCCTTTCCTCCAGCCAGTAGGCTGATCATGGATGGTGAATGGTGAAGGAAGGGGAACCAGGCAACGAGGTGGGTGCAGGCAATGAGGCTGGACTGGGGACACGGCTGAAGATAGCCTTGATCGCAGGCTAGGCCTAGGGACCCTACCACCACACGATTTCCTGTGCTGGGCCTCTAGTATACAGATAACAGATATATAGCATATATCCCCTTTATAAAATATATTTCCTGTTGGTAGTTGTTTCTCTGGGGAGACCTAACACAGTTTTCCTTGCATTTGAAGTTATGTATTTCTTGAGGGAATCATCTTTGACCTTATGCTCTATGCTCTTCTTTCCTTTATATATGCCTTGATATCTGTACATTTCTCACACTATGCTGACTTTTTATAAAATGTAAGAGGGAAACTGTGACTTATTTGCCAATACATTTCCAAGGTTGTTGAATGAAGGCACACCATGGACTCATGGTTTTTGTATACGCTGGTATGAACAAATGTGTTTCTTCTCCAAATGCCTTAGTTCATTCACTCCCGTTGCATGTGATTAGTGTCAGGTGGCTCTGTGCATACCTGCACACATGAGCATCTCCATATCTATTTGCTCTAAATCTGAGCAGATTGTAAGTGATGACATTATCTGCCAAATTCGGGTTACAATTTTTACTCTATCCACTGATTTCTTTTAAATACCTTTACTTTTACACGGATAACAATAATAAAGCAGGTCTTCAGTGATTCTCTCTTTGCTGTCAATTTCTCTTCAACCAAATGGCAAGAATTGATGATTCTATTTAGGAATTAGAGTTAGCTGTGGTGATGTTCATAGCGGAAACAGTGCATCCTTGAGTTTTATACATGGTCTCCCATCTCTTTGCATTAGGTGCTCCAGCTCCAGCATCTTCAACCATCTTGCAGCAACCTTAAGCTACTTGCTGTAGGACACACTTTTCGGATATGCCACGCTTGTACTTGGCTTAGTCACTGACTATAGAACATGGGTTTCAAAAATAACCCCTCTGATTTAGTTTTCTGTTAGAAATAAATATGAATGAAATATAGCCTTGTTTGTAAAGTTTTCTACAAATTAAAAGGGCCTCGAAATCCACTATTATCACAAAAAAATCTGACCCTCTATAAAATTATTTTGTCCAGCTACTCTCACACAGCCCCTTGATTGCCACATCACTCATTGTTATTTGCCATATTATGTCAGTGGGATCAAAGGAAAGGAGCTATTTTCCCACAACCTCCAACCTGCTAAGTGAAATAGGTTTCAGTTCTCCAAAACCTTATGACACCAAGCCTCTTCTAAAACAACACTTCTTTAAACAAGACTTGATGGAAAAGTTTCTTGTCTAAATTGACATGTTTCTAACAAGGCCACACTGATGTCTGGAGAATCATACTTGTTTCTCCATGTCTTATTTCCTCTCAGACAAAAGGTTTCTTCTTATTCTCTCCATGTTACCCCTCCATCCCCCAAATGCTACTCATATTTAATCATCCTCCCTTCCATCCTCTTAAATTCAATATTTGAATTTAGAAAATAAATTCTAGCGCTGAGACCGGTTTTACTCAGTGGATAGAGCGTCGGCCTGCGGACTGAAAGGTCCCAGGTTCAATTCCGGTCAAGGGCATGTACCTTGGTTGCGCACACATTCCCAGTGGGGGGTGTGCAGGAGGTGGCGATCGATGTTTCTTTCTCATTGATGTTTCTAACTCTCTATCCCTTTCTCTTCCTCTCTGTAAAAAAAAATCAATAAAAATATATAAAAAAGAAAAGAAATTCTAGCTATTATAATTATCAGAGAGAGGTACCTTTCATGTTCATCCTTCTACTACCTTTGTAACTTGTGCACATTTCATTAAAAGTAATAAACCAGTCCATCCGTCATGGCTCAGTGGTTAAGCATCAACCTATGCAGGAGACAGGCCCTCAGTGATTCTCTCTCATCATTGATGTTTCTCTCTTTCTCTCCCTCTTCGTTCCTCTCTGAAATAAAAATATATTGAAAAGAAAGAAAAAGTAATAAACTAAAATATTGATAGCACTCCCATTAGATATATTTAAAGAGTAAGTATGATTGAAGAGATAACCTAATACAGCCCAGTTCTACCACAAATTAACTGTTACCTTTTTTTTAACTATCAATATATTTATGGTTGCATTTTCTAACTGTTAAAGTTTAATATAATAATATTAATGATAAAACCAAGATTATTGGTTATAATAGACATGGTCAAAAGAAATTATGTATCGAAAATCACAATAACATATCAAAAGCACTTTTCAAATGTACAGGGTTATTCTTATTGCTTTGTTGTTTTGTTTTGTTTTCCATTATGCTTAGAGCCTTACATCACCATTCATATGATGCACTTTCCTAGCTGGAGTTAGGGCATGCTTTTCCCACCAGATGGAAGATGGAAAGACTCCTGAAAGAGATTAGACTTCCCTTGGGATTGTAGCAGTACCTAGCACTCTCCTGAACACACAGAGAGTGATCATACTAAATTATTCACTTCCCTTAAATTACAGAGAAAAGTATTTTTCACATCCTGGTCCATCTCCATATAGCAGCAAAAATTGTCAAACTTGCATATTTCATGTTTACAACCAAGACGCAGTGTGACTGTCAGATCCAGAATTTAGCAAGCAATTATGCCTTCTAAAAAGCACACATGAAGGTCACACAGTTCTGTGGAGTCTGTGATAGTGCCATAAAATTGGGAGAAAATAAATCTCAAAAAGTAATTTTGAAGAGGGTTAATGTGATGGAACAGTGTTGGAAGAAACCCTCTCTATTGGTTGAATCTGAGCTGCTGATCTTTTTTATTAATGGAGTTGATCTTCCCCTTTTTCTTCTATGGAACCTTCCTTACATCCCCCCAAATCAAGGAGGTTTATCATGCAGAAGAAATGTTTTCAAAGACTGTTTTTGCCCTTGCCTCACGTAGAAAACCATCACAAGGATTCAAACAGGGCAAAGGGGAATGTGAGAGGAATAACAGAAGCATGTAGGAAGCTCTGTATGGACTCCAAGATAGTGGCCATAACACTGACAGAGTCCAGGTCACATGATATAATTTGGCAGACTCCAAGGCTAATCTATCCCCAAAACCACACTTACTAGCCTAAATGAGTTCCAGAGATTCAAACAAAAGTCAAATCACCTCAAAATATATAAATACAATATTTTGCAGGTTTATTACATTGATATGGATTAAGTTAATATGCTATGTAATTTGAGTGATCTTAGTATATTTAAAATACTTTACTATAGATCTATAGATCTATAGATCTATAGATCTATAGTAAATGTCTATATAGATATATAGATATAGTTATATAGATCTATAGATACAGACCTATAGATATATAGATATATATTTAGATCTATATCTATAGATCTATAGATCTATAGACATATAGACATATAGATATATAGATATATAGATATATAGTTATATAGATATATAGATAGATATAGATCTATATAGATCTATAGATCTATAGATATATAGATATATAGATATATAGATATATAGATATATAGATATATAGATATATAGATATATAGATATATAGATATATAGATATATAGATATATAGATATATAGATATATAGATATATAGATATATAGATATATAGATATATAGATATATAGATATATATTGTAAATAGAAAGAGCAGCATTAAAGTTTATGGAGTTGAATTTTAAGGAAGCAGAGTTTGTTCCTAACAACAGAGATATATTTAAGTTGTGAAGTTATTTAACAATGAGGAGTGGATGTATTGTTGTCTAGATAAGCAGTAGGATCTTTGCCAATACAGGCTACATGGTCAATACAGGTTAGTAAATATGATAGAATAGCACTGTCTAAAGAAAGCAAAATATAAACCAGAAATTCAGTAACATGTGTAATTATAAATTTTCTTGTAGTCTCACTAAAAATAAATTTATAAAAATAGGTATTTATTGAGCAGTATATTGCATTTAACTCAAAATTTTCAAAATATTACTATTCCAACATGTAATCTATATCTAAATTGAGATTTTTTTTAAAAAACAATTTTATAGTAACAATTTGAAAGTCCATGAATTTCAGTTACCACTGAAATAGAGATTAGTCATATTTTAATAGTTACATATTCTTAGTGGCCACTGAATTAAATAGCACATTTATAAAAATTCCCAGACAGGAGCTCCATCTACTTAGGTTACTGCATATTTTTAACTAAATAACTTAATATTTAATGCATTTTAATGTTTATCAATTGCCTGGTTTATTAATCAAGTCATATGAGCTAGACTTTCAAATAAGTAGAACAACTCAGTAGTGAGGGCTCCATTAGCTGAGCTCAGGGAGGAAGGCACACATATTTTCATAGAAGGAGGTCAACACTAATTGCTTTTTCTACTGCTCAACCTTGAACCAACAAAAGAAACCAACCCTAAAAAAGCCCTTGTTTCATCAACCCTCCACCCATTCCTGAAATGTAGGTCATAGAAATGCATCCTGGCCGCTTCCTGTTCCTCCTATCTCCTTATCTCTCCCAGTAATTGCTTCAGTGTGTAGTTCTCAGGCATACAGATATTTTTGCTTAATAATTTAGTTTATTTTCTTCCCTTTTCTCTTAAGAGAACAAGAGATATCTAAGTGTAATAAAGTATCAAAGACGACCAAGTTTTTTGTTGTTTTTTGTTCCAGTCCTCTTATTTCAGGGGATGGATAAAATTTATGCATAGAATAAATATAATCTCTCAAGAGGTAAAATTATTAAAGTATAAAAGCAATAACTAAAGTTGTACTCTGCCTTGAAGCACACACTGTGTTCTTAAGTTCTCATTTCCCACCTCCAGCCATTATCTCTTTGGTCAAGTTTGTTTTGTGGTTTCCTTGAGAGGCCTCATTCCCCTCTCTGGCTTCTCATCGCTATTTTTGTCATCCTGGATATTGGTCTTAAGATATTATAATGGCTTTTATCATCTATTTTTGTACTTCAAGCTTCTTTTATATTACCTTACAGCTTCTCTAAGTCTACACTGCATTCTATTTCACTTTCTGCTAATCCCTCTGATCCCACTGATTATATGCTCTCTTTCTATCTTATTTTTTGCCTCGCCTACAGAATCACTCAACTTCGCAGCTGAGAGACAACTAAAGTAGCAACAGGGAACCAGCTGCATGGATTTTTTTTCACCACAAAAAGAGTTCTTATAATAAAAATATTTTTTATCAATGTCTGCTTCATTCAAGAAAAACTAGTGTGTGTGTGTGTGTGTGTGTGTGTGTGTGTGTGTGTGTTACCTTATAATAGACAAACATGTAAATTAACCTTGCCAAAACCGGTTTGGCTCAGTGTAAGGAGCATAGGTCTGAGGACTGAAAGGTTTCAGGTTTGATTCCAGTCAAGGGCATGTACATTGGTTGTGGGCACATCTCCCGTGGGGGATGTGCAGGGGGCAGCTGGTCAATGTTTCTCTCTCATTGATGTTTCTAACTCTCTATCCTTTTCCCTTCCTCTCTGTGAAAAATCAATGAAAATATGTTAAAAATAAATAAATAAATAAATAAACCTTACTTCTACTATGCCACCAGCCAATCAGGAGTTATATGCAAATTAACTCAACAAAGATGGCGGTTAATTTACAAAAACAGGGGTTGAGTGATGGGGGAGAACACTTGAGTCATAGCCCTGGCAACAATGCAGGCATTCTATCCCACCCCAGGTCTCTCAGGGCCTTTGGGAAGTGTGGGGAGGTGGGGCTGGAGCAGAGAGAGGCAGCTCCTAGATCTGAGCAGAAAGGGGCTGGCCTGGAGTGGAAAGGTGGTGCTGACAGCCAGGGAAAGGAAAGCTCATTCTAGCATGAATCTTAGTGCATCGGGCTTCTAGTATATATATTCTATATAATAAAAGAGTGATATGAAGATCAACATCACTCCACTACACCCACAAGCCACACCCACCAGCATATCCGGGGAAAGTATGCAAATTAATCCAATCAAGATGGAAGCAGCCATGGAGTGAGCAGGAGGCTTGGGTTTCCCCCAGCAATGAGGAAGCCAAGCTTTCCACACACCTTGGCCAACCTATGCTTCCACTCAAGGCTACAAAGTTTCAATTATAGAAGAAAAATAAATCCCAACAAAAAAATGGCTATGGTCATGGAGCAAGCATGAGACTTGGCTCTGCTCAAGGCTACAAAGTTTCAATTATAGAAGAAAAGTAAATCCCAAATACCAGGGCCTCTGCTTGGGTCTCTGGGAGGCATGGCTAGCCTGCAAACCACCACAGTCCCCTCGTCCAAGCCACCTCACATCACAGTGGAAACCCCACTCTAATCTGGGACAGCCTTCAGGGCAAACCAGCCTGCCCCCACCTGTGCACCAGGCCTTAATCCTACAATACAAGAGTAATATGTAAATTGACCATCACTCCAACACACAAGATGGCTGCCCCCATGGGGACACAATATGGCCATCACAAGATGGCTAGCAGGGAGGGCAGTTGAGGCAGACCAGGCCTGCAGGGGAGGTCAGTTGGGGGTAAACAGGAATGCAGGGGCGGGCAGTTAGGGGTGACCAGGCTACCAGAGGAGGGAAGTGGTGGGCAACCAGGCCTGCAAGGAAGGGCAGTGGGTTAGACCCAGGCCTGCAGGGGAGAGCAGTAAGGAGGGACAAGGTCTGCAGGGGAGGGCAGTTAGAGGTGATCAGGACTGCAGGGGAGGGAAGTTATGGGCAAACAGGCTGGCAAGGTAGAATTTAGACATCAATCAAGCTGGCAGAGGCATGGTTTGGGACAATCAGAAAGGCAGGCAGACAAGCAGTTGGGAGCCAGTAGTTCTGGATTGTGAGAGGAATGTCTGACTGCCCATTTAGGCCTGATCCCAGTAGGTAGGATTGGGCCTAAGTGGGCAGTTGGACATCCCTTGAGGGGTCCCATATTGGAGTTGCAGGGACCACCCCATGTTCAAATTTTATTCACTGATCCTCTAGTGTGTATGTGTATATATATATATTTTTTGTTTGTTTGTTTGTTAATCATCATCTGAGGATATTTTTCAATTTATTTTTTGGAAAGATTAGAAGGGACAGGGAGAGACAGTGAGACAGAAATATTTATATGAGAGGGACACATGGATTTCTTACCTCCAGGGAATCGAACCTACAACTGAGATATGTGCCCTTAATGGGAATGGAACCCTGGACTCTTCAGTCCTCAGGCCAATGCTCTATTCACTGAGCCAAATGAGCTAGGGCTAATATGTATTTTTTAATGAGCGATTGAAATGCAAAAATTGAACTGGAATGCACTGAATTCCTGGGTTCTTATCCTGATGGATTTGAAGAATGAAGCCACGGATGAAAGGTAATGGGTGAAAAGTACAGAAACTTTTTTGCAAGCAGAAATTACCTCTAAAAGCTAAATCTAAATTTTAAGCCTAAGATTCTGTCCCTCTTGGATGGACCAAGGGGTGAGAAGAGTGACCACTGCTTTATTTGTCTTGTGGCATTAAATAGGCTGCAGTTCTTTGTCTGAACCTGACCCCTTCTTACCGGTCATTCTGTACAGAGTATTAGTTTTCAAAGCTCAAAGCCCGGGTGGTGTCCCTATTTTCTCTCCCCTTATCTTGTTGGTTGGAGTCACCTTTGATTTATCTTAAGGCTCTCCCAGTTGTGTTGGCAGAGAAAGCCTTATCTTATCGCCCTTCCCAGTTATTCAGATCAGGGCTATTTCTGGCCTAACACATGGTCACTTTAATTGCTCAGGCCTGAAATACTGCTGTTCTTGATTTATGACTGTCTTAATTTTACAGGCCAGATATATTTCTATTTGCCTGTGGCATGTATTTAGTATTTATTCTCTGTATAAGATAAACACCCTGGCATTAAAATATATATATATATATATATATATATATATATATATATATATATATATATATATATATATATTTTTTTTTTTTTTTTTTTAACAAAAAGGAAGGGAAAGAGATAGTTAGAAATATCAATGAGAAACATCCATCAGCTGCCTCCAGCACATCCCCTACTGGGGATGTGCCCGCAACCAAGGTACATGCCCTTGACCGGAATTGAACCTGGGACCTTTCAGTCTGCAGGCTAACACTCTATCTACTGAGCCAAACTGGTTTCGGCCACTCTGGCATTTTTAAGTCTCCATTATGTATTCATTCTCCCATTGACCCCCTCATCTCTAAGATTTCCTAAACCTGGCTAATTAAACTAGTTAGCTAACCCTTTCACTATAGAGCCACCCCAAATATGAAGACTATTAAATACTTATTTATAAGTGAAAGGAGCCAGTCTAAAAAGACTACATAATGTATGACTTTAACTGTATCACATTTTGGAAAAGGCAAAACCATAGAGAGTTAAGAATGTTACTGATTGTGCAGGAAATAAGGAGAAATATGAATATATGAGAAATAGATTTTTATGACAGTGAAACTATTGTGTATAAAATGTTAACGCTGGATATTATACACTGTCAAAACACATAGAGTTATATACCACGAAGAATGAACCTGAATGAAAACTATGGGCTATAGGTAATAATAATGTATCAATCATAGTTCATTAATTAACCCAACAATGCAAGGAGCAAATAATAGCAGACATTTTGGGCAGAAGACTGGGGAGACAGGCAGGTGTCTGCAATCCTGTGGACTATCTGCTCAATTATACTGTAAATCAAAATCTGTATTAAAAAGTAAAGTATTATAATTTTAATATATTTTTATTGATTTCAGCGAGGAAGCTAGAAGGAGGAAGAGTTAGAAACATCAATAATGAGAGAGAATCCTTGATTGGCCCTGCACACCCCACGGTGGGAATGGATCCAGCAACCAGGGCATGTGCCCTGACCTGGAATCGAACTATAACCTTCTGGTTCATAGCTGATGCTCAAACACTGAGTTCTGCCAGCTGGGCTGTAATTATATTTTTAAAAAGAGAAAATAAAGAAAATATTTAAGAGTTTGGTGTGCTCAGGGATTAGACATTGAGGAATGTATTCAGTAGCAATAAATTGTAAGGCTAACAATAGCCATAGTATACATGTTTACTGCTAATGCAATTGTAACAATTGAATTATCATAAATGTTCCTCACATTGTAAAATAAATCCCATGGCTTTTATGTCTTAGAAAAAAATGGGTTCTTAACATGTAAATGGGCTCTCTTACATTTCAGCATAAATCCCATAAAATTCTATTGACGTAGTAAATCAAACAATGCATTATTAGGAAATATTGGAATTGCAATGGTTGGTTGGTTTTCATTTAAAAACTTCCTAAAGTGAAGATGTAAAATTGTGGCATGAAGTTAGCCACTACCAAGGAGGTTCAGTCTTTCACCCTGTTAATTCCAGGGGAGGCTGGGTCTACTACTTTTTCTTTTCCTGCATAAGTCAGATGTCCCATGAATAAAAGCCCCTGTGGTTGGGAATATGAGTAAGTGGGCAGCCTGAAAGGTAGTGTCACGTGTCCATTTAAAGGAAATTTTGTATTATTGCAAGTTTATTTTTCTCTTTCAACAAAATCCTCTGTTTTCTCAAATCACCCTCTCACCTTGGCCAGAGTAAGAATCGGTACTAATAAAAGGGTAATATTTTAATTAGACCGGATGGACCAAATGTCTTCCAGACGTCCTTCTGGGCAAAGCTGGGCCTGTAAGGGCTGAGGCAAACCACCATGGCTGGGGGGGCCCACCGTAGAGCCTGGCAGGGTGGGCAGGGTGGGCAGGGCCTCTTTGTGGGCGGCAATCAATGAATGGCAGAGGCCATGCTGGGTGGGCAGGGCCTCCCTGAGGGCAGCAATGAATGTCAGAGTCCCAGCCCAGTGGGAAGAGCCTCCCTCTACTCTGTGATTGATCCTAGAGTCCCAGCAGATTGGCCAGGGATGCCCTGTGGGCAGGAACAATGGTGGAACCTAGGCTAGGTGGTCCTGGGCTGTGAGAGGGCTCAGGCTGGGCTTATGAAACACCCTCCAAACACACATACCAGTGCACAAATTTCCATGCACCGGGCCTCTAGTCTATAATAATAAAAGTGTAATATGCTAATGAGATTGGACAACCTTCCAGATATCCTTCCAGATGACCTTCCAGAGGAAGCCAGGACTTTGAGGAAAGCCCGGGTCCAGAGAGCCAGAGGGAAGCTGGTGCCTGCAGCCAGGGAAAGGAAGGCCTACTATTGCATGAATTCATGCATTGGGCTTCTAGTAAATAAATAAACAACAAACAAGTTACTTAAGCAATCTTGCCTACCCCAAGTTTTTTTTTGCTACTATTTATCTACTTAATTAGATAAATTATGTTTAAAACCCTGACTATATAATCAATAAAAGTATCATAACTGCTATATCAGAAATGTATTTCTGATTTTGCTGTGAAGTTGCAGGTTCATAGTACACTTCAAGTTTCTAAAGCTGCATATTACACATAGAAAGGATTTGAGCCCATAATGCTCCATCACCCTGACAAAGAATGCATACCTCAGGCTTATGTTCAGATTAATAACCAGTATTTGTTAAAGAAAGAGAGAGAGAGAGAGAGAGAGAGAGAGAGAGAGAGAGAGAGAGAGAGAGAGTTCAGATGGATCTAACTTCCAAATTATTACCAGTTCAAGGTTCATAAATTAAGCAGCAAGTAGTCTGCTAACAGAAATTTATATATTTTATAAAATTAATGTATTTTTATCCTTAGAAGTTTTCAATTTTATTAAGATAAAGTACAAAATCCTATCCTCATAATGGCCTACAAAGCTTGATATATTCTGAGGGTTATCCTTTTATTTTTATTTAATTTATTGAGGTGACACTAGTTTAACAAAATAATTAACAGGGTTCAGGTTCACAATTCTACAAAACATAATCTGTACACTGTAGTGTGTATTCACTATCCCAAAAGAACCATCCTACTGAGTTCTGCCAAAATTCATAGTAGAAACATTCCTCAAATATAGTACAGTTTTGTGGAAATTTGTTGTCTTCCTGTATAATATAAGGGCGATATGCAAAATTGTTCCCACACCTGAGAGTTCCACCAGAGTTTGACCACACCCTGATCAGGGGCCAACCAGCCAACCTCCCACACCCCCTCCTCCTGGCCGGCTTGGCCCAATTGACCCCAATGAAGGTGGGTCGGTCTGACCCCATACATGCACAAATTTATTATACTAGACCTCTAGTATAATAATAAAGAAACATCAGCCGAAACTGGTTTGGCTCAATGGATAGAGCGTCGGCTTGGGGACTGAAGGGACCCGGGTTCGATTCCGGTCAATGGCATGTACCTTGGTTGCGGGCACATCCCCAGTAGGGGGTGTGCAAGAGGCAGCTGATCGATGACTCTCTCTCATCGATGTTTCTAACTCTCTATCCCTCTCACTTCCTCTCTGTACAAAATCAATAAAATATATATATTTAAAAAAATAATAAAGAAACATCAGAACCCCCCAGAAACAGTAAAGAAGTGAGCTTATTGTAAGAACTATTCAAGACCTAGAACATGAAAGGAAGGTAAACTGAAAGTATACTGGAAATACGGGCAGAGGGAAATGATGCTGTTTTGGGTCACATAAGCAAGTCTGGATTTTAAGAGTAACAGTAATGAAATTTTAAAAGACAAGAGGCATACATTGCTTTTACACTTTGTAAAGATCCCTCAGACTAGAAGAATGGACATATATCAAACAGGTAACACTGACAGTAGGGAAACTGGTAAACACTTGCAATCATACAGAAATGAGACGGCAGTAGTTTGGTACATGATGCCACCAGTAAAGATAGAATAGACACATTTGGAATATAATTTGGAAATAAAATTAACAAGTGTTTTGTGTGAGAAGATTTCTTCATTTTTGCCACTTGGGTGGCAAAGTGAGTCCTTTGTTATTATCCGTTTCTCATGCAATAGAGTAAGAAGAGAACTATACATTGTCCCATGACATAGGTTAAACCATAAGCTTGAATGGAGACATGTACAAAGCACCTGTCAGTGCAAGACAACAAGGCACAATGCCCCAATGAACACATGGATAGAAGTCCTGGTCCCAGGGCTGACTTCACAGAGTGAATTAGGTTTCTAGGGAAGGCATCTCACAACTCTTGCTCCTATTTTTTCTTATAGGAAGCGAGCTTTTTTTGAAGAGGAGCACAAAAACTATTTGGATGCCGCACACTCCATATAGGTTAACCATGTTTCTCAGGTGTTTTGGAACATCGACTGCCCAGCACATGGTCGCCTTGAGAGCTGTTGAAAATTATAGTTCTTTTTAGGGAAGGAAGACACTCAAGCCCATTCCTACTTGTTGAAGGAAGGATCCTCATTACTTGTAGCTCACTGTTGGGGATGTGCAGTTAGGCCTACGCTCATGTCCAGTAATTCCTTCCATCATTCAAAGTAAAATTTCTGATAAAGTTGATTATTGCATTTTGTTGATTATGTGAAAGAAAGCAAGGATAAATTCTAAATCTGGCTTGACACCTGAGATAGCTGGTGGTATCATTTACTAACTGAGGAATGGGAATTTTTGAGTTTAAAAAAGCATAATTTGGTTCTAGCCAGTTTGGCTCAATGGATAGAGCATCAGCCTGAAGACTAAATGATCCCAGGTTCAATTCTGGACAAGGGAACATGCCTGGGTTGCAGTTTCAATCCCCAGTAAGGGGCATACAGGAGACAGCCCATCAATGATTCTCTTTCATCTATCTCCCTCTCCCTTCTTCTCTGAAATAAAATAAATCTTTAAAAAAGCATAATTTGTTTTGTACAGTATAGCTTTGAGATTATCTCTGAGGTATCTAATTAGAAATGTTCATAATAAATATTTTTCATATATATGTCTAGAGCACAGAAGAGAGACAAGCCATAATGATATATATCTTAGAATCATAGCATATAAATGGAATTTAAAGTCATGGGAACCCATATCCCACCAGAAAAAAATTGAGGAGAAAATAAAAAGTTGGGGGTCTCAATCTCAGGGCATTTCAAACTTCATAGATCACAGAGATAAGAAAAAATAGCAAATGATCATAAGATAGACTGTCTAAGCCTTAGACTCTAAGGAATAAAGAGGGAACCAAGAAGAATCCCTAAAGTCAAGTGAAAACATATTTTTAGCAAGGGGACATGGATGCATATTTCACATACTGCTATAGTTCAAAGAGGAAGAATGAAAAATTATTATTAGCATTGGTAAATTTGCATTTAATAATTATGACCAGTGCTAGGTCAGTAGAATGATAGGGACAAGGAAATAGAGTCAAGAATTTAAGAGAGTGAGAGGAGAGATATGAAAGAATACAAGTGTAGTGAAAAACGCAACTTATTTTTTCAGGTCTAATATTTAGATCTTTGATCCATTTTGAATTAATTTTTGCACATGGGATAAACTGTAATCTAGTTTCATTCTTTTGCATGAGGCTCCATTTAGTGAATAGACTTTATTTTCTTCATTGTATGATTTTGGCTCTGGTGTTGAAGATTGTTTGCCCATATACATATTTCAGGGCTTTTAAATTTTGTTCTATTGGTCTATGTGTCTGTTCTTCTGCCAATACCATGCTGTTTGATTACTGTCTTTATAGTATAATTTGAAGTGAAATTGTAAAAGAAAATGCTATCTTCATTTATTTTTCTGAAGTTTCATTGTTAGTATGTAGGAATGCAATAGATTTTTGAACATTGATTTTGTATCCTGCTATTTTACTGGAATTGTTTATAATTTTTAATATATTTGAGGGATTCATATATAATTATTTCATCTGAAAAAAGTGACAATTTTATTTCTTCATTCCCAATTTAGATGTCTGTTGCCTGATTCCAGGGGGGAGGGGGTGAATTTCACTAAATAAAGTACATTGTTAATGTACAGTTTCTTTTGCCTTTGGCTTAATAGTTACTTTTATTTTCAAAGTTATTTAGGTTAACATTTCTTCCATCCACAACTCATTTAGCGAGGTTGTCATAAATTTGTCATATGGTTGGATTATTTTTGCCTCTATCCTATCATAGGGTCTTAATTCTGCTTTTTAATTAATTAATTTATTGTATTTTAAACTAGGGGCCCAGTGCATGAATTCATGCACCTTTAAAGTAATTGTGGGCTACAAGGCTGTGGTCGACACAGGGGCAGGTCTCAGCCAACCTCCGTGCCCCGGCCCGACCCCTCCTGCCATGGCACCTGGTCCCCAGTCTGCTGGAAGTTCCCGCTCCTGCCACTGCTGCTCCCATGCGCTGATAGCGCTGGCACCTGCTCACACCCACTGCTGGTGCTGGCCCTAAATGCTCCACACTGTCAATAGGTGTGAGCTGCAGCTGCTGCCCCAATCATCCTTCAGGAGCAGGGGGAGGTGGAGAAGCCCTGAGGAGCAATCAGGTTTGATTCCAGTCAAGGGTATGTACCTTGGTTGCGGGCATATCCCAAGTGGGGGTGTGTGCAGGAGGCAGCTGATCAATGTCTCTCTCTCATCAATGTTTCTAATTCTCTATACCTCTCCCTTCCTCTCTGTAAAAAAAATCAATAAAATATATTAAAAATAATATAAGTGGAATTATATCATTTTCAGTTGTTTGTGTGTGTTTTTTTCCACTTGGCAATATGCATTTTAAATTCATCCATGAATTAATAGTTCATTCATTTTTATCACTGAATAAGTATTTCATTGCATGTATGTACCACAGTGTAGCAATTTACCCATCAGAGGATATATTACTACTTCCTTCTAGTAGGGTGTGACTATGAATAAAGCTTTTATAAATATTATTTGCATGTATTTTTTTAAATGTTAGATAAATATCTTTGGAATCCCATTGCTGAATTACATAATAAGGCTGTATTTCATTTTTATAAACAACTGCTTGCTAGTTTGTCAACCAAAGTGGTTGTACTATTTTAAATGTAAGAGCAATAAATGAGATTTCATGTTGTTCTGCATTTTTAGAATAATTGATATTGTGAGTGTTTTGGACTTTAGTTATTCTAATTGCCCTGTAGTTGTAGTGCATTGCTGCTTTAATCTGCATTTACTTTATGACAAGAGATGCTGAGCTTTTCTCTCTATACTTATTTTCCATCTGTAATCTTCTTTGGTGAGGCAGTAGTTCAGTTATCTGCTTTTTAATTGGATCATTTATGTTTTAATGTTGAGTTGTATGAATACTTCTCTAGCATTATCTTTGTATTCGTATAATTTTCCTATCACTGCTGACATTGCTCATCTAGTTTTGTGTGTTGTCCAGTTTTTCAAAGAGAGCCCTTAAACTATTAATCACAGTGATTTTAAATTCCATGGCTGAAATGGCCAACATTTGAATCATGTTTAGGTGGATGTTTCGTCTCTTTAGACTTTTTCTTTCTTGCCTTTATCATGCCTTATAATTTTTTGTTGAAAGCCAGACACATGTATCAGCAACAGAAAGGAGTTAAATAGGCTCTTAAAATGAGAATTTATGCTAATCTGACTAGGAGTTGGGTTGTGTTTATTGGTTGCTATAGCGATTAGTACCAAAGAATTCAATTTCCTCTAGGATACTTGTTTTTATCCCTCATCTTGATTTGGAGTTTTTAAAAACACTGCTTTGAATGAGTCTATATCTTATGGCATTTTCTGCTATCGTACATGTTTATTATTCTGAAACCCTCTAGGTGAAGAGGTTGTAGATAAAAGAAGGAATACATTTTAGTGGTTTTGGTTCTTTTACACATATGTGCTTTCCCATATAACCACCCACTACTCTCTTCCCCACACATCTTTTCCCCAGTTGACTGTTTTCTTTACTTTTGTCTTAGGTGAGAAAGAAAGGCTTTGTTCCTTGTTTTTAATACTAAAGTATCTTTTGTCTTGACATTGTTTTCTTTTGACATTACTAAAACTAGATTATCTTGTCTTTTTTGTTTAAATATTATTTTGTTTATGTTTCAAGTAATATATATTTTACTGCATTAAAATATATAATGGAGATACTAAAATTTTGATTGTTTACAATCTCAATTTCCCGATTTACACACCATTACTTTTATTGTCTGTAAATCTTACAGCTTTTTTTTCTCTATGCATACATAAGGATAATTTATTTTCATGAAATGTGGTAGTATTATGCATATTGTTTTTAAATTGCTTCTTTCTGCCAAGAATATATTGAAAGAGTTTTATGTGCCATAACCTGGTATCTATATTAAAATTAATAATTTAATAAAAATATATTTTATGGATTTATGATATTATAATTAACCACTATGGTAAAACCTATTTTACTCATATAAAGAATACTGCAATGAATATCATTATGCATTTACATATATAAAAGCCAAAGCAACCATTACAACTGGTTGACCAAATGCCTGATCAACCATTCGCTATGATGCACACTGATCATCAGGGGGCAGATGCTCAATGCAGGAGCTGCCCCCTGGTGGTCAGTTCACTCCCACAACCAACCTCCCATGGCTGGCCAGCCTCCAGCAGTGACTGCCTCCACCTGGCCTTCTGCAATGCAATGTATTAAAAGTTACCTATAATTTGATTTCCTACCAATAGTATATGGTAGCCATAGTTAAGGATTTGGGATCTTTGAAGAAGTTATTGTCTCCCATGGATGTTTTCTCTCATCCATGGGAGTAAAATCCCCTATTCTCAGTCCATGTTACACGATGGACTCCTCTTGGAGAAACTATATATGTATTTATTAGGAGACAAGCATTGGCACTTCCTGCTCATATTAGGTCTCTGAGTCTGAGATTGTGGGTAGGTGAAGAAGTTTTAAATACTTTATTCTCAGAAAACCACTTTATTCTAGTAAGTGTCAACATGCATGAATTCCTACAGAGATGATAGATTTTTTTTGTTGTTGTTTGTTATTATTTGCCTAATACCTAGGATAGGAAATGGTGCTAAGAGAGAAACCAAAGAAACAATGAAAAGCTCCAAAGTCAGATAATATTCTTTTTCACTAGGTCACTGTATTTTTAAAATTCTATTATTTTCTTAGAAAAAAAGTTAAGCATTGTTTATTGTTTTTCTCATTTTGGAAACATTCTCCAACAATTTTTACTACTGTTTCTGAAATCCAGTGTGAGCTGAAGATATTTGTTTAGGTGTCAGTTAATTTAATAGAACATTTAATTTTGAAAGCAAACAAACGCCTCTTTCCAAATGTACTTAAATGGCAACTGGAGACAACTTAAGTAATTTGTGCACTTGTAATATATAATTGTTGGCTCCCTGTGCATTGTGAAAAGCAATTTTCCATGAAATTGTTGTTATATTTAAAATATGAGATCATTTTGAACAATGCTCATTTGAGAGAATTACCCTCTGTGTAAATATCATTCAAGCTAACTACACTATAGTTGCCAACTTATTAACCCCTATGAATGTATGGCTTAAAGAATAAAGAGGCACTTTTCTTTATTCAGAGTATGATCTGATCATTATTTGGTTTAAGAGATTTCTAGCTGACTTGTTTGGGTAACGTTCTACTTTGACTCAGAACATATAAGTCTAATTTTGCATATTGGGGATCCAGCTGATAGTCAACTATTAAATTATCTTAAAATAGGCATCAACAGAATTCTAAATCAAACATATTTCTAATTATATTTTCCTGTGAATTTATTCATTCATTAAAATAAAAACTATCAGATAGCTTTAATATTATTATTTGCCTAATAGAGATGTATGTAATTCTTCTTTTTCTGGCACCTGGAATCTTAACACTGCCCTTGTATTTCCAGGCCTTAGGTTATACATTCCCATTTGAGTTATTATGTCCATGATTTTTGGTAATCTGATCCTGTTAGTAATAAACATATATGACTTTCTTCTTCCTAATTTTTTTCCTAACTAGAAAGAATCCTTCACCACATTTTGCCAATAATATATCTAATAATGTATGAGAAAACATGAAAAAAAAACCTCACATTTTTAAGGAACAGAAATTTGGGAAAATTGTTAATGAATACATTAGTCATAGAATGTGAAGTTTTCTGTCACACACACACACACACACACACACACACACACACACACACACAGAAAAACATGATAACAAGAAGAGAAATGGAATTTATAAAAGATACAAGTTTAGGTTGTAGATATACAAAGCACAGTATTGGACACAGAAAATACTTTAGAAGTTGCTAAACCTATAAAAATTGCTGATAGAAAAAAATTGATGAACTTGAAGAATCAGAACTAGAAACTACCCAGGAAAATATATTGGAAAAAATGAGCTGAGAACAGTGAGCTTTGAGACAATATCTGGAAACCTACCATAATGGTAACAATAGTCTGAGAAGAGCTGAAGAAAGATGGCAGAGCTACTATTTGAAGGAATACAATTAAGAGTATTTATAATTTATTTAAAATTATAAACTTACAAATCCAGAGATCCTAATAAATACTAAAGAGGAAAAACAAAAACAGAAAATCACATCAGGACTCAGCATAAACAATGAGAAAGAAGCTGGCAGGGGGAGGGGCGACGGAAGGGGTGAGAGAAAGAGAGAGAGATTAAGAAAACAATCCTTATAGCTGCATCAAAAAATAAGATATCTAACAATTAACTTGGCCAAGAAGATGAAAGACCTATAATCTAAAAACTATATGACACTGAAAAAAAAAAAAAAAAAAGAAGAGGCTACAAATAAAGGATATACCATGTCCATTGATTGGGTGGAAAGAGTATATCATTAAATGACCATCTTACCTAATCCTTCTTCTTATTTAATAAAAGAGTAACATGTAAATTAACCATCATACATAAATTAACTGCCCCACCCCATGGCCAAGGAGCAGATGCTGGGATCCAATTGCCAGGGCAATCAGGCCTGCAGGGGAGGGCAGTTGTGGGGGAGCAGGCTGTCTGGGGAGCAGTTAAGCATCAATCAGGCCGGCAGAGGAGTGCTTAGTGGGTGATCAGGCTGGCAGGCAGAAGCAGTTAGGGGCAATCAGGAAGACAGGCAGGTGAGCAGTTGGGAGCCAGCAGTCCTGGATTGTGATAGGGATGTCTGGCTGCTTGTTTAGGCCTGATCCTACCTGGATGGAGGCTAAAAGGGCAGTCAGACATCCTTCAAGGAGTTCCAGATTTGAGAGGGTGCAGGTTTGGCTGAGGGACACACATACCTCCCTGTGCACAAATTTCATGCACCAGGCCTCTAGCAGATTAATAAAAACCTTCACACTCATGAGCTACACAATTTAGTAGCATAGATAGATGCTACTAAATTAATTAAATTAAAATATGATTTTAATTTAAAATGTGAATAAGTAAAAATAAACATTCAATTAACAGATTCAATTACAAGTCAAAAATATTTGCACACTTTTCTTGAATGAAAGAGTATCAGAGGATTTGTGGGCATATTTTTAAAACAAGCACAGTGTAGTACGACCATATATGCACTAGAATAGCTAAACTTTAAAGACTGTCAAATTCAAGCACTCACAAAGGAATGATGAAACTAGGGGTTTTATACATTCTTGATGGGAATAGAAAAACAGTACCAACAATTTAAAAAAAAGTTTGGTGGTTTCTTAAAATATGAGACATGCATTCATTTGCTCTCTGCATATTTCTTTTTGGTGAAATTTATCCTCATTTTTTTATTCATTTTTAAAATAGGTAGAATTATTCAGCATCTTGACTATAATGATGGATACATGAATCTATGCAGGTGAGGAAATTATAGAACTAAATATTCACACACAGCTGTACAAGTAAAATGTAATATGAATAAGACTTTTGGATTATATTACTGCCAATATCCTGTTTGTAATATTATTTTACAAAATATCCCCACTGATTATTTCTAATAATAGCATGTGAATTTCCAGGTATCTCCATAACATTTCACTTGAAAATAGTGTATTGCTATCCAATGCCACCAAGAGTTTAATATCTCTAGAATGATACCTGCACTGAGAAACGCATTGAATGCCTTAATTTATAAAAACTTCTCTATATATGCTATAAAATAAAATATAATTAAAGGGTACTGAAAAATTCCTATATACCAGTATGTCTAAGGCAACCTGACTGGCCACTTAGAATTGAAAATCACTTTTGTTTTGTTTGTTTTTTTTCTCCTGCACTTATATGCAGGGAGATAAGATCACTGAAAAAAAATCTGCATAACTGTTTAGATATTAAGTGATTAATTTTATACCACATAATTAGTAGAAAGCCAACTCATAAAGGTATTAATCTGAGGTGTTATCTTGATTTGGTCCTTCTACATGACAAAGTGTGCTTGAGCACACTAGGAGACCTCCATCTATTTATTTTGATTTGACATGCATACACTTATACCAGAATTAAGTCTTGTATAATGTATGGAAATAACACTAGTAAAGCAATGTGAAGCAAGAGGAGATTTGAATAAAAGGTAGCAGTTTGTAGACCAGATATGCATGAAATCAGAATTTGTAAACGGAAAGACACTGAAAATGTGTTCTGAATTATACACAGAAAAGTTTGATCATTAAGAAAAGAGCAAAAACACAAACAAAATTTCTGTTCTCACCTAGTTAATGATCAAAAGAAGAAGAGAAAGGAGTAAACCTCATTGTGGTAAGGAGCAAGTAAATATAATGGATTTATGTTTGAAATATTGAGAATCCAGATTCTTGCACCTAACTGTCAGTTTTAGAGATGTGAATTCACAGAAATCTGATTTATCAATACAGATTCTTGTATAAGGCAAACAGATGTCAAAGAATGGTAAGACCAGCAATTATTAGGTTTTAAAAGAAAAAAAATAAAACAAAAGCAGTAAGCACTGTTGAATGGATGTCAAGGAATTATGGTTTCAAAAGATAGAAACCCCAAGGCGTTGGTGGTATGGTGGTGAGCATAGCTGCCTTCCAAAAGATGGAAACCTAAAAGCTGTTTTAGATGATAAGAAACAAAATGGCCAATACAACTACATGGAATGTATAGTCCTAGATTAAATGTTCTCATGTGACATTGGTTAATAAGATTATATAGGCTTCAAGTGTACACTTTGTGATACATGATCTTCATATTGCATTGTGTGTCCATCACCTAAAGTCAAATCAGCTTCCATCACCAAAAATTTGGTCCTCTTTTCCCTTCAGTAGCCATGTCATCTTTCCCTCTGGTAACCTCCATACTGTCATCTGTGTCTATGACTTTCAGTTTTATATCTCACATATGAGTGAAATTATATACATGGCGCTTACCTCTTTCTGTTTGATTGTTTTACTATATAATTTTATTGATTTCAGAGAGAGGATGGTAGAGGAAGAAAGAAGTAAAAACATCAATGTTGAGAGAGAATCACTGATGAGCTGCCTCCTGCATACCCCACACTGAGAATCGAGCCCTCAACCCAGGTTACGCCCTGAAAGAGAATTAAACCATGACTTCTTGGTTTGTAGATCTATACTCAGTAACGGAACAACTCCTGCCAGACTCTGTGTGATTTTTTTTTGTTTGTTTAGTATAATACTCCCAAGGTTGTTGCCAAAGGCAGTATTTCATTTTTTCTTATGGCTGAGTAGTATTCCATTGTATATCTATACCTTATCTTCTTTATCCAATCTCTATTGAAGAACACTTCTATTGTTTCCATGTCTTGGCCACTGTGAATAATGCTACAATGAACATAGTGGTACATGTAAAAGTTTTCAAATTTTTCAGGTAGATACCTAGATGAAAGGGCTGCTGAGTCAGAGTCATATGGTAACTCTATTCTTAGTATTTTGAGGAAGTGCCATGCTGTTTTCATACTGGCTGTTCCAGTTTACATACCCATGAGCAGCTACCACAACTCTCTAGCATTTGTTCTTACTTGTTAATGATAGTCTTCTCACGTGTATGAGGTGGTATCTCATTGAAGTTTTCATTTACATTTCCCTAATAGCTAGTAAAGTTGAGCTTTTTTTTCATATATCCACTGGCCATTTGTATGTATTTTTGGGAGAAGTGTCTGTTTAATTGGATTATTTGTTTGAATTTGAATATGTGCAAAGCTTTAGAAGACATTTTGGAGTTTCTCTTGTTTGTTAAGTGTGGGCATGTCATGTTTGACAATATATGAAAAGTGTTTTAATGTTTATGACACATAATGAGGCATTTGAGTTGTATAATGCCTATAATTCACTTAAAATATTTTTCTGCATTAAAAATGTAAGTTAATACAAAGAATGTGATAACAAATACTCCATAGTTGAGAATGGAAAGGAAAGCTTTAGATTTACTTGTTGAGAATTTAGTAATGATGATATAACTAAGAATTATAGGTTACTTTTCTCTTTAAAAAATAAAGGCAAGTACTTGGAGCCTTCTGGAAGTGGCATATAGTAAGATCTCTAAAAGGAATGTCTGAGATTATTAGGATGTTCCCATAAGTCACATAAATTGCTTCTACTCATTACCTCAAGCAAATGTATCCAATAGTTAGAGTGGTTAATCATCTCGCTTTTCAGGGTCTTTCTTGAGCTTAGCACTGAAATTCTACATCCTGAGAAACACCTCATGTAACCAATAAATTCCAAGAGGCAGAGATGACATGGTAAACCTTGACTCTTTTAAGGAGTCAATGTACAAATGCATTATATCCATGGCTCTGTGCTCCATAAATGAGCTCTTTGTTAATAATCATTTCCATTGTCCATACATCTCTCATTATTAATTCTTATTTTAAAATAATCTGATTTTTAATCACTTATGAAATTTATGACTTAAGTCTTTTTACATATATCTGCTTTATAATATAACTGAACATTATAAACACCCCCCAAGTCCCAAAAGTTTAATGGATACTTAAAATGCAATGATATTATCTCTTGATATTATCCCATATAGAGTGGAATTCTAAAGTTTTAAAAATTAGTTAAAACATATACTAAAATGAATATTTTATTCATTTATTAAATGAAGATTCATATGCAAATGAACATTATAAAGCCAAATTTTAGAGAGATTTTATTTCAAGAGAAAAAAAAAACCTAGTAAATAAATGTATTTTAAACAAAATCTAGTGATAATATACTGATTACAATGTTCTTTATTCTTTCATTAAGTTAGGTCCAAGAATATTTCGGTTTGGCAGCATGTTGTTAGCATTTTGCTAACTCACTATAAATACAAGTAATAAAATTAAAATAATACATACAAAAACATTTTATAAGTGCAAGAATATTATGCACATCTTAGTTATGTTTTTTTCCTAAAAGCACACTGTACATCTTATGTTTTACTGAATCAAGTCTCAATTTCCAAATAAGTTAGGATTTACTACAGAAGTATATGGTAATTCTATTTGTGCCTTGTCTCAATTACCACTATTTCATTTTGACAATCCGGCATTTTCTCTGGTACTGTATTTAAGTTTGCACAGACATTAACTTCAATAATATAAAGTCATCCCATGTTGGCTTAGAAATAATATTTTTTTCATTGATTTTTCTTTTGTACTAAAAAGAAATAATGACTGTGTACATCTTCTCTTTTAATGTTATTATAGCACTAGGTATAATTAAAAAACTAACTCTTCTTTTTCTATTCTATTCTTCTATTGCTCATAAGATGGTAAAACTTCTAATATTTTTTATTGTGTTCCCAACATAGGGAAGTTGTAGGCATTCAGTTGCTAGTTCTTTCTGAAAGCTTCTGGTGTTTGATTTTTGCTTTTTTGTTTTTACCTATGGAAGATAGGAAGTTGCATGGAATAGCAATGAAACTTTATAAAATATATAATCCCATTAAAACTATTTCTAACAACTTAATGGACACATTCATTTTCCTCTGACCTCAGATACTCCTCTGTTTGGAAATAATAAAGAAGTAATACCTGATCACTAGACAGCAAGAGACTATGTACTCAGATATTCACAATCATAGGATGGAGTGAGTGTAGATATAATTTATTTTGTCATGGAAATTATTCATTTAAAATTGGATTTAAACAGGTTTAAAATAGATAAATATATTACATGATGGAAAAGTTCAGACTCTCATGCCATGTAATTCAGTTGACCTGTTAATTCTCCCTTTATTCATGCATGTTGCTTGATATGTGGTTTCTTCATGAGAAAAAAAATTAATACAAGACTGTTTCATACATAATCAGTGCAATATGTTGGCACTAGCTGGAGAAGATCTTATGCTGAATAATGGGTGGCCCTGAACACAATGATGAAGTATAACTCACTATTTGGTGGGAGAGGCTGACTCTTTACTATATATATATATATATATATATATATATATATATATATATATTTTTTTTTTTTTTTTTACAGAGAGGAAGAGAGAGGGATAGAGAGTTAGAAGCATCTATGAGAGAGAGTCATCAATTAGCTGCCTCTTGCACAACCCCCACAGGGGATGTGCCCACAACCAGGTTACATGCCCTGGACCGGAATCGAACCTGGGACCTTTCAGTCCACAGGCCGATGCTCTATCCACTGAGCCAGACCCTTTAGTGGAGAATGGCGGTGTGATTTAGTTGGAGGTTAAAAGAAACAATATTGTAAAATACAGAATAAGGTTATTTGAATAATAGGTACCTAGATGAACTATGAAATTAAGAACAAAGAATGCAACTTTTTTTTGTCTTGTCTTAATGGTCAATAGAAATTAATCACTACAGATAATTTCCTCAAAAATTTCACAAGTCATGGATCGCTCATTCTGTGGTTGTCAACATGACTTGTTCCTTGATCATTCCAGTACTTGTACAGTGGGCCCAGTGAATGAGATGTAGACATGAACCTTCTAACAGGGCTTCCCCTACTCTAAAAATGTTGACACTCCAACATGCCAGCAGCAAAGAGAAAGGCTGTAATGTTAACATGGTGTAGCTCTTCAGGGATAACAGCTATCCAAAAACGGAGTCATCAATCTCATCAAACACCATCCATTTTGGCAGACACAGAAACTCAGCTATACTAGAATCAATACTAGGACTGGTGGTTAATGCCTCAAGAACCAACCTGAATCCTGATAGTGTGCAGTTTACCATACCGCTATCTAAAGATTTACAGAATCTCACTCACTATTGCCTCTGACTTTTATAGAAAAGAAGCTGTGACAATGGGCTTATAATTCTGGTTTTCACTGAACAGGACTGCTGCTACTGGAATGAAGTGCCAAAGGCTTAATTAATGCACCAAGTTGAAATCACCTTGTGGAATTGGGCACTGTCTTCCAGAGTGCATTTTATGCATTTTATGAGTCAATGATTTATATAGAGTTCAGTGTCCCCAATAGAGTACACTGGTGCCGCAATTAAGAAGTTGAAGTAGGACCACCATCCCACACAATCACTCTCATTTATCCACTTGAGGACTTTCCACTTCCTATTTCAAAATCAGGCAGTCTGTCAGGTAACTGTTCCTGCTTGCTGGGGATGGGAGGGTGGAACTGGGCTCTTGCCAGAGAATACAGTACGGCATCCATTGAACTGCAACCTGGAGTTGCACATTACTATTTAGAGCCTTCTTATTGGATAAACAACAAGCAAAGTTACAATAAAGAAAAAAGTTACAATAATAATAATTCATTGTGATTTTCTCAAGGGTGATTGATGATGGGGCTATCTTTATTCCAGGGGACCCAGTAGGTTTTCTCTTGGTGCTTCAGTGCCCAATAGTGTTTGAAAATGATAAATTTCACCAACATTATCAATAAGAACAAAGAAAAAGCAGCTTAGAGTATGGGTCACCATGGTCTCCATAAGGACTATCCCTCCAATTAAGCAACCTACGTCGGCCAAAACAATGGCGCAGAGTGAGGGAAAATTTAAGATTGGACAGATAAGAGATGAATTGACACCTGTATTTTGCTTAGCCTTTTTGTTTAACTTTTTTAAAAAAAATATTTCAACTGGTGATGACTTTGATTAACTGGATATGTACTCTCCTACAAATGTGGGTAATTCTTATTCTACATAATTCAACCATACAAAAATGGCACAAGAAATGGTCTCTATTCACCCAAGTTAAATGCCATGCAAGATATGATCAACCTCATCTACTTCCCTAAATTTAGACTTTGAACACTGTCTTGCTCCAAATGGCAACTGTTGCTGTCACCACAGAGCAAGGATCTCATGTGCTACTCAGTTTGGATACACAAAACTTGTGATATCCCCAACAGTTTAAAAGGGAGCCAGGTAACATATTCTGGACAGGCTTTAACCAGGAGGGAATGGAGCCTGAGAAGAAGCGAGTATGTAATGTAGTCTCTGTTCTTACTAACATGAATTTCCATTAGATAGAGTATTTTTATTTGGTCATTCTAAGAATGTCCTGACATCAGTTAATCTTATTGAGAACTGGTGTACCTTTTTGTATTTTCTCTATTTCCCTGTCTTATTTTTTCTGTTGCTTTTTTATATTTTATTTTTATTTATTTATTTATTTATTTATTTATTTATTTATATTTTATTGATTTTATACAGAGAGGAATTAAGAGGGACAGAGAGTTAGAAACGTCTATAAGAGAGAAACATCAACCAGCTGCCTCTTGCACACCCCCCACTGGGGATGTGCCCGCAACCAAGGTATATGCCCTTGACCGGAATTGAACCCGGGACCCTTCAGTCCGCAGGCAGATGCTCTATCCACTGAGCCAAACCAGTCCCGGCTTCTGTTGTTGTTTTGAATCCTGATCATATCCATTAATTTTTAGAGAGAGTGGAAGGGAGAGGGAGAGACACAGAGAGAAGCAATAATGTGTGAGAGACAAATCCATTGATTGCCTCCCGCACACACCATGACCAGGGCCTGGATCTAACTTGCATTGGAGGTTCCTACCCTGATTGGAATGGAACCTGCAACCCTTTAGTCTTCTAGTAAACTCTCTATCCACTGAGCTAAACCAGCTAAAGATTACTTTCTTTTAATTTTCACTTTTGCTTCCCTCTGATTGCACACTATTGCTGTGACAGCATGGAACATTTTGCCCTAAGTTCTGTTATCTAGAAAACCTGAAGTATTTAATTATTTTGTATTTGCACACTTCTCATTATTTTCTCTGACTGTGAGTCTTTCAACTCCCCAATTAGAATAATATTTGAAATGACAAATAAATTAATGTTCTGGATATTGTCAGAATTTTGTGTAAAAGATTAGGATTACTTATGGACAAACCTGGGGTTTGGTAAAAATTTCTTCTTGATTGACTTTTCCTACCCCCAAGCTTGGAACCTAAATTATTCTATTAAAAGAAACAGTATCCTACATTTCTGTTACTATCACTAGCCAATGTATATTTAACTCAGTTTTATTCTTTAATGATAAAGGTGATATAACTGGGTAAACAATTCCAAGATAAATTACTCTCTGGCAAATAAAGAAGAAAAAATAAAGTTTTTTTCTTACTATTGCAGGTACAGTACTCCTATAAAACATTTGTAGGCCAAAGTGCTGTAAATTAAAAAAAAAAAAGATTACCATAATTTATTTTATGCATTTTCTGTAACTAGTCAATTAAGCTAGTATGCATATTGATTAATTTGCATGTTATATTATTATGTTTATATTATACTTTACATTCAATATTATTTCATTTTAGTTACAAGTTTATAGCATAGTGGTTAGACAATTACATAATTTTTGAAATGCTCTCCCTGATAAGTCTAGTACCCACTTGGCACTATACATATTTATTACAATATTGTTGACTACATTTCTTAGGTTGTACTTTACACCCCCAGGACTATATTTTAACTACAATTTGTCCTTCTTAATCCATTCAGCCTTTTCACCCAGCCACCCACCCAATTTCCACTCCTCTGGCAACCATCAGTCTGTTTCCATTAGTCTGGTTTAGTTTCATTTGCTCATTTATTTTATTCTTTAGATTTGACATAAGTGAAATTATATGGTATTTGTCCTTCTCTATCTTATTTTATTTAAAATAATACCCTCTAAGTCCATGCATGTTGTTGCAAATGGTAAAATTTCATTCTTTTATGGTTGAATAATATTCCATTGTATATATGTACCACATATTTTTATCCAATCTTCTCTTTTAAAAATATGGATATTTTTATTGATTTTAGAGAGGAAGGGAGAGGGATATCAATGATGAGAGAGAATCACTGGTTGGCTGCCTCCTGCATTCTACACACTGGGGATTGAGCCTGCAACTCTCATGCACCCTGACTGTGAACCAAACTCTGATCTCCTGGCTCATAGGTAGAGGCTTAACCATTGAGCCATGCTGGCTGGGCCATAGAATCATCTTTTGATGGACACTTAGGTTGTTTCCATATCTTGGCTATTGTAAGTAATGCTTCAGTGAACATAGGGGTGCATATATCTTTTTGAATTCATGTTTCGATTTTTGTCATATGAATACCCATAAGTGGAATTGCTGGTCATAAGGTAATTCTATTTCAATTTTTTTGAGGAACCTCCATACTGTTTTTTTAAAGTGATTTCACCAATTTACAATCCTATCAACAGTGTACAAGGGTTCTCTTTTCTCCACATCCTTGCAAACACTTGTTATTTGTTAATTTTTTTGATGATAGCCATTCTGACAGGTGTGAGATATAATCTCATTGTGGTTTTAATATACATTTCTCTGACTAGTGACAGAGAGCATCTTTTCATATGTCTATTAGTGATCCTTTTTGGAGAAGTGTCTATTTAGGTCCTTCGGCCATATTCTAATTGAACTGTTTGTTTCTTTTCTTTTGGAGGTGTTATTATTTCGGTGTTAGGTTGCATGAATTTTTAAATAACTTTTGTATGTTACTCCCTTATCAGAGATATCATTGCTAAATAACTTCTCCCAATCAATAGATTGCTTTTTTATTTCGTTGGTTGTTATCTTTGCTGTAAGCAACATTTTTGATGTGATATGGTCCTCTTTGTTAATTCTTTATTTTGTTTTCCTTGCCCAAGGAAGTATATCAGAGAAAGCATTACTAGTAGCAATTCCAGATAGCTTACTGCCTATATTTTCTTCTATAAATATTGTGGTTTCAGGTGTTACATTTAGAAATAGAACAAATAATTCTATGTGGAACCACAGAGGACCCTGAATGGCCATGGCAATCTTGAGAAAGAAGTACAAAGTTGGAGGCATCATGTTACCTCCAACTTCCAGACAACAATAATCTAAACAGCATGGTACTAACATAACAACAGACACATGGATCAATCAAGCAGATTAGACAAACCAAATAAACCAAATAAACCAAATAAACCAAATAAACCCACAGCTATATATTGAATAATCTGTGACAAAGGAGGCAAGAATATGTACGCAATAGGGTAAAGACAGTTCATTCAGTAAGTGGTGATGGGAAAACTTGAGAGATAAATGTAAAAAAAAATGAAATTAGATCACCGTATTATACCATATACAAAAATAAACTCAAAATAAATTACCATTAATTTGCATGCAATTTTTTTGAGAGTTCCCAGACCCACATATGAGACCAAAAATAGTCCCTGGGAAGGGAACTTAGTGATGCATTGTCACTGCTCTAGGTGTGTGTTGCCTCTAAAGTCACTAGCTACAAAGCAAACACAAAGCTTAAAACAAAAACAAAACAAAACAAAAAAACACATTTTTTTCTTAAAGGTGAAAGTCCTCTTCAGAATTTTTTTTGGTTAGTGAAACAGATACTAATGTAGGTCTTTTGTAAATTGAGGTGGCATAATGTGAGCTTTAGGAACACAGAAATAACTATATTTGGTATCTAGGGGTCTTTAAACTGCTTCTTTTCAGACAATATATTCCTTCTATGTCCTATTAAGTACATAGTATTGGAACCAGCATCCAAAAACTATTCAGAGTATATGAAATTGCAATTGGCATTTTTTATGCTGAAGTAGAATAAAAGGGCTCTTATTTGAAATGAGAAACTTAAGATATCAATTCCCATCCATTGACTTCCCTACTTATGCAATTCTCTCTTCACAAATCACCAGTTCTGAGTCTTAAACCGTGGCGAAATTAAGCCACTCATGCAAGACTGATAAAGTATTTCTTGTTGGCATCAAAGTCTCTCAAAATGTCTCTCACTTCCCCCAACCAATCATTCCTTGACAGTGTCCACGAGGAAGGCTCATTTCTTTCACAAGTGTTTATTCAATGAATGAAAGTCCTAGAGTAACTCTCCTAAATTTCTCTCTGGTGTAAGTCCACATCCCCTTTCCCTGGTATCAAGTTATATGAGGGTAAAAATAAATTTTTACCAGATAAACTATAATAAAGTGGGGTTTACGGGAACAAAAAGGCAGCCTTATTTAATCAGGCAGAGGCCCCAGATGACATAGCAATATACAACCTATGTGTTTATTACAATTTGAACAACTGTTTATTACTCATACAATTAATCTTTCTTTTATAATATCATGTTTGTTACCTCTGAAAACTTGAAAATCTTCAAAAGGATGATTGATTGGCATTCAATTTGCACAATAGTGACAGATGCCCTGAGAGTAAATAGGATAACTTTTGTTCCAGAATTTAAAGATTATCTTCTGTTGTTTAGAAGCACAGGCAGAGAGAATAGCTAGATCTGATAGCGAGCAGCTGCCACTTTCACTGTTTTTCACATTTGATCCTAATCTTCTAGCCGGATTCAGCAACTATATTGGTTGGGTGACAATCTAGGGGGTAAGGATAGGAACAGAGATGCAATGAAGAACTTTAATGATATCCCTCATCACTGTTATTTCCCAGCCTTCTAATTCACCCTAAAACCTGGTTCAGAGACTTCCTATCTCTCCCAGCTTCTTCCATCGTTTGAAAGACCTTGTTATTCAAACCAGCATTCTCTTGTTCTTATAAACACGATTTCAACATAATTCAATTTATACACAACTTTGATTGCATACCAAGACTTATTCTTCTCAGGAATACCTGCACTACCCCAGAATACTTACACAACCTCAAAAATCTTCAACGCTATGACTGTATTGTTATTATCTGACATTCAAACCTTCCATTCTCTTGTTTCTATACTCCTGTGGTTTTCTTTTTAAAATTACCTATGCTTTACTCCATCTTTAGTCCTTTTTAGCACATTGTTTTATTTATTCCTTTTGTCTTGTTTTAGACCTACCTGCAGATTGGTTATTGTGTTTAGTGAAACATATAATGAAGTCTACAACTTGCTGTAATTAGCAGTAATTGAAATTTAATACCAGGTGTTTAAAGGAATATGCAAGTAAGAAGTTTGTTTCAGGGTTATCGATAAAACTTGCTCAACATAATGAATCATTTCACTGCTATCCTAACACAACCTTGAAAATTAAATGAATGATTAGTGCAAAATTGTAAAGTTCCCTGTCCTTAATTTTTAGATAACTGAGTTTTCATTTCACTTATGCAATTTTTCATCCACTTTGAGTGAATCAAGAGCCCAGAAAAGATAAAAACCACTGACCAGATCTGTCCTAGCATGTCCGTTATCTTGCCCCATTTGTTGTTAACTGCAAATGTTGTATAATTTTACATATTTAAATCAGTATGCTCTGTTCTCAATATCCACTAAGTCCTTAAAACACAACTCATCATCTATCCATGTTTCTAACATCCATGCCTTCTACTGCTTCTATTAGTTATTATTTATAACTTTGCCACTTTCTTAAAAAATCTAAATTGTCATCTACCAAACTACCGAGTACCTACAAAACTTCCAGCTGTGTTTTTTGTATTTTACTTTCCCCCTCCCACTCTGGCCCAGATGGAATCTCTCCACGTGAGGGTAATCTACTGCTCTCTGCCTTTCAAGGATAGCAGTTGAGTAATTTGTACTCTCTTATATGTAATGCTTTAAGAATATAACCAATGTTATATCTGATTTAAATTCAAAGGGAGAAAGCCTGACCAGACTAGCTTTATTCATAGGCTCAAGTTTTGGCCAGAGAAGTTTTGAAAGTTTTATGCAGCTCACCTGTAATTCCCCAAAGGAAGGAAGAAAAAGGAGGCCGAGTCAAAGTTAGAAAGTCTTTCCCTAGGATGCTTAATCACAAGGAACAACAATATTCTGTAATTACTCTAGTTCAGAGTCTAGATCATTGGTCAGAAAACTCATTAGTCAACAGAGCGGCAAACCGTGGCTTGCCAGCCGCAGTTTGCCCATGACTACCCTAGGTCAGTTTGAAGGGGAATTCGCCCATAGTTTTCTCTAAGTACCTATATGGTTTTATTTTTTACATTTACATTCAGATCATTTACCAAATTCATATAGTCATTAAGGGATGGATTGGAGAGATTAAGTGACATTTGTCTGAAACCAAAAGTTTATATGCCATTTCATTAGAATTTTTCTAGCTTTATTATAGATAATATTGCTTTAGTTATTTCATTTTACTTCTCTATTTCCACTTCTTCTACAGATGGTTTTCCATCACAGTATTATTTTTATATAAATCTTTATTGTTGAAAGTATTGCATATGTCCTCTTTTCTTCCTCACTGACCTCCTCCAGCTTGGCCCCACCACCCTATTGTCTGTGTCCATGGGTTATACTTATATGCATACGAGTTTTTTGGTTGATCTCTTCCCACTCACCCACCCCCACCTTCCGTCTAAGAAACTGTAGTATCCCTCACAGTATTAAAAAAAGTAAAGCATCAATAATATCTTTAAATAACATTAGCTCAAATTTGATCTAGGCATTACATATATCTTCAAACCAATGTGATCTTGCTTTACAGAAATGTTTTTGAAATTCACCCTGATCTAAATGACCTTCTATTGTCCCCCCTCAATACCAAGCAACACTGATTCTATCCTCACTAGCCACATGGCACTGCTCTCACCAATACCATTGGTAAGAAATTAAAGTTCTTGTCATCTCCGTTTTTCAAAGTCATTAGAAATATAGGCTTTGAAGTCATAAAGTAGTGACTATGAAACTTTGGAAAAGGAACTTGCCTTCCTTGAGCCTTTATTTCTTCCTTAATAAAAGAGAGATAATAGTAACAGGTACCTTGACATCCCTGATCTTCTAATTCTATATTATTAATCTTAGAGTCTACCCAAGAGGCTGGAGTTCCAACCAGAACTATTTACTATTTGATTTTGCAACAGCGATTCTGAGAGACTTTTTTTTATATTGAATAAATTTAGCTCTCATAATTTCTTAGTAATTGATGAGTTTAGTTTTATGAATACATTATCACATATAGATAAAACATGTCTAAGTTTGACTCTGGCTTGGAGGTGACCTGTGCTTCCCACCTTGAGCCTGAACTAACATGTTCCCTCACCAGGATTAGTCTGTTCCTAATCAGGCCAGTTTTAGTTCTGCTTTTGCTTTAAGGACTATCAAGTGAAACTATTCCTAAATCTTATCTTCAAAACTTTTTTCTTTCTCCTAATAAGAATTAGATATGAAATCTATATCAGGGCCCTAACCTTTTTGGCTCAGTGGATAGAGTGTAGGCCTTTGGACTCAATGGTCTCAGGTTTGAATCCAGTCAAGGGCATGTACCTTGGTTATGGGTACATATCCAATAGGGAGTATACAGGAGGCAGCTGATCAATGTTTCTCTCTCATCACTGTTTCTAACGTCTCTATTTCTCTCCCTTCTTCTCTGTAAATAATCAATAATATATATTTTAAAATATTAAAATCTATATCCACAAAAATATTTCACCAAATTGCTCCCCATTTACAATTTAGACAGCTGAATGTGGGAGAAGCAAATTGACTTATTAGGTCATGCACTATGGGAAAAACAAAGATTTGCTTAATGATCTGTGTTTTGTTATGTCTAATTCTCTGCTTTTGATTATTCCATTTTTAGGCTAAGAAATTATAGGTAGATTTTATGACCAAGGTCATGATACATTTAAAACCAGATAGGGAAGGGGCAGAAGAGAGGATGAGAGTGTCAAAGGAGAAAAAAAGGGGACAACTGTAATATTTTCAACAATAAAAATACATTACAAAAAAGGGAAAAAAAAAGGAAAGATAAGACAACTCCATTGACCATGACATGTAATCACAGATTCCTCTCATTGCTTCTGGAGTTTGATGAAGATTCTACCAATATAAATAGATGCTTGAAAAGTAATGGGCACGAGTACAAAGTGTTGCAGTGGTATCACCTGTTAGGACACTCTGTTCTGCACAGCATGCATCTAAGTGCTTCTCTGAGAGGAGGAGGAACGTTGCCCAGGGAGATGGGTCAGCACACTAGGGCCCAGGGAAGACTGTTCAGGAGGAAATCAGTGTTGGTGGGGGTGGGGGAGGACACACTCAGCTCTCAGTGGGATGACTACTATCACATAATCCATAATTTGCCTCTTTCATCAAAATCCAAATGTCTAAATCCTCCCACATACTTTCAAATTCTTGTGAGTAGTACTATAGTCTATTTGTAGGTTGAGAATATTATGCTTATTTTTAATCTGGGGATAGGAAAATAGTTTCTTCTTTATCAACCGTGAACACTATGATTCAATTGCCACTAATCTCCATTTAGGGCAAGCAAGACTTTTTTTTTTTTTAATTGCCTTATCGAATTCAGAAAGAAAAAAAAATGAGTTGAATCTCTTTAATCCCTGTTGGTACAGGAGGAGGGGGGTTTATATGACTGAGATGGAGAAGCAAGTGAATTGGTAATAAGGAAAGATTGAGGTTCCTGAAAAGAAGGCAGCAAGAAATTGTTCCCAAACCAGAAACTTGCTCCCTATAGCACTACAGTCTGAGGCCTTGCATTAAATTAGGCAAAGCCTCAACAAGGCACACCAATATTCTGAGGAAAGGTAGAATATTATTTAAGAGCATAGGCCTTTGGACAGCATTAGAAGTGAAGGTCAAGTTTCACTTTTTCCAGTTAATCTTTCTTGAATTTTAATTTTAGGGAGTCCTACTATGTGGAACAAACAATAATGGAGCTATTCTGCTTCTCTTCCCCTGGTATCTCCTGATGGTTCTGTGTGAAACTATTCAGATCTGTGAAACACACAGTAAAGGCATTTAGGCTAGAAACACAAGTTTAACCATGTATATTGTATTGAAAACTCCTTGTCGGCACTTTCTCGGTAAAAACAAAACAAAACAAAAAAAAGACCCAAATCCTAGTCCATCCCTAAGTACACATGGTTGAATAGATTGGTAGCCATCATGGGGCTTCCAAAGTCAGAACAGTATTCCTCAGTCTACTTCAAGATCAAAGAATTGAATAAGATTCTGTAGATTCCCCTGTTATCAGCAGCAGAGATCACTGAAATATAGTAAGCTTGGGCCACATAGGCGGTCTCAGTTGGGAGAAGAAACTCTATGGATGTGATATTTACCTTCTTCATATGTCTAATCATGGTACCATGCTCTTGGAGATTACCTTGTTAGTCAACCTTTTTGTATATAGAAGAATCACAAATAATACTTTCCCACTTACCTTTATATCAGTAGGTCAGGCCCCATGCCATGGCCATTCTCAATTTAAATCAAGCAGCTCAGTGTCCATAATGTAGATCAAGGCAGATGCAATTTTATGTAACACTGCTCTAAAGAATCCATACTCTGGTATAAGCCAAGAATCAATGAAATAGACCACAATTATATATATATTTATATTCCCCTGATGCCATTTCATATTGTCTGAACCCATGATGTCTGAGAAAAACTCATTCAGTTCATAGCATTTTGATACACATTGTTCTAGGCTTTCTTGGGCACCAAAAAATTTATATCAAGACATAATCTTCCAGCTTTCATGGGAAAAAACACACACAAAAATAAATCTTTTTTTTTTCTTTCTTGCATTTAGGATATGACGGTTTGATGGAAAATTCTCAGAGATGTTTTACCAAGGATTATCTGTATCCTTCTTTTTTCAGTTACACTAGGACAAACTCAAAAGAATAAAACCCAGCTGTAATTATGAATTGCAGATCAAAAGAAAATATTCTTTGTTTTGTTTTTGTTTTTTTGTTTCCAAAAGTGCTAGGCATTAGAGAAAGAAAAACACACAAAATACCTTCCCAACACTGGCACAGCAAATGAAAGCCAGATTCATTAAACGTTAATGATGTAGGATGTAGATAATGAGAAGTAGAAGCAGAATTCATAGAGACCTGTTATCCTTATGACACATAGCAAAATTTAATGCATAATCAACATTGCTTGAAGGTTCCAGCATCTATTTTTATCCCAGTGCCTTTAAAACTCAAAGTCCATTAAAAATTCATGATCCCCAAGCCATGTGTTCTCTACGATTAGAAACAATTATATCATGTGGGCAAACTGCTAGCTAATAGAAACAGTTGCTATTTTACATTGTAATAAAGACAGCACTATTTTTGCATAACATCATTCACTTTCATTTATATGCACTAAAGGAAGGAGAGTGGCTTGGTGTGTACTTGGATAAGTGAGAAAATAACAGGACCCACCTTAAGAGACTTGCAGCTACTCTAAACAAACAAATGAATAACAACTATATATATATATATATATATATATATATATGTGTGTGTGTGTGTGTGTGTGTGTGTGTGTGTGTGTGCATATATATATATATATATATATATATATATATATATATATATATTCATGCCATGCTATCTTAACTAAATCTACTTAACTCAATCTCCCAATTCTATAAAAGAGGCAATAATGCTTTCATGGTGGAAGGAGTTGTTCATTGTTTCAAGCTGGTAAGCTTCATAGTGGAATCCATGTCTTATGTTGGCCTGTGCTCTTTCTACCACATCTTGTTTTATTTGCCTCCAAGAGTATAGAATTCATTTGTAATTTGATGGCTGAAGGACACATTGGAAATGTATCTTCTCCTGTGTCAATGAGCAAATTTGCTCTGTCCATACTATCTTCTGAATTCTTAATGTACTCTGATGCACTGCCATTTTCCTGATCCAGTAGTGTTACCTACCAAAGGCAACATGAAGCTAGCAAGGCAGCATGCTACCCTAGAATTACTGTGGAGCTGAATGTAGAGACCAGGGCTTTGGTTTTATTTCTGAAAGTAATTGTTTTGAGACTTAGCTCTTGATCTCTAGAAATGAGGATGTTGGCCTAAATTATCTTTAAGCATGTGCTCACCCCAAAATTTAAAGGACAAGCAGGTATGCCTCACAGTTATATGGATTTAATTTTAGACTTGTAAAAGAAAGCATATTTAATCATGAAGTCCTATATTGCAAGTGAATAAGAAATGGTATGAACACTTCATTTCTAGTAAAAAAAAAATCCTAGAACTTATTCCTCCTGTATCACATAGCTACCATAAAATGACATGGAAGACACTTAATTTAGCTTGTAGTAAATAGGTTGAGTACTATATTTAAAATATGTTATCTAAGCTTAAACAACTTGCAGTTTTGTCTGTGTATAAAGTTAGTGCATATTTAAAAATTACAAAATTGTTTAATTTAATGCATAGATTGCCCACTCTTTTGGGAATAGAAAAAAAAGAGGTGTATAGCTTTAGTGATATCACTTTACAGAATGGTAAAATGTCCTCAAGTTTGAAAGTGTTGGGGGAATTTAGACACTACATAGAAATGAAAGGGAAATAAAGTTCACTATCTCCCTAACCCGAACACTTTCCTTAAAACAAGTTCCTGAAAACTCCTTCACAGAGAACAGCGATTGTTTTTAGCCATATTGAGCAAAATAATATCCATTTTTCTTTAAATTAGTGCTAAGGAATGTTTATTTTTACTTATTCACAGGTACAGGTATCATATTTTAATTATCATCTGTCTAGGCTACTAAATTGTGTAGCTCATGAGGGTGAAGGTTTTTATTAATCTACTTATTTTTGCTTATTCCTCTATCTCCTCCCTTAAGAATGGTTACTATTGAAAATCAAATTCTCTATTGGTACTGCATGAATGAATAAATGGATACCATTTGACCTAATTCTTATAATCAATAGTCATAGTCAGTGACATCTGTTCAGGAAGCTGGCATGGGAGCTTTCTTTGTGGGATTAAATGAGTTCATAGCAGTATTTTTATGAATGAATTCATTATTCCACAGTTATTCACTCACCATCTTTTATGTACAAATCATAGAAGATAATTACATTGTTATATACAATTTTAAAAATATAAGCACTCTTTAAAAAAATTTTAAATATATTTTATTGATTTTTTACAGAGAAGGGAGAGAGATAGAGAGCTAGAAATGTCGATGAGAGCAAAACATCGGCCAGCTGCCTCTTGCACACCCCCTACTGGGTATGTGCCCGCAACCAAGGTACATGCCCTTGACCAGAATTGAACCCGGGACCTTTCAGTCCGAAGACCGACGCTCTACCACTGAGCCAAACCGGCTTTGGCTAACACTCTTGTTTATATGCTATATGAAATATGAGATGTGAATGTTTCTATTAGGTTTAAAGGAAAATATAACATTGTGTTGCATCCTGTTTTTTTTTGTTTTTTTTTTAAAATATATTTTTATTGCTTTCAGAGAGGAAGGGAAAGGGAGAGATAAAAACATCATTAGTAAGAGAGGACCATTGATTGATTGCCTCCTGCACTCCCCCTACTGGGGATTGAGCTCACAACCTGAGCATGTGCCCTTGACCAGAATCGAACCTAGGACCCTTCAGTCTATAGGCTGATGCTCTATCCACTGAACCAAATCGGCCAGGGCTGCATCCTTGATTTGGATAGAAACTGTTTAATTGTTGAAGTGTCAACACTGGTCTTTTCTAGCCCTTTGCAATAAAAAACTGAAAGAGGGAAATGAAGTGGTGACTTTTACCCATTTGATGCCATTTTTCCAGATGGCAGCCACAGACATACCTTGCAAGAAATTTAAAACTCAGAAACCTATTATACACTCATGCACTTGAATAATACATACAAGTGTATGGGAACAGCACAGCAGCTAGAATTGCCGGTGCAGTCCATCTGCAGACTGAATCCCAGACGTTTTCTGGCTAAGGCTGAGGGCACATCAACAGCCTCTGGCACAACAGCCAGGGAACCTGGGAATAGCTTCCTTGGCAATGGCTCGTGAGCCAGGGTCTCCAAGAAGGAGTCAGCCTGTGCTTTGCCAACCCTGTGTCCAAAGAGAGAACATTTTCTGCATTGTTCTCATCCCTGGCCATCGCTCTTTGTTTAACAGAGTGGCAGTCCAGAAAGACAATCATCCTGTTTAAGTAACTTTTGCTGCTTGGTTCAATAATAATTTTCTTTGCTTTCTATATCTGACTTGCTAGATCAAATTTTTATTATTATATTAGAGATATGTATTAAGACAATAGGGAACTGCAGCCGATTTACACTTCCTGATGCAAAGGTTTTAAATCCAAAAGATTTACATAAAGTGGACTTACAAGAGGGCATGAAGCCCAGGGTACATTACATTCTGCTAATGGAAATCATAAAATGTTTCATAAAAATAGATTTAATGAAAAAGTGAGTACGAAAAGCACAGTTTGAGAGATTTATTACCAACTGCTTTTAAACTATTGCTATGAATTTAGTTTATTTATTTATTTATTTACAATGGCTCCTGGAATGCAGGATTGTTGTCTCTTTTTGCAAATAAGCACACTGATTCCAAATGGAAGATGTAGCCAAAACGCTTAACAAATAACAGGTAGAAGACCCAGTGTTAAAAGCAATTTGCCCAGAAGTGAACCTAGTATGTTAGTCAGCCTTTAATATCGATATTAGAAATAGTAGGGGCTTCAATCTATTGTACCTTGGCTACAAAATAGCATGAGCTCTAGGTCTGTATTATTATTAGTAAACAGTTTTCTTATCTTTAAAGCCTATTTAAGTTATTGCCCAGATTCTCAGGCATAGCTTTGGCTCCTATTTACAACTTTAAAAAACCAATTAGATTTATATCATATTTATCACCCTATATAATGTATATTTTAATTACAGAGTAGTGTTATTCTTGGGCCAAAATGTATGGTACATTTGTATTTAATTTTAACAATTTCTACATAGTCATAATCAGAAAATTATGCCCTATGTTATACAAAGTTTCACTAAATATTTACTCTGTAAAAACAGATTTTCTTTTAATGAAGTTGTCCAGTTATGCTCCAATTATAGTGTGGAAAACTGAAATAATCTTTGGCATATAAAATTTTGCTATGGTTGATTTAAACCCAACAAACCAACATCTCAACAGTGAAAATTTAATATACAACTCCCAAACAATTTGAAGTTAAACTATGGGAGAATCAGAAATTTGATTCAGTTGAAATTATTATTTATATATGCTCTAACATTATATTTGTTCTATAAGCTTAGTTGAAATTTATTTATATATTCTATTATTGTTAATTCAAGACAAAGGTTTTTTTTCAGGCACAGGTTATTCAAAAATTAATTACACATCATTTTGTTTTGCAGAAAGTATTAGACTTTATATCTAAATATCTATTAATTACACTTATAGATTTGATATAAATATTATGCAAGCTATACAATTAGCATATTTCCATTAAATTGGTAATAATAGAAAGTGAAATATTTATGCATATTTTGTTTTCATCTTGAAAATAGTTTATATCTCCAAAATTAGAACTCTGCAACTTCTTGGTATATATCATATTATTGGAAAGGAGGCTGAAGAAGTAATAAGATTCACTAATGTTTATAAGAAAATAAATCACTGGTTTTCTAATTCTTCTCTGTCCTTCCCTGAATTATAAATATTAGAATCATTTTTAGATATAATTTATTTGATTGATTTAGGAATGTAATTACAATCCTTATTAGGTTATTTGCATACAGTAAATAATGGCATTTATTTGTTCTATATGGGTCACATTTTCATGTCATGATATTTATATTTACCAAAAACAAATAAGAGAATTTTCATTTTTAAACGATTACACAACTAAACATTATTTCACCAGAACCCTTTGACTTTCTACAATTAGTATTAACAACAAAAAATTCTCATCTTAATATTTATATCTAAGCAATTTAAAAGAAATACATTTCTTTCTACTTAAGAAGCAATCATATATATTCACAATACAAAATACAAAATAAAGAAATAAAAAACTATTTCTCTGAAACTTGTTTCTGTTATCCTCTGAGACTCAGATGAGGTAGGAGTGATAGAAGCGTAGCATTTCTGTTTAGCTCTATCTAATGCAATATCAGTGACAACGTTACCAATCTCTTTCAATGAATCTAGCATTTTCTCAGTGGAGTATTCTATAAATTGGGTTGACCTCAAATCATTTTTGGAAAAACATAGATTTATAAAGGGTTTTGAAAAGATCTGGCTATGTAAATGATTTCTTTCTGTAAAATATGTACAAATAAGCACGTTTTATGTTTTCAATTTAAGCATTTTGATTGCACAGTAAGAACTATACTGTCTATATTAACTCTGCTTTACTCTTCAGCTCTCTTCAATAATATGATTTTACTATCTGCATTGATATGACTTTGTTTTCTATGGAATTTTTGTCCAGAAAGATAAAGGTCATTACTGTTTGTTTCAGGGACTTCCTAAATAACCTACTTAAATATACATAGGATTATTCAACCTTTCAGTAGGTAACATCAGATAACTCTTTACTCTCCAAACCTCATGGAATTTGAGTCTAGGTACAACCACCAATTCTGAAACACTATATCATATTTCTTATGCAATCTTAATCAAATTCCTGCATAAAATTCCTGCCTCAAACAAGACCCCTGAATTTCATAAATAGTTCCCACTGGTACTAAAGTTCTCAAGTCAGCTCCCTGCCTTTCTGCAGGAAACAATGAACCCAGCATTGACTCTGCAGTATATTTCCAAGAAGCGAACATTAAACAAAGCTTTGTTCATAGGAGAAACTGCTGTGTATAATATGTATTTGAAGATGAGCAAAGCGATTTTAGTCTATATAATTCTAAGAGAGGCTGTCAACATGATTTCAGTGTGATGTTCCATCTAACACTCCTGTGTGCAGTCCCTTTCTGCAAATTAACATAGTTCTGTATAATAGTTTGATTTATATGTGGAATTTTAAATCAGGAATCATAATAGGTGGAGAATATTTTATCATCACATTACTTTCGTATTGTTGTCCAGAAGGCTGCACTAGGCAATAGGTATTTTTTTTTCCAAGGTCATGAAGTAAGTGAACAAAATAATAAGTACTTAAACCCAGGTGTGTGGGCAACTGTGTAGCTGGTAGTCTATGGAACAGGTGGCAGGCATGATTTTCCATCTGTGGAATTAGTCACCCACAAAATTACTTTTGTCTATTTAAAACATGTAATCATAAAAAAGAGAGACTCAGATGCAATCTAAGAATCCTTATTTTTAGATTGAAAGTTCTGATCCAAGGACATAATGTCACTTCTGACATGGCTTGTAGTCAGTGATCTGAAACTTCATTAGTTGACTTTACCCATCCATTAAATATTTTAAAAAATAACAGTAATAAATTCATATTTTAATCAACTTAATTCCCTACTTGGGGGAATTCTGTTTGTTGGATTCCTCTTAATTGAAAGCACACCTCAAAGTAATGTTAAGCCCAATCAAAACTGACTTTATTATCTATGCACAATAAGTCATGTTGTTTAAAATGAAATAGTTGAGGAAATCATCACTTCTGGAGAGTCACCAATATCGTTAGGAAACAGCAGAAAGCACTTAATTTAAATTACAAATTACAGCAGTGCTGCCCAGTCCATTTAATGACATTTTACAGTAGTTAATTCTTCGTAACTGCTAAATAAAGGGAAAATAAAATTGGCTGTGGCTCTTCTTAATACGAAATCTATTTTATTAACTAGTATAAACAAGAAAAAAATTGATTCTTCACAGGTAAGCCAAGATAGCATATAGACATACCAAGTATACATGTGATGTGGAGGAATTAGAAATGAATAAAGACTGTGTTATTTTTTTTTCTTTGTTATGTGTGTCAAGTACATTCCTGCTATATTTAAATATTTTAATGTACTAGAGGCCTGATGAACAAAATTCGCACAAGGGGCTCAGCCCTCGCAGCCACAGCTTCCTCTGGAAGATCCTCCAGAAGGACATCCAGAAGGTCGTTCAACTGTCTGGTGTAATCAGTATATTACGCTTTTATTATGATAGATAGTATCACAAAGGTACTATCTGGGACTTAATTGTGGCTTAAAATGTAGCTGTTCAGACTAGAACATTTTTTCAACCTTAGATTTTTCTTGCAAATAAGAACTGATATGGTTAATTAAAAATGATTTGTCGTCTGGCTGGTCTGACTCAGTGGTTGAGTGTTGGCCCATGAACCAGGGGGTGATGGTTTGATTCCTGGTCTGAGTGCATGCCGAGGTTGGCAGGCTCGATCCCCAGTGGGGGATGTGCAAGAGGCAGTCAATCAGTGATTGTCTCTCAACATTGATTCTCTCTCTCTTCCTTTCTCTTTGAAATCAATAAAATTTTATTTTTAAAAATGATTTATATTCTCAAATGAGAGTCTAAAGGAATGATCCTTCTTACCAATTAGTACTGGTAACAAATGAGAAGAAACTAAAGGTAAATTACAAGCCATAAAAAGATATATTTAGTGACTTTAGTCAGTTAAAAGTGCATTTAAACGGTACCAAACATTTAAAAATATGTTCCTGCTACTTAACCAGAGTAGGAGGACTGTGAAGAAATGCACTCTTTAAATGACTTCCTCCTAAATTTCAAACATTTCTTCAGCATGCTCATACTGTAGATGAAACCACTTCTGAGGTTAGAACATTCATTCTTTTTCCTTGTAATTATGTCTCAATATACAAGGTAACATTAGGTCCAGATATATTTCAGTTTTAAAATCAGCTTATGTATAATGTGCCCTCTAATTAAGCATTTTTCTCTACATCTCAGCAATGAAAATGGCTCTTCCATGGCTATGATATAGGCCTATCAGTGAGCAACACAGACAGCCCGGGCACAGAGAGGGATAATCCCAGGAGGGAGCTTGACAGCCAGTGGGGACCTGGTGCTGAGGACCTAAGCATCTCACTAGGGGTAATTTGGTGGCTACAGTTCAAAAAGCAGTGCCTAAGTGGATTTGTCAGAGCTCTCCCTTGCCAGCATTAAAGTCTATCCTGTGTATCTTAACCAAAATAATAAACACATTGTACAGCCTCTCAGAGATTCACAGAATGAGCAGTTGCCTAGAGGACACTCATTGGAAAATAGGTGAAAGGCAAGGTGACCCTGGAAATACAAAAACAGAAAACACCTTCACTGTCTTGCTTTGAAACATCCCTTTGGTAATTCTCTACAGACCTACCTAAACACACATGGACACACAAAGTTTGCACATTTACACACACATGCACATAGACTGAGCTTATTTGTCATTAATTATTTTATGTAAAGGGGGTCATATTATAAATCTTCACTGCATTTTTCTCACTCATGATAACTTAAGGCAATTCCTTCTTAGTGGGTCTTCTGATGAAGCTCTGAAGCTTTCTTTTTCTAGTAGCTACATAACATTTCATGTCCCACAATTTATTTATCTACGTCCTGTAGAGGGGTATTCATATATTTTGGACTCTACTAAATTGCTTTCATAAACATCTCTGTACATGTGTCTTTATGAACTGATTCTTTTGTCTATGGGTTAGATACCCAAAAGCACAATCATTGCAATGGGTATCATATACATCTCTAATTTCAGGTAGATTCGGTATATTAGTTCACAAAACTTTTAACCATCCTATAGAATAAAAGGGTAATATGCAAACTGACCCTAATGACTGAAGGATTGGGAATGACTGGTCACTGTGACATGCACTGACCACCAGGAGGAGATTCTCAAGGCAGGAGCTGCCCCCTGGTGGCCAGTGTGATCCCACAGGAGGCGCTCCACTCAGCCACAAGCCAGGCTGATGGTTGTGAGTGCAGGGGTGGCAGTGGAAACTTTCCCACCTCCTTGGCAGCACTAAGGATGTCTGACTGTGGCTTAGACCCTTCTCCAGGTTGAGCAGTCCTAAGCCATCAGTCAGACATCCCATGAGAGCTCCCCGCCTGTCTGAGGGATGGCTGACTGCCAGCTTAGGCCCAATCCCACAGGGGGCAGGCCTAAACTGGCAGGTGTACACTCCCCAAATGGTCCCAGACTGCGAGAGGGCACAGGCTGGGTTGAGGAACACCACCTGAGTCATGAATTTTTGTGCACCAGGCCTCTAGTGTATTTATAAAAATGTGAAAATATGCTTCCCAATTTTTTTCCATCACCCCATACCTTCTTAGGCACTTCCACTGCCTCTGTGGTTACAATAAATAGATGCTGACTTTCTTTATTTTCTAGGCACCTGGAGTCTAGAGTCCATGTCTTGGCTGTACCAGACGTGTGCCTCTAACTATTCTTTTTTTTTAAATATATGTATATATCTTATTGATTTTTTATAGAGAGAAAAGGAGAGAGATAGAGAGTTGGAAACATCGATGAGAGAATCACAAATCAGCTGCCTCCTGCACACCTCCTATTGGGGATGTGCCCGCAACCCAGGTACATGCCCTTGACAGGAATCAAACCCAGGGCCTTTCAGTCCGCAGGCCGACGCTGTATCCACTGAGCCAAACTGGTTTTGGCACCTCTTCTATTCTTGAGGAAAGGGGAGAGGAAGCGTTTGTTCATGTTGGCTTCCTGAGTGTAAATGTTTAAATTAAGTCCCTAATAGTGGACTTAATTTCTATGTAGAAATTTCAATTTTTTTAGAATCTGAAATGCTATGTACCTTTGCATACTCCCCTCAGTCCAAAGGGCCCTGCTTTCCCTAGTGTAGAGAATGCCAGTCCTTGAATTTTCTACTACACAGCTTAAAAGATTTGAAGCAAGGAGGATGCTTAAGGTCTGGGTGTGGTACCATCTCAGATTGTTAGTAAAAACCTAACCCATTGAAACAGTTCTGCTATTAAAAATAGCAATTTTGCTGAAATCAGTTTGGCTCAGTGGATAGACTTCGGCCTGCAGACTGAAAGGTCCTGGGTTTGATTCCGGTCAAGGGCATGTGCCTTGGTTGCGGGCACATCCCCAATAGGGGGTGTACAAGAGGCAACTGATCAATGAGTCTCTCTCATCAATGTTTCTGACTCTCTTTCCCTCTCTCTTCCTCTCTGTAAAAAGTCAATAAAATATATATTTAAAAAAATTAAAAAAAGAAAAAGCAATCTTGATTTAGTCCATTTCTCAATCCTAGCATTAGAGACATTTTGGTTAGATGCTTGATTTTCTGAAGGACAGACCTCTGAATTGTAGGATATTTAGCAGCATCCTGGCCTCTAGGTGACAATACCGTTTCCCTCACAATTGAGGCAAACTAAAATGCCTCCAGATGTTACAGAATGCCCCTGGGGAGCAGTATTTCCCCTGGCTGCAAACCACTTGTTTATTCTATATAAATAGAGAAGATCACTGTTTGCAATAAAACAAACAGTAATAATACTGCCTTAATTTTGTAAACTTTTATTCTGAACCATTTTCTGATTTCTTTCTCAGCAAGGTATTTCAAGAAAAGATTCAGTTTTAAAGCAACATCCCAAGCATGAATAATTCCAGCAGCTTTGCCTTGAAAGATGGCCAAGCCTGAAGGATTTATAGTTAAGAAAGTCAGAAATGTAGTTAACTCTAAAGTCTATTGTCAGCAGAATTTTATTAAAACTTGGCAATGCATCTTGCCAAGCACCTGAAATCTCCATTCTATTGTAAGTTGGAGACTCTAAGAACAGAGATTTACCCAATAAAATGTTGAAAAGGAAGCCTGCATCTTAATAAGAACGGTTTATGCTATAGTTACTTTGTACATTGTTATATGTAAAAGGCATGTACTTATTTCCCTTCACCTTTTTCACCAACCTCCTCTTTTCTGGCAACCATTCGTTTATTATCTGTATCTAAGAGTCTGTGTATATAGATATAGATATAGATAGATTATATAGAATATATATATATATATTAATACATATTAGAGCACATAGAAAATCTGGGGATCATCTTTGAATAATCCTCGTTATATACAATCAACCAACCATCAGTTATTTATTGAAGACCTAATAGATTCAGGTCATTGTAATAACTACTATTATAAGAAGGTGTGTAAGGAGAATAAATATCTAAAATATTAGAAGACAGAATCAACTTTTAATTGTATATATATAAAATGTTGTGTTTATAACAAATATGCCTATAGATACTGTATACTGATCTTTTCACTAATTGTCAAATAAGTGTTATCCAAAATTCTCAAGTGGCTTATATGGACTCCTTTCAGACTTCTTATAAATAAATATTATTAAGAAAATAGCCAATACCGGTTTGGCTCAATGGTTAGAGCATCGGCCTATGGACTGAAAAGTCCCAGGTTCGATTCTGGTCAAGGGCATGTAACATGGTCGTGGGCACATCCCCATTAGGGGGTGTGAAGGAGGCAGCTGATTAATGTTTCTCTCTCATCGATGTTTCTCTCTATCCCTCTCCCTTCCTCTCTGTAAAAAATCAATAAAATATATAAAAAAAGAAAAGAAATGTGGCCATTGCACATGATCTGTAGACATGTTTATCTATCAGAAATATTAGTTTATAACTATATCCTCCAACATAATAAATGCAGGCAATTGGTTTGTTGGTAAAATTATATGTATAATATTCATGTGTATAAACATATATATTCATATTGACTTTCTAGTTCCCTATGGACACGGTAAATTATTTAGTCCATACAACTAGGCTCTTGGTGATTAGCCTCTTTCAGTGAATTCAGTTAAACAAGTTTGCTCACATGCAAACTTAACCTTTTGGATGTGGGTACCTTTCCTTTGTTTTATTGTCACATTTAAATTAATATGAGTTAAAATATGTGCAAAAAGATATTTCTCAGAAACATTAATTTAGGATCCCTACTGTATTGCCCCAAACTTTTTACACATAATAACTTTTCCATTAAAACACATTGAGCAGCCGAAACCGGTTTGGCTCAGTGGTAGAGCGTCGGTCTGTGGACTGAAAGGTCCCAGGTTCGATTCCAGTCAAGGGCATGTACATTGGTTGTGGGCACATCCCTGGTAGGGGGTATGCAAGAGGCAGCTGGTTGATGTTTCTCTCTCATCGATGTTTCTAGCTCTCTATCCTTCTCTCCTCCTCTCTGAAAAATCAATAAAATATATTTAAAAAAACACATTGAGCAAATTACTTAAGAATGACAACAGAGGTTAATAAAAAAGATAAATAATTATTATAAAATAATAAATGAAAAAATATTGACTTATATTTTAAAATAACATAAGGTTTCTGGACAGGAATATCCAGCATATTCTTCCCTAGTGTTTGATCAGATTTTATGTAGAGACAATATAAAAAATATAAAACCGCACATCAACAACCAAAATGAACATTACCTATAAACCAAAGTTCAGTTGGGAACAGTAGTTGGTCTAGCTATATTGAACACTGAGTGGGATCGTCTGTCAAAAACTGGGAAATAGTCTGTTTCACTCTCCCTCCTGTCTACCACCTGGATCAGAAACACAATCTTAACATAAGCTCATAGCCCTGAAATCCATTCCTGGATCAAATGGCCTCTGGCCACCAGAAAACCATCCTCCTTATGCCTCACACATGTGCATTCCAGCAAGTCTGAGCAATATCTAAATAAGAGTAGGACAGGATGTGTGTAGGTTCATTGATGACAGCAGATGCATCACAATCTGGGTAGTATAATTTTTATAACTGCCACAAGCCAGAGTGGATACATAATGAGAATTTTGTCAAAGAATTATAGTGACATTCATTGTTTATTCACTTATGTGTTTAGAGTTAAGCAGTAGAAGTCTGTATTTTAGAGCAACAGAGTGGCATTATATCAAAGACTACTATGGGAACTGGGAACTGGGATTAAGTCATTCAATATTTACCTGTCATCACTCTAGATGTAATAAAGAAGTGTGATCACTATTTACTAATCAGAAAATTGTGCCAAAGGGGATACTCAAACCCTGTTTATTAGATTAAATTAATGGAGGAGTTTCATCTAACAGAGTGATGAGAAAACACACAAAGCTAAAACACGAGGCTTAATAAAATCAACATAGATTGATAAAAAAGATACATCGTCATATACTAAGGAGCAGATAATCCTATCTAATTAAGAGGTAATATGTAAATTGACCATCACTCCAATAGACATAATGGCCACTCCCATATGGTTAAATATGGCCACCCCCATGTGGGCACAAGATGGCCACCACAAGATGGCTGGCAGGGGAGGGAAATTGGAAGGGACCAGGCCTGAAAGAAAGGGCAGTTGGGGACAACCAGACCTGCAGGGGAGTGTAATTAGGGGTGACCAGACCATCAGAGGAGGTAGTTATGGGTGACAGGGCTAGCAGGTGAGGGAGTTGGGGGAAACCAGGCCCTTAAGCGAGGATAGTTACAGGTGACCAGGCCTGCAGGGGAAGGCAGTTAGGGGTGACCAGACTGGCAGGGGAGGGAAGTTAGGGGCAATCGGGCTGGAAGGCAAGCAATTGGGAGCCAGCAGTCCTGAACTGTGAGAGGGATGTCCGACTGCCCATTTAGGCCCAATACCACTGGACAGTCAGGCATCCCTCGAGGGGTTCCAGATTGGAGAGGGTGCAGGCTGAGCTGAGAGACAACCTCCCTTCTCCTGTACATGAATTTTGTGTACTAGACCTCTAATTATAAATAATTTACTATAAACACTAAAAGAAATTTAAGAATTTTTAATATAAATAGTAAGATATATGAAAGCATGGCCTTTGTAGAAAAAACCATAAGGGAAAAGTCAGTTAGATTAAATAAAAAAAGATAGGTAACATAAGAAATTAAGGCAAGAAAATTACAAACCCCAAAATCAAAATGCTAAAATTCATTTTTTATACAAATCAGGAGTATAAATAACACTCAAGTAATTGTAATTTAAGTAATTGATCTTGGACTTTGAAAGGAAAGTCTCCAGTCATTATCTGATGATTTTTCTCCTGAAAATCTTCAAACATTCAGAGTTAAAAAATGGCAGTGAGCTTGATAAGGTGAAATATAAATGAATCAAACTAAATAATTATAAATTATCATTATCTGTAATAATATTTAGAAAACTTTTTTATAACTCTTGATTATATCAACTTAAAAGGGTTACCAATACCTAAGGAAAAAACAATGAGAGCTATATCGTGACATACCTTTGACTATGTTTTTAAAGTCATTATTACAACAACAAGTGCCTTTAGATATCTAGGCATTAAAAAAATAGAAAATCAAGTTGCCTACTAAAGCAATAATCCTCAGCTGGCATCATATATCTGATTAGCTCTCTATGTCAGGAAGCAGAAGATTATTTGTAACAGATTGATGAAGAAATATTGTTTCTGTGACAAAAAAATTTTCATCTAGCAATGTTCTCTTTCAAGTATGAAATTAACAGTAGTGAATTTCCCAGACAGGCAAGAATGTGTCCTTCATGAAATAAATTCTCAAACAATTGAATTAACAAGGTATGTATAATAAAATAATATGGAATAAATTAGAAGAAGAAATAAAAAGCATTACAGGAATTTTAAATTAATATTGGACTGTCAACTCAAGAATAGTTATGGTCATGTACTACAGATTGGATGCTATAACACCAGTGCAAGAAGGTAACCTTTCAAGGGTTGCTTAGTTCTACCCATTCTTCATATTTATCTATTTCTAGACTAAGGGAAAGTATGCAGTAACTTTTAACTTATTGATAATCCTTTATTACAAGTATTAGATCATGCAAAGCTAAAAATAAAATATTACACTACATCATTCCAGGGCATGCAGTTACCTTTATGTGTAATATATTTAAATTTTATCATGTGCTTTTTACAGGTATGTAAATATATGCTTGTTAAAAAGAATAGTGGGGCAAGAGATAATTTTTATTTCATTATATTGTTTGCATATATTAAATGCTTATATAATTGACAAAATTACTTAATAAGAAACAAGTACTCAGAAATTCAACATATAAGGATAATTTCATTTAAAATTATAACAATAAACCTGGAAGGAAAAGTGTATGAAAATTTATCATGTGTTTTCTAGTGGCACTATAGATTAATTTTCCTACCCAGCTTTTTTGAAATCTGTATATTTTTTTAATAATTTCTATAAATTGTTAAAATTAAGTATTAGTATATGTATGAGTATTAATAGCTATAAAATGGAGTTATGGAGGAAAGATTACAAAGTTGTCTTGATACCAAAATAATATTCTTAAAAATAATGACTATAATTTTTAAAAATCAAGACATACTATAAAAACAATAAACTAGACAAATCTAAAGGCAAACAAGTGATTTTTACATATTTGCTTTTTTTTGCACACAGGAACTTTCATGTATATGGTATACACATACAACAAAAAACATGTAGGGACATTTCATTATCTCAGATGGATTCCTCTTTCACTTCCTGTTCAATAATCTCCCACCAAATTTAACCATTATATTTATATCTAGCAGCGAAAATTAGTTTTTTTAAACTTCATAACAATAGCATTATTAAACATGTTTTCTTCTGTCTATATATTATTTGGTTCAATGAATGGCTGATTTTCATGGAATTTTTTAAAATCGATGTGTTTTCCATTGTATGATTATAATGATTACACATTTTAATGTCACTTAAATCTACTACTTTTGAACTACATTAGAGAAGACAAGATTACAAAAAAATGTATAGTTATCACCACCAAAAAATTCTAAAACCAAACCAAAACAACAACCAATAAAAAAGGGAAAGAAAAGAATAATAATATGTTAATAAACCAGGAAATGTACTGACAAATTTAAACTTTTTCTCCATAGTAATTAAATACTCATGAATTTATTAAAAAATAATTTAAAATGATAATAAAATGTATAATTTTGATGATGCTCTGTGGTTGATAAGCAAGCATACGTTCTCATTTTATTTGAATTATGTAGGTTCTTTATCATACTCCTGACATTATATGCAAAGTGGAATTTACAAAGAGTATTCAATTGAAATTTAGGAAGTCAATGCAAAATGTGTAATATTGTACTCAGAGGAGTTTGGAGAGTTTTTAAATTTTCCTTTATCTCCTTTTTCTTCTATTAGTTTCCTTAGAACCTAGTCTCCCGCAAGTGCCCAACTTTGTGAGGTAAGTAGGACAGGAAAGCTTTCTCCCCCTCCCTACTGTGTTTATTGTTTTACAGACAGAATGGCTGGTGGAATATAAAGGGTTTTTCTTAAGGTCATACAATTACTAATGGACATCACACTCAAACCATATTTCTTTACTTTAAATGATATAATTGCCTTCACTAAGTCTGATTAATAATAAGCTACAAAAAAAAGAGTCTAATTTCTAGAATAACTTCCCTGCAGTGTTTTTTTTACTCCATTATTTAATCATGTGCCTCTAATATCCAACCTAAAATAGAGTATTTGACATTATTCTTACTAAGGAGTCCTGTTCTCCCATTGTGACATCAAAGCAAATGCATTTTCTAGTATCAGCATCTACATGTGACAAAGGAGTCACATTCTCTGGAAACAACCTTCAGAATTTTCCTTTTCTCTCAGTATATTGTTTAATATGCTGTTATAGGCTGTATCAATCAGGATTCTTCAGAAAAACAAACCCAATAGAGCAAATATACTATTTATATAAAGAGTCAAGTTTATTTTAAAAAGGAAACACATATTTTGAGGGACCAGTAAGTCTGAATTGTGTAGTGCAGTTTAGAAATTCTATTGACACTTAACATTATATCTTATTTTAAAATTAGGATAATATTAGTAATAGTACCTATGTCCTAAGTTCATGTGAGGATTAAATGAATCATTATATGTAAAATCCTTATGCTTGAACCTGAAAGCATCTTGGTATCTGAGGAAGGAGGCATGTTGTAGACAGCATTGAAACTGTATTAATGGGCTTTTGATGGCACATAAAAGGGGCATTTGCTTCCTTCTTGCTTTGTTCAAGCAACTTCCATGCTCTGTGAGAATAAGAACGAGCTGCTCTGAGCAGCATACCAAACAAAGCAGTGCTCACTATGTTTATAACTTGTCACTTTGGGGATAAATGAACAAATAAGAAAAACAAACAAACAAAAACTCATAGGCACAGCCAACAGTATGGTGGTTGCCAGAGGAAAAGGGATGTGAAGGTAACAAAGGGGTCAAATATATGGCTATGAAAAATTGACTTTGGGTGTGGGATACACAGTGGAATATACTGATGGCGTTTTGTAGAATTGTACACTTGAAATTTATATAATCTTATAAACTACTGTCACACCAAGACATTGAATTAAAAATAAAATAATTGTCAAAGACAAATGATGAATGAAAATAGTCCCTGGTGAGTTGTTTGTTTATTTATTTATTTATTTATTTATTTATTTTTTAATTTTATAAAACATAAATTTCTGTGTGATTTAAAAAAAAGTATTTCTGGGAAATAAATAGGGACATAAGTTAAGCTAAACTGCCAATGTGAAAAATGGATAGTTTTTAATGATGTCAACTATTTTTGTTGTTGGTGTTAATCCTCACCCCAGGATATTTTTCCATTGATTCTTTTTTTTTTAGGAAGAGGTTAGAGAGAGGGAAAGACAGAGAGAAACATCGATGTGAGAGGAACACATAGATGGGTTGTCTCCTGCATGAGCCCTGACCGGGGGCCTGGCCAGGGAGGAGTTTGCAACCAGATATGTGCCCTTGACCAGAATCAAACCCAGGACTTTCTGGTTTACAGGCCAATGCTCTAGCTGCTTAGCCAAACCGGCTAGGGCTGATGTCAACTATTAATCTGCTTAATGGATAGCTGGATATAATGAAGAAAGAGAGATAATCTGATCTAGAGAAGTATTTGAGGAGATGAGAATGCACAGTATAGTTTTAGTGGCTGGTTGGTCAAAAACAAGATAAATGGACACTCCTCTTGCTTGGCAAAACAGAAGTAACAGAGACAGGATATAAGTAAGGTTGGAAGTGGAATGGCAGGTTGTTCCATAAGAATCAGGCTGATACCTCTATTATTTCTGAGATACATGATTAAAGCTGTCTTTTGAGAAGAAGAGAGGAACATTTGATTATGAGTGCCCTCAGTGGAGATAAAGTATGAAAAACCTCAAAGAGGCAGACACTGTAGCCATTCGATTCTCTGTTGTAACTGTAGAGTGTTACATCATGAATTCAGGTGATCAATAATAGTGGTTGTTGAATAAATATCTGACAAGAAAAATCCCCTAAAGAATAAAGGAAAAATTAAATCTGACTATTAAAACCTTAACAGTTTTGTGGACAGTATTAAATTCACATTTATAAAAATTTTAATCAGAAGTCCTCATTATTCCTTCTGATCTTGTGCTCTGTTTTGCCCTATGCCTTACATCAATTCTACATTCAAATACACACATAATAAAATGTGCTTATTACAGAACTTGATGAAAGAGAGCAACAATTCAAATTATAGACCGGTGTTTTAAGTTCTGAATCAACAAATGCTAAGTCAAAGCAAAACTGACATAAGCCTAAAGTCTACCTTTCACCTCTTTCCCGAACTTTTCACTATTTGTAAATACCTATACTGCTGAGTAGAAATACAGCTCTCCCCAAGGAATCTATGATTTGGAACTGCTGCTGCCTCAAAAATATATTTCCACAAAGGGAATGGATTTGGGGGAGAAACTAAATCCTTTCTGAGGAACTGCATTTTTGTCACATGCAATGATTTATTCTGTCAGGAAAATAGATTCTGTGAAGCACTGTAAGCCCCTTTGGCAAGAAAATTCATTTAGTCAAAAACTTTAATCTATCCTGGTGACAAAATTCTCTCTTTAGTTTATTGCTTAAAAATTGAGTTTTATAACTTTCATGCACTTTTGTTAAAAAAAAAAAGTCTGTCGTTTTACGATGATCTTATGGGGATCCCAGGTCACATAAAAAGAAATTGATTGCTATGTAGAAATTGAGATTTTGTATATTAAAAGTGAATAATTAGTTCTGATGTATATGTATCTTTCTCCAAAATATGAGAAGATTTTAATTTATTCCTCATGAAATCACAATATCCTTAAATAACATAATGGGCATTTAAGTTTCATTTCTAAGGCTAAAATTAAGTATTCTAATTCTCTTGAAAAAAAAAACACAAAATGCAAGTTATTTGTTAGTCATTTTGGGTTCCTACATCACAACATTTAAAAAATATATATATATATATATATAATTTATTGATTTCAGAAAAGAAGAGAGAGGAAGGGAGAGAGAGATACATTTATTGGCTACTTCCTGCATGCCCCACACTGGGGACTGAGCCTGCAACCCAGACATGTGCCCTGCCAGGGAATTGAACCATGACCTCCTCCTGGCTCATAGGTCGATGCTCAACCACTGAACCATGCCTGCCAGGCAAGTCATGGCATTTTTACCCACAGGATATGTGCAAAATATCTTGATCTGACATTCTGAATCAGACACAATGTATGAACCTTTTGGGGGCTCTAAATAGGACCCTCACTTCTCTACTCATCTCCCAACGGATTTAACAAACTTGTTGCTCTTAACTTTAAGGTCAAAATATATTTTATATAATTATTTTTTTCTTTATAGAAACTATGTATTTTATTTGAGGCACTTTAAAATGTTATTCCGATAAGGGTCTACAGGTTTCACCAAACAGCTAGAGAGTCATTCAAACAAATACGGTTAAGAACACTGCTAGGGAATCTCTCTTGAGCGGCAAGCATATGAAGCGGCAAGCGTGTGCATGTACTAATGTGAAGGTCAAAGTCATTCACAGGTTGCATTGGATTTTTTTTTCTTTCCCTTGGCCCAGATGACTTGATTATGTATGAAGTTAGAAATATATTATTCTCTTTCCTTCAGGATTTGTAGCAATGAGCACCTCAATCTTTAGGATTCGTTTCCTGACTTCATTAGTTTCCTCTGCCTCTGAAGCATGTTCTCCAGCAACCCTGGGAGGTCACAGAGAAAGAGAACTTCCAGGGCACCAGAACTCCCAAAGACCCACTAATACCCTGCACTTGCAGGGGTGCCAGCTCAGAGAAGGGAGTTGTGAAAGACCAAAAAACAATCAGTGTCCCTGACAATATTCCTGACTCCAAAAGATCCCTATGCCACACAACTCATAGTCCTTTTTTATAGAAAGGCTTATATTAGGACCTACAAAGCATCAAGTTTTAAAAAGGGTTGAATATTTGAATTGAATATTTGAAAGTCAAAGCAAAAAAAAAAGTGGTACATTGTCTATCACCTTGTAGCCACAGTTTTAAATGTTCCTGGACCTCAAAGCAGCTTTAAAGCTCACGTTGACCCCACCTGCCATGCGAGACCCACGGTTACAATCTGCACACGCTGCTAGGATGGGCTCAGTGACCTGCTTACTAAGACAGGCTGGATCCTTATGACGGGATTAAATACAACATTGATATTTGCAATGCCAGGTTGTAAAAATGTTCAGAAATGTTCTTTGAGATGAAACATTAGAGTCATTTGCCCAACTATATCTATTTTTTAAACTCTAAGGCACAAAAGAAACTAATGAACAAAATAGATACAGAGACATAGAAGCATGGGACAGACTGTCAAATCTCAGAGGGAAGTGCATGGAAATAGATCAACCAAAGAACTTGTATGCATATATGTGCAACCCATGGACACGGACAATAGGGTGGTGAAGGCCTGAGTCAGGGGGCAGAGGTGTGGGCAGCTAGAAGTGGTCAATGAAGAGGGAAAAGGGGAAATATAATACTTTGAACAATAAAGATTTTAAAAAATAAAATACTTACCTCCCCTACCCCCCTAATTTGAGACTTTTACATGTCTCTGGATCCATCTTAGCCCCTCCCACAGTGGACCTTAGTTTTTTCCTCCAGGAGTGTGGTAGAAAAACCCTAGATCACCTTTTTGGATTCTTACTACCCAAGTTACCAAGAACACTGTGAGTGACAGTGTACAGGGATCTGAGCCAATGAGCAGTCATGAAAGGTGTTTCCTCTGTAGCTCATGTGCAGAGGACCCCTGTGCTGTGTCCGCTGGGCTGGGAGTGGGCCCTGAACCACTTAACAGGTGCCAGGAGCGCAACCCCAGCCCAACAGCCCTGTATTATATCTGCAGCCCTCCCTCCCTCTATGGCCATGGTGCAGGGTGTTATGGGATGGTTAATTTGTATATCACCCTTTTATTAGATTAGATTATATACTTGGATATTATATGTGAATACCTATGTGTCTACATTTTATGCCCACTCTTGAAATTATTTTTGCTAATTTATTTATTCTGAGATTTTGGCTTTAGTCTATTATAAGCAAATTATAGTTTTATTAATTAGATATCTTATTGTATCTTTGTGACAACCATATCAGTTTTTAATATCATATCACAAAACAGTATGATTTCATCTGAAGTCTATATTTATGTGCTGATAATGATTTCATACTACATCTTCACAATTAGTCAATTACTTTGTTTGTTTCAGTTTTGGTTTTTTTTCTAGACTCTCCATGGCAGGAGTAGGAGTGGTACATTTTATAATACCTTACAGAGCTGCTAGTGTATAACTGTTAACTTTATGAGAAACAACAACTTGGTAAAGTATATCTTCAGCCTTTGACTCATGAAAAGTACTATTTATTGTCAATTATTTATGTAGATGACATATAAAAACTATTTTCATTTTCTTTTTTAATTTATTTTTTCTATAATTAAATGATTATTTATTTAGTTAGAAAGAATATATTTCCATTCAATTGTCAGGTGTCACTTTTTGTAGGGAGAAAAAAATAACTACATTTTAAAATATATATATTTTATTGAATTTTTACAGAGAGGAAGAGAGAGAGGATAGAGAGCTAGAAACATCGATGAGAGAGAAACATGGACCAGCTGCCTCCTGCACACCCCCTGCTGGGGATGTGCCCACAACCAATGTACATGCCCTTGACTAGAATCAAACCTGGGACCTTTCAGTCTGCAGGCTGACACTCTATCCAATAAGCCAAACTGGTTTTGGCAATAACTACATTTTTAGGCTACTAACACACTATCTTATGCTTGAGAAAAATTCCTTATTTAGATATGTTTTATAAGTAATTATTATTTTTATCTGATATCAGAAACTTCATTCTGAAGGCTCTTTGTCTATGTCCTCCAGAGTTGTCCTTCCTAATCCTTAGTTTTTATTAACAATGATCTTTCTAGCCATTTATTTATCAATGATTTCATCCATGTTTTTAGTATGAAGTGTAAGAACTTTTATCTCCCCCCCATCTTACAGATCATCTCCTGTTTTGTTCAACAAGTTTAATAGTTTTACATTGTACATTAATTTCATGATCCACTTCGAATTAGTTTTATATAACATGAGACTTACATTTCATTCCATTTTTTTTGCTTACAGATGTACAATAATCCCAGTTTAATTTGTTGAAATTTATTTTTTTCTATTTAATTGTTTTTATATATTTATCAGAAATACATTGGGCATATTTATTTGGTTCTATTTCATAGTTCTTTATTCTCTTCTATTAATACACATTTCTATTCTTTGGCCAAGACCACAAAATCATGATTACCGAACTGCACAGTATTGTACTGCATCATAGCTGCAGACCAAGTTTTGAAATTGATAGATCATTCCTTGCAGTGTAGTCTATTTCAGAATTGTTTTATATATTTTAATCTCTTTGCCTTTTCATATAAATTATGTAATAAAGGGAAAAAAACAACTCATTAAGATATTGGTTAGAATTGCACCAAATAATGTAAATCAATTTGTGTATACTGTAATTGGCATATTTATTGTATCGAGTCTTCCAAACTGTTTATTTATGTCTTTTTAAATTATTTCATCAGCACTTTATAGATTTAAGTATACAAGTCCTATGGTTTAGATAGATTTACCTAAGTGTTTAATATTCTTTATAAGTGTTTGTAAATGCTAATATATATTGAAGTTTCATATTTACATATTAATTTTTATTGTACAGAAATAAAATTCACTGCTGTGCATTGATTTTTGTGCCTTGTGACCTTATTGGAATCATTTATTAATGCAGGATATATATTAATGCAGGGTATGTATATATATATATATATATTTCTTCACTTCTAATATCTAATATTTATATTATTATTTGTTTTTTATTAGAAATGTTATTTAGCTGTTTTTTCAGAGTAGGTCAGCAAGCCACAATTTTTTCAATTTTCTTTCCTCTAAGATTGATCTGATTTTTCTTAGATACAAACAATTTTTGGATAATTTGCCTATATTTATTGTCTTTTAAGAGATCCCATTTCCAATTGCCTATACCTATGTAGTAATTAAAAGGAATGGTTCCATTTCCCAGGCACTGTTCTTCAGTAAGGCAGATATGGAGGCAGCCTCTTAAGGCAGATATGAGAGGCTGCGTAAATCAGAGATAACTGAAGGAAATCACAACTGAAATCCAAAGGAGAAAGCTGCCTCTCTGAAAAATTTTAAGCTCCATGTTGCCTTGAAACAATTGGGAGAATGATACAGCTGCTGTCTTACAGTTTTCAGAGCAAATCCTTTAGAAGACACATTTTAATTATTCTTGTAGGTTCAATAACATTCCTCTCTCTTTATGACAATTTGATTTTTTGAAATGTAAAAAAACAAAAAACAAAAAAACCTCTCTCATTTCCGTGTTATTCTCTAAGTCTTTAGAATTTAATATAGCAAATGGTATTTTTCATGTTAACCAGTTGACTTTTATTCTAAAGCTTAAATTTTAATTGCCATACTTTTCTTTGGAAGTTTATAATTTAAAAATAAAAACATAGAGCATAAAAAAGAAGTCAAAGGCTTATTTTATAATTTACTAGCATATAAAGATGAACAATTAAAAACAATGCAACAAACCTCCTAATCAACTAACCAACTCGGGAAAAAGTAAAGCAAAACAATGTCAGGATAAATAATAATTTGTATATGACTAACTGTTCAATTCAATAACATGAGGCATTACAAATCAAAATAATGTAGAATGGTTACCAAATATAATGAGTATGATAAATCCTCCAGGAGACAGTAGTTGGGAGAACTAAATTGGGCTCGGAACATTTCCTGCATCTCTAAGTTATACTGTGGGGAGAAATGAAGAAAAACTTCACATTGACTTTGAAATGGGAGCATTAAAATTAATAGTGTTGACTTTTAAGTACCAAAGAATAAGGTTACAATAACTTAAAAGAACTACAGAATTATAAAATCTGAAAAGGAGACCCATCATGGTGGGAGGGTGTGTGTGCAGGGTATGGGGTGGAAAGAAGATAACTCATCTTTGTTTTGGGGTAAAATAAATAAATAAATAAAGCTATTAGTCATGTAGTAAGGCATGCTAGCAGAAGAAAAGGCTGGTATTGCTGAGGTCATCAAAAGAACTCCAGACAGTGACAGAGAGCAGTTGTGTGACCACACAATCCTAAAAAGATGGTACCAACAAATAGTGCTTGCTCAAAACTACATCAGTGTTAACATAACTGGTCTAGGAAGTGTGCACTCTTAAATGACTCTCAGCTTCACCAACACTCTTTTGTGTAAGTCTACTTGGGACACAGGGAATTTTTGCTTGCAGAAAAGTAGCTAGCTCTTAGGGAAAACCATAGATACAGCACAGTTTTGATTATCTTCATTATTGTATCTTTTCTACTGATAAGATAAAGCATCCTATTCTACAAATATTTCTGTAATGGTGTTTTGACCTGCTATGGTATTATTATATACTTGTTAAAGTGATGAACTATTCATTACAATGGAAAAATAATAGGGCCTGCACTGGCTGGTTTGGCTCACTGGTGAGGGCGTCAGCCTGAGGACTGAAGGGTTTCAGGTTTGATTCCAGTTCTAGGACACATACCTTGGCATCAGGTTCCCCAGCCCCTGTAGGGACCTGTGTGGGAAACAATCAATCAACATGTGTGTCTCTTTCTCCCCCTCCTATCTCCTCTTCAGAAACCAATAGAAAAAATATCCTACAGTGAGGATTAAAAATAATTTTTAAATAAAGAAAAATAATAGGCCCTAGTTGATCCGTTTAGTTATCCAATTGCACTAATTGCATCAATTTTTTGTTTGTTTGTTTTTATGTAATCATCTTTTTTTTTTTCTTTATAGGGATCTGTGTTAAAAAACTGTTAATTGAATTTTTTTATGGTTTTGCAAAATGGATATTTCTACACCTGTGTGTGTCTATATTTGAGAAGCATAGAACCAGGATTTTTTTAAATTGTGAAGATATTTCAATGTGAGAAGATAAATGACCCAATATCAACTTTTATATTAACTGCTCATACTTCCATATTTGTGTGATATATTCCTTTTAAAAAGAGAATAATGGTGAAAATTAAACCACCTCAGGTTGACATTTTAGAATTAGTATCTGGAGTTAGTATTCTTAAGGCAGGATAATCTAAAATAGCAGAATGAGCTGGTGCTATTAATTTATCTAATTTATAAAATATATAAGTAAAACTAAAAAAACTCATAAAATTTTGAATTATAATATATGATCTTATTAAACTCTATCTTTAAAAGTGAATTCCATTACCCAGAAGGAAGATAAAAGTCAATTTTTTTAAAGAAAATTTTTGCTTCAGTCATGCTAACTCCATCTGACCTCATCAGACATTCTGGAGCTAGAGAAACAACATCCACTTGAAATAATGGCATCCTTTAATTGTACCTTGTTCTAGGAAGACTTTCAATATCAAATCATTATAGATAACACTATGATTTATTATACACACCAATGAAGCTGCTTGCATAAGAAATACAGAAACACAAGTTGAATGCTGACTCAAATGAACTCAGCTCAGCAAATAACTTTATCCTATCAGGTCATTGCCATATAACTATTTAGTTGTTGTTGTTGTTGTTGTTTTAAATCCTGTTTACATAGTCTCAGATACAGGTAAAGGAAAAGTTGACATTTGTAACATGTCAATGTTACATGCTGACTTGATGACATGAGGTAGCAAGAGAAATATATCTGGGAACTTTGAAAAGTGAAAGTCCTTAACATCAGACTTTTATTAAGAGTAGAGAAGAATAAATAATTGCTGAAGAGATTAAATACTAAAATAATTCATATGAAGAGTTTACTTCTTTAAATTGGCTGACAATGTAGGAGTCATTCTAGATTTCGCCTTTTCTTATCCCCTTATGTGCAATGCTCTTGTAGCATGTAATTGTTAACTAACTTCCGTGAAATCACTGCCTGTGTCTTTTTTCTTTTTATTGAATTTATTGGGATGACATTGGTTAATAAAAGTACATAGGTTTTAGGTATATAGTTTTACAATACATCATCTGCATATTGCATTGTATATTTACCACCCCAAATCAAGTCTCTTTCCATTTACCCCCCTCCTTACCCTCCTCTACTTTCCCCAACATCCTTCTCTCTGGCAGTCACCATACTGTTGTCTATGTCATCTTCCTATTTCATATTCGTTATCTTCCTTGAGCTATAGCAATAGCCCCAAGTATCTTTGCTTTCAGTTTTGTCCTACTTCCTGCAGCACTTTCATTTCATTCCTACCTTCAGTCCAGTCTATAACCTTAGAGAATTTTTCCAAAGGATGCTCCCAACAACCTAGGGTTATCTCTATCAACCCATACTCATTAGCACCAATTCAACTCCAACAAGAATCCCCACTGCAGTGTTACCCCCCCCCCCAAATTTTAAAAAGTAATCCTAGTGTCCCATTTATTTTAATTTTATTTTAAAATACATTTATATATAATAAATAAAAAGTCTATGTGGTACATAATTGCAAAACGTATATATTATGTAAAATGTATAAAATACATAAATATATTTTTGAATAAGGTGTTTCACACTTTCTTTTTTTAACCCACCCACTTATGAACCAATTTCTCACTTCTCTATTATGTCAGTAATAGTGTTACATTAATGAACTGGGATAGCAAGATACTATGGAGCAAAATCTTTGGATAGGCACAATAATAAAAAATAAATTTTAGCCCTAACCGGTTTAACTCAGTGGACAGAGCATCAGCCTACAGATTGAAAGTTCCCAGGTTCGATTATGGTCAAGGGCATGTACCTTGGTTTCGGGCACATCCCCAGTAGGAGGTGTATAGGGGGCAGCTGATTGATTTTTCTCTCTCATCAATGTTTCTGACTCTATATCCTTTTCCCTTCCTCTCTGTAAAAAAATCAATAAGATAAATAAATAAATAAATAAATAAATAAATAAATAAATAAATAATTTTTTAAAAGGCCATGATGTTCCTGATCTTTAGAGGCAGAGATACCTATAACTGAACCTAACTCTGATGCTTACTAACTGCTTGAATAATTTGCTTCAAGTTTTTATAATTTACCTTTCGTGCTTTCAATCATTTTTGAAATTTAAGACTAATTTTTACCAAAAGGGTGCTTTTGGTTTAAATGAGTTAGCACAAATAAAATACAACACCAAATTCTTTATCTTTGAAGTATTAATGGATTTGGAGCTTCTCATTTTCTGCCTCTCTCTTCCATATTTAAAGACCTCTGTGACTATTTGGGGTCTACCCAATAACCCAGGATAATTTTCTCATCTCCAGGTCAGCTGACTAGCAACCATAATTCCATCTACAACTTTATTTTAATTTTTTGCCTTATTCACAGTTTCTAGACAGGAGCATCTTTGGGATGCTGTTATTGTGCCTCTCACAGTCACCGACCACCCCATGGAACAACAGGAAGATGAGCAGAACTTTATCATTATACCTTAATCTCACAAATTTAAATGTTCTTTGAATTAACTTAGAAGCAACTGTTTCTGGTGATAGCAAAAACAGAAGTATAATGATCCAATTTCAGGACAGCTTAAAGACAAGGGAATGGGGATTTTATTTTTTCATATCGCTGCTGATGAGCAAACTGATTAGATTCTACATGGCAGTCATTATCAAACAAATCGGGACATTGGGGAAGTCACTGACCTACCTGGTAGCCTTAAGCAAGTCAATTATCAGAGCCAGTTTTCACATCTGTGGAAGACAGTTATCACAAGCCCTGCTTTCCACAATCACAGTTCCTCAGCTACATTTATGGGGCAGCATCGCAATATGGATAGATGAGTGCAAATGTACATTTCTACAGTTAATATCTGCACCCTGTGTCCTTGGGCATGAAAATGTGTGAAGATGGCTTTTCTCCTGAAAATGTCACAGGCATGCTTTTATCTCAAATGGACTCTACTTTACCTTAGTGTTATAGCAACATCTTTATTGTGTTCCATCGCATGCATTCAGCAGACTGAAGTAATGTGATGGGCTGAATTGTGACCCTTCCCAGAATCCTTATGTTGAAGTCCTAACCACCAGTAGCTCAGAAGATGACCATGTGTGGAGACTAGATGTTTGAAGACCCAATTAAGTTAAAACAAGGTTACTAGAGTGGGCCCCAATGCCATATGACTGGTGCTCTTATAAGAAGAAGAAATTTGAACACGGACACCTATAGAGGGACAATGATGTGAAGATACAGGGGGGAAAACGGCCATCTACAAGCCAGGGAGAGAGGCATGGAGCAGGTACTGTTCTCATGACCTTCGGGAGGAACCAGCCCTGCTCACACCTGCGTCTCAGACTTCTGGCCTCTACACTGTGAGAAACACACTCTGTTGTTTAAGCTCCCCAGGGTGCCATGCCAGTCCTAGCAAACTTATGCGACTATCAACAAGGAGAATGGGGTAGATTTGCACCCACACACTGCATTTCATGCATGGCACTGGGTAGTAGTGCTCAGACAGTGGTTTCTTTCATGGGGAATCCCATAGTATGTGTCATGGGATATAGATTATGTTCATAACCAGCTTCCACTTTGAAAATGTTTATAACCTGGTCCATAGAATCAATGTACTTTTCTCTCTTGCCTTTATTTCAACATACATTAGGAGAGTTTACTATCACATATGCAGTCATGTAGGCATTGGGCAGTGAAAGGTCATACACATCAACATGAATGGCATCCAGAATGGTGAGGAGATTGGAAAGTATTATTTTCTGCGGCTTACTTGCCTCTGAATGAAAGCAGTCATTCGGCATTGACCCATGAACCAGGAGGTCAAGGTTCAATTCCTGGCCAGAGCATATGCTGGGAATGTGGGCTCCATCCCCAGTGGGGGCATGCAGGAAGCAGCCAATCAATAATTCTCTCTCATCATTGATATTTCTATCTCTCCCTCTCTCTTCCTCTCTGACATCAATAAAAATATATATTTTTTAAAAAAGAGATTAGAGGGTCTGTTTTTGTTAAATATATTTTTATTGATTTCAAAGAGGAAGGGAGAGGGAGAGAGAGATAGAAACATCAATGATGAGAATCATTGATCTGCTGCTTCCTGCTTGCTCCCTACTGGGGATTGAGCCCACAACCCAGGCATGAGCCCTTGGCTGGAATGGAAGGCGGAACTCTTCAGTCCACAGGCCAATGCTCTATCCACTGAGCCAAACCGGCTAGGGCTAGAGGGTCTTTTAATTGTTCCATATAAACAAAGAGTGTATTCCTTCTTGTAATGTTTGTGAAGGATAAATATTTAAAGTTATACATTATTAAACTGGAGGGGTTGCTTCTGTTGTGGCAGATGTGAAATATATCTTAATATATTAAGATGTGACATAACTTAAATAAGACAAAATATATGCATCTGTAATGTAATGTATATTAAAGAGATGTGTTTCTTAGCTGAGAAGTGCTATTTTATTTTCATCTAGAGACAATAGGTTTTGTTTTCTCCTTTTTGAGTTGTTTTGCTGGTAGGGGAGCTGATGAGTGCCTGGATTCTTGACCTGATTATAGCAAGTGCCAAAAAAAGGCAAAGTGCATTTCATAAGCTTCAGATGAAGGAAGAAGCAATTTAACAATTTCAGTGGAGTTGAACAAGAAGGTTTTAAAAGGAATGTGGAATTGCAGCTACATAATGCAACCTGGTTACAAAAATATAATGAAAATTAAGTGAATCAAGTAGCTGGAACAGAAGTTTAGATTGAAAAACAAAAAAACAAAAAGAAAAGAAAACAGAACACAATGAGGCAGGATAGAAAGAAGTTAGGGAAAAATCCCTACAAGTGGAGTGAGAAAGTAGGAGCCCCACCCCAGGCATGATCAAAAGCAAACTTTTAAAGGCAGGGAACCCCTGAGGTGGTCATGCAAGTCACAACACCCAGGCCCTATTCCACCCAGCAGGTGGAATCAGAATTCTGTCCACAAATTTGGAGGCAACCCCATGCTCCCCTGGAAACACATAAAATCCCAAGAACGAATTGACCAGGAAGTTGGCCCAAGACCCTTGGGATGTGTACCTTCCCATATGTCACAGTGGTGCCTACGCCCTGGCCTCTTCCTTTTTCTCTACCTGAATAAAACGTGTTCTGTCCTCACTTCTACCCACTTTTGAAGTTTTTCCTGAGTGACTTTCAAACCTAGAAGGCACCTGATACGCAAAGGTCCAGGGCTGTTTGGGGCAGGGCCAACCCCTTCCAGGGAAGCGGGCAAGAATCCAGTTAATCAAAATTAGTGCGTGTTAGAAAAAAGTTGAAGCTTTTGTTCATTTTTTGTCTTTCTCTTTCTACTTATAAAACAACTTACAAGTGTCCACACAGCAGCTACATAAATATTTATAGCAGTGTTATTCATATTAGCCTTCCCAAAATGAAAACAACCTGACTGTCCATCAGATCGTAAATGGATAAATAAAATATTGTATATGCACACAATGGGAAATTATTCAGCAATAAGAATGAATGTAGGAGGTAATATCAGCATCATGGCAGCATACGATGTTCCTCCTTCTTGCCCCCTTTTATTAACAGCTAATCAGACATCTACCCAAAAACCAAAGAGGAGTTGTGAAATCCAGTACAATATTCCACGGCACTCAGGGACAGTCTTGCCCACCTGTGCCTCTGGTAATAGGCAGACAGACCTCTCTGTGGGCTATGGAACCAGCAGAGCCAAGGAACCATGGTGAGAAAAGAAACCTGGAACCTGCAGACCTGGTCAGATACGCATGGACAAAAAATAATCTAATGAATTCCAGCCTTCTGAGGGGAGATTCCAGCCTGCCTTTGTTAAAATATATATATATATATATATATATATATATATATATATATATTTTATTACCATCTGCACAGAATCCCAAATCATATATATATATATATATATATATATATATATATATATATATATATGATTTGGGATTCTGTGCAGATGGTAATAAAATCTATACTAACACCATCCACCCTGAGGCATCAGTGCATAAAGCTAAACTCTGCAGCAGTAGGGAATACCCCACTAGAAAGGAAGAATGCTAAATGCCTGGCTACACTACTTTTGTGAGAATGTGGCTACAGACACCTGCTTCTCTGCAGTAGCACCCAGAGTTCTGAGACAGGACCTCAATGACTGGGAGGAGGGAGGAGAAAGAGAAAGAGGCAGATAGAACATCAAAGGGTGTTAAAGAGATAAGATTCCTGCTGACTGAACTGAGGACTTCAGCAGCAAGTCTGAAGACTTTGGAGTACCGCACCCAAGAGTACAGGCACCCCAGCTCATTGAGTGTGCTCCCTAATACAGGTAGGAGAGCAAGCTCTGTAATTAGAGTGCTACTGGGAAAGCAGCCTGGGGTCTGTGGACAGAGTTCAGTGGGAGCTCTGAGTGTCCAGGAGTGGAGGAATTGAGGATATGTTGCTTAAGGGTACAAACTTGCAACTGGTAAATATGTAAGTCATGTAGACCTAATACACAGCATAGTGATTATAGACAACAATATGGTATTATAAAATTCAAAACTTATAAGAGTATATCTTAGTTGCTCCCATCACAAAAAAATAAATGATATTTATGTGACATAGTAGGGGTGTTAGCTAATGCTACAGTGGTGATCATATTGCAATATATAGGTGTATCAAGTCAATACTTTGTAAACCCTAAACTTATCCATGTTAATGGCAATTTTATCTCAATGTATAAATATTAATATATAAATATTAAAATATAAATATATAAAAGTATGTAATATGTCTGAACAAAACCCTCTTAGTAACTTACCATTTAATTCCAAATAAAAGTCAAATTTATTACAAAGTACCTTGTCCTACATACATATCATGTTCTCGCTTCTGATTTTTTAATACTACAGCAATACTGGTCTCTATGTTTTTCTCCACTTTAGGAATACAAGTATGAAGAAAATTATGGAGTCAAATGTATTACAGGTAGAAGTAACAGAAATAATAGAAATACCAAATATTAGGAAAGGAACAGTGTCAAAACTTGCCTTGGTCTTGTGGTGCTTATGTGACAACTCTGAAACTTGAGGAAATCTAAATGAACAGCTACTTTCCTCATGGGATTCTTGTTAAGTCCTACAGAAATTACTTGCAATAATATATAGTCAAACACTCATTTCTGAAATAAAATCCAATAGAAGGAATACAAAAGTGTGTACCAGAGGAATACAAGGAAAGAAGAACGTGGTACTGATATAGGCTACAACATGCATACACCTTGAAACCATTATGGTAAGTGAAAGAATCTAGTTACAAAAGATCACATATAGTATGAAAAAGCCAATCTATAGAGATAAAATGTAGATTAGTGGTTTCTTTACTGTAGAGAAAGGGAGGTTTGGGGTCTATATTTCTTTGGAGGGTGGAAAAAAATGTTCTTATAGTGGTGAAGGATGCACAACTGTGTGAATATATTAAAATCCATTGATTTGTACCCTTCAAATGGGTGAATTATACTTTGTGAGCCAATACAGAAGTATTAACTCTTGACCTTATTATATAACTATGGTACCCATCTCACTATTGCCCATTTATATAAAAAGAGTAAACAGATGCCCAAAGCCTTGCTTGTTGACCACATGCACAGAAGAGAGGAAAGGTGCAGTTGAACTGAGGAGGTCAGCATATAGAATCCGTGCTTCTCATTTATCAGGTGGTAATCTTATTTACTCATTGATGAAATACTAGAAGCCCTTTGTATGAAGATTTGTGCAATAGGACTTCCTTCCCCTGGCTGCCAGCTCTGGCTTTCCTCCTGCACCCATGTCCCAGGCTTCGCTCTGGCCTCCACCTTCCATCTTAGCTCGGGCTGGAGCCTTCAGTCTTCCCTGTAGCCGGAGCTCCACTCCTGTAGCTCCCTCTGCCCCCGCCCTCCCCTGCATAACAGTTGTCCCACCCTGTCCTGCCACTCTGTGCCTACATGTGTGTTGCCCAGAGGCCTGGAGCAGCTGGGGGGGGGAGGGGAGCATGTTGGGTTAATTTGTATACTCAATCCTGATTGGCTGTGTGCATCACGAAGTGATGGTCAATTTGCGTGTTGCTCTTTTATTAGTGTACATTGAATACCATCTCGATACTCAAGATCATGTGAAAAATATCCTTTGAGTGCGTATACCTTTGAACAAAAGGGACAGTTCCATCAATGACCTGAAACCACCAGCAGTAAGCAATTGTGCCTACAACTGTCATCTCCTGGGCGGCCGGCTCTAAACAGTGTTTTCTTTCTATTAACACGTATTGCTTAGTTGCTGGCATGACAAGTTGTTTTCTCAACAAGCTCCAATAAAACACTATTGATTTTGCCCAGATGGCTGAAAAAGAGGCGCTATCTTGTTATCATCTTCCTTGCATTGGCCTTGGCAATGTAATTTTCCAAACTAAGCATGACATGTCTAACAATACCAGCCCCATACACTGAAAAGAGTGAAAGCTACTAATATTACTTTTCACCCCTTTTATGTATTTTATAAACCAATGAATAAAATAAACTAGGCAGCTTTTCTCTTGGGTGCACTTCTTAATGATGAGTTATTCCATTGCTTGATAAAGTTAATCTCAGCCAAAGAAATTTCTGTTTCTATCCAAAGGGGAAAAATTCTACTAAAATAAAAATGGAAACTTTCAGCCAAAACCGGTTTAGCTCAGTGGATAGAGCATTGACCTGCGGACTGAAAGGTCTCAGGTTCGATTCTGGTCAAAGGCATGTACCTTGGTTGTGGGCACATCCCCTGTAGGGGGTGTGCAAGAGGCAGCTGATCGATGTTTCTCTCTCATCGATATTTCTAACTCTCTATCCCTCTCCCTTCCTCTCTGTAAAAAAAATCAATAAAATATATATTTTTAAAAATGGAAACTTTCAGAAAGTTAGTGACAGTCAATGTAAATATTTTACTTTTACATTTACTTTTTTTACTGCATTGCAGTTTTTCAATGAGTCAACTCCTTTTACTTTTTATAATTATCTATTTATCTTAAGGAAAGAACAAAATATAAATTGTTATATTTGAATATATTCTACACTATGCACCTATATAATGACTACCAAACCTATCCTTCTTGAATTGGAAATGTCACATTCTGGGAAGAATATAGGATAACAAGTCCTAGCTGGTATGGTTCAGTGGACAGAGCATTAGCCTTCAGACTGAAGGATTGCAGGTTCACATATGCCTGGGTTGTGGGTGTGCAGGAGGCAGCCAATTAATGATTTTCTCTCATCACTGATATTTCTATCTCTCTCTTCCTCCTTCTTCCTCTCTGAAATCAATATATCCTAGAATATAGGTTAACAGGAATTTGTATGTATTGATGATAAGGATGAAAATATATACAGCCACTTTAGGATATAGTCTGAAAATTTTTTACAAAGCTAAACATGACAATCCATGTTTATGTAAAAACTTACATGCAACTATTAGTAACCGCTATATGTATAATCACCAATATCTAGAAGTAACCTCTGATAGTTGAGTACATAAACATGCTGGCAAACCCATGCTATGCTATAGTACATGATGATTTAAATTTTAAAAAATTCAAGACATACAAAGCCATGTAAGAACCTTAAATACATAGGGAAAATCAGGAGTGGAGAGAGGGAACGGCCTGAAAAAATGACTTACTGTCTGATTGCAATCATTGAACATTTTAGAAAATGCAAAACTCTAGAGACAAGAAAAAGACCAATGGTTTCTCCCAATGGGATGGCACACTCCTGTGTCCAGATGAGTGTACCTTCACTGCTTGGTCCTACCTACTCCATGAGTTGTGAAAGTAGACAGTGAAGGAAACAGCCACAGCTCACAGTGAAAAGCAGGAAGGAGAAATGACAGATGTTTATTTGTGGCCTCTGGTGGAAAAGGAACTATGTCCTTACAAAGTATTTATCTCTCAAACTTCTGGAAGATGGCATTGTTCTAGAACTTAGAAGGGCGTTTCTGTGAGGACTCTGGGTGAAGGAGACAGCAAAAATGGGGATAAGACACATGCTTTCAAGCACTAGCCGGCTCGATGAAAGTGGCATGCATGCCGACCCCTTCCCTTGCAGCAGCACTGGTATGAAGATGAATGATGAGTAACTGATGAGAACCCTGACATAGAGCCCGGGAGGTTTGTCCAAGGGCAAGAATAGTAGCTTAGTTCTCTAAATAACTGTTTCATTTCCCTGTCAAGAACACCTTGCTTCATAAATTATAGATATGTAAAAATGTCTAGGGACTCAGTGGGGTGAGGGGGGAATAAATAGGTAAAGCACAGGAGATGTTTTGCACAGTAAAATTATATGATGTGACATTACAATGGTGAATACAGGGCACTATACAGTTGTCAAAACGCTTCTCAAAAGGTGAAGTGAATGTACGCAAATTTTAAAAATCCTTTACAAGGTAGAGAGAATCCAGGAAAGCATGCAGACTGTGATGGGAGAATCTAACTGAGTTATAAATGTATAAAACAATTTCCCTGAAGGGGATGGAGGGGAAAAATGCTGACCTATGTATTTTCAGAAAGCAGTGAAGTCTACAAAACAAGGCAAAGGGAACTAAACATAGATATCTCACTCTAGTTGATAAATTTGCTTCTCATCAGAGTATAGTAACAATCCTGGTACTACTATATAAGTACTAGAGTGAGATAATAAACTAAATGGATGGTAAATGGTGAAAACCATACTGGGAGGAGTGGAATTTACAGACAAACAAGAAAAGGAAGCAAGAATGAAATTAATTAGGTATGAAGATATTAATGTAAACATGTTTAGCTTAAAATAGGTAAGTTGTTATATAACCATATATTTCTACACATTTATATATAAGGCTGATATAAGCACACATTCTTTTTGCTCTATCAGTTGAGTGACACTAAAGAACGAACCGCTCTAGTAGCAACAAGCAACCCTAGTATCCACATCTTTGTTTTTAATACCATTCTTAAATAAAAAAAGAACCCAGAATATGATCTGGGATTGAAGATATGTCTGATTTTAGAGAAGAACATATGTATAATGAGTCCAAAGTATCTTGAAGAATAACGAAAACACACACACACACACACACACACACACACACACACACACACCCCACATTCATGGGGGTATATCAAAGAAGCACAGGAACCAAAACAAATTGCTCTCAATAGTGAAATCTATTCCACTGGTGTGGCTCAGTGGTTGAGCATGGATCTATGGTTCAATTCTTGGTCAGGGCACATGCCTAGGTTGTGCCTCAGTCCCTAGTAGGGGATGTGCAGGAGGCAGCCAATCAATGCTTCCATCTCATCATCAATATTTCTATTTTTGTTTCCCTCTCCCTTTCTCTCTGAAGTCAATAAAATATATGTCAAAAAATAGTCAAATCCAGAATAATTTGAGCAATAACATAAATAGATGATATTGGGTCAACTAAAGTATAAAGTAAATATCCATAGGTCCATACTAATATAAATAAATTATTAAATAAATTAATATGGAAAAGTGACAAGTTTCTTATGCAGAATAATTTCAAATAACTCTCTTTACATTGTTGGCTGCATATTTTGACTTCCTTCCAAAATGCATACTATGGAAATACGAAAAGGGGGAAATGGGAGTTTTGTAGTGAAGCGCTAACAATGACAAGTATTGACAAGCACTAACAATGACAGCTAAGCAAGGCCAACATTAACAGTCATAAATCATATTGGTTGTAGATACACTTGACACAATATGATGAAAATTTCATTTTACCTCTGTGGTCTTCTGCTCAGTTATCCATAACTAACCCAATCTTATCATGAACAAAAAATCACAAAAATTTTTATATATTATTATTGATTTAAGAGAGATAGAGAGAAGTAAACATCAATGATCAGAGAGAATCATTGATTGGCTGCCTCTGGCATGCTGCTCACTGGGGATGGAGCCCACAACCAAAGCATGTGCCGTGACCAGGAATTGAACAGTGACCTCCTGGTTCACAGGCTGATGCTCAATCATTGAGCCATGCTGGCCAGACAACACAAATACTTTAGTAGTGCGTTCACAGTACAAAATACTTTACCAGTATTCCTCAAAACTGTTGAATTTACGAAAACAAAAGAAAATCAGAAAAAAATTGCAACTGCTAAGAGACATGACAAAAAAAATGTAGTATGGAATATTGGATGGGATCCTGAAATAGAGAAAAGACAATAGATAAAAACTAAGAAAATCTACATAGACAATGGACTTTGGATAATTATAATTTTAAAAACTAAGTTAGACCTCATAAAAAAATTGAAAGTTTGCCTTTTAAAAGGAGTATTAAGAAAATTAAAAGTAAAAGCCACAAAATAAAATTACATATCATATGTAATTGTCATATATATATATATATATATATATATATATATATGTGTGTGTGTGTGTGTGTGTGTGTGTGTGTGTGTGTGTATGACAAAGGGCTTGTATCTATATCATGATTTAAAATTACATTTCTAATTTAAGAATTAAAAAACTGCAACAAAAATGAGCTTTATATTTCAATAAATATTTTCAAAGGGATACATATATTTGCATATGAGTATTGGAATAGATTCTCAATATGATTAATAATCCTGAAAATACAAATAAGTAAGATATAGAAAATACTATTGGACACTTAATGATAGCATGGAAAGAAAACTAGAATGACAAATTGAAAATTATTTCTTACCAATTGGTCCCCCTGTCACAAAGACATTACAATATGTATTAAAGCTTCAGATTCCTCATCCAAAAGTTACGGAATTGAGCAGCATTATTTCCAGTGACTTTAATTTTAATATGCAATGAGTTGTTTATTTTAAACAAGATAAATGAAATGTATATTTTCCTGTCATTTTTTTTTTCTCCTGACAGCTGCATTAATTCAGCTTATTTGGATAGTTTCTGTAAAGTAATAAGAAGTTATCAGAATACAACAATTTGTCACTAATTTCAGCACTTTCATTAGCAATTTGCTGTATGACCAGAAATGCTATTACCTTGATAATATTTTTTTGTCAGTAAGTGGCAAAAATACCATCTTTTATTTTCTAAAATGAAATGTTATAATGCCTCTGTTATTAATTTAAACATTATAATCTGGAAAATATATATCCTGTGTGTTACTATAACTTACAATTTTAGCTTAAAATATTTCCTAGAAAATTAAATTTTCACCTAAACTGAGGTCTGGGATAATGAGTGATTTAACTATAAATTTACAGCTAGAATATAAAACTAAAGAATTGCTATTTTGTGGTAAAAACACTGATAGAATTTTTAAATGTCATTTCTTTACCCATGGTGTTATGCAATTCCAAGTTCACATCAATAGTTGAAAGTTTGGGTACTTAAAAGACCTTCCTAAGATTATGTTAGTATCAACAAGGTAAAATGTTTTTAATCTCTGCCCCCAAATTGTTTCTCCCAGGACAGAGCTGCAGATACTCAAACTGCTCCTCAATAGGCTAGTGGAAATACAACACTCTTCATGTTCAAGTTGTCTTATAACACCAACAGTATCTACACTAAGCACAAATATGTACAGACAAAAACAGCCACCCAAAAACCAGTTCATAAAGATGTAAAATGACTTAGAGTAAAAAGCTATTATTATATTTTTTTTCTAGTACCACAGATAGATTGAAAAGCATTCAATCTGCATCATTTGCTTATAATCCATTATGAGGAACGTTGTCAACTTCCAAAGGAAGCACAGCTTTGTCATGTCAAGTTGATGTATCTTATCTAATAATCGACAAACACATAAACTGACTGTACCTCCGATATACCCATAGCCAATCAGGAGTGAGTATGCAAATTAACCCAAAATGATGATGGTTTAATTTTCATATGCAAGCGTAGAGCAGCTGGGTGGGTGGGAAGCCTGCTATGAGGGGTAGTGGGATGGAGGGAGCTAGAGGAGTGGTGCTGCAGACAGGAGCGGGGACTTGCAGGTTCCCAGGCAACTGGGAACAAAGCCAAAGGAAGGAAGGCCGATTCTTATATGAATATCATGCAAGGGGCCTCTAGTTTTACTATAAGGGGCATGATTGAGACTAAACCATACAGATCAGCTAAACCAGGATGCACCAGAATTCCAAAATTCTGAGAGATGTGTAAGTTGGCTAAGTAGATTAATAATAGTAATATGTATTGATTTGTTCAAAGCTAAACAAATTCAGAAAGTGTTTAAGTAGACATTTTAGCCTCCATCAACATAATTATTTTCTTTATAAAAGTGAGCTGTACATAGAGACTATGGTATTGATAGGAGGAGGCCACTATAGAGTGGAGACATTCAATAAATACCACCTCAGTCACGCGATGAAGAGACACGAGTCTGCTGGTATCGTGTACTGTAAATCTGATGTGATGGGAATGCCACTTTCTCTGTGATATTCTTTCCAATAACCCATAACCACAGTCTAATCATAAGAAAAAAACACAGACAGTTGCCAATGGAGTAACAGTCTACAAAACACCTGACCAGTACACCTCAAAACTCTCAAGGTCTTATAAACAAGGAAAGTCTGAGAAACTGACACAGCCAAGAGGAGAATAGGGAGACAGGACAAATAAATGCAAAGTTTATTCTGGATTAGATCCTGGAACAGAAAAAGGACATTAAGAATAAGGAAAATCTGCCGAAGCCGGTTTGGCTCAGTGGTAGAGCATTGGTCTGCGGACTGAAAGGTCCCAGGTTCGATTCCAGACAGGGGTATGTACACCGGTAGGGGGTGTGCAAGAGACAGCTGGTTGATGTTTCTCTCTCATCGACGTTTCTAACTCTCTATTTCTATCCCTTCCTCTCTGTAAAAAATCAATAAAATATATATTTTTTAAAAAGAATAAGGAAAATCTGAATAAAGTACTGAATTAAGTTATTAAAATATTAAAATGTAATTAGTATAATATTAATAGCAGGCAATATAGGATTTAAGGCAAACATCATTATTAGAGAAAAGGGGTCATGCTATAATTAGAAAAAGATAATTTTACAAGGAATATGATTCAGTCTTTAATCTATACTTTGTACATCTAGCTTCTAGAGTTATTGACATGTGAGTTTATTATTGAGATGATAAAGAATAATCACCATTACAACAAATAAGATCTGAAATTCAGTTAATCAGTATAACATTTTAATTATTAAAATAATTAATAGTAAAAGCAAAATAAATTCCTGACACATACTTGAATGGGTATATGTGGAGAGATGCATTACTCCAAAAAGAATAAACAGTTCTCTATTATTATTATTATTATTATTATTATTTATTTATTTATTTTTTTAAGAAACCGGTTTGGCTCAGTGGATAGAGCATTGGCCTGCGGACTGAAGAGTTCCAGGTTTGATTCTGGTCAAGGGCATGTACCTTGCTTGCGGGCACATCTCCGATAGGGGGCGTCCAGGAGGCAGCTGGTTAATGTCTCTCTCTCTTTGATGTGTCCAGCTCTCTATCTCTCTCCCTTCCTCTCTGTAAAAAATCAATAAAATATATTTTTTTAAAAAGAAAGCAGGGTCCCTACAAAAAAGAAAAGCAAAGCAGGATAACAGAAAGGTGCATGAACCAAATCATGAGAGTGGCCTCAAGAATGAAGAATGGCCCAATATTTGGAGCATGATTAGGTTAATTTAGTTTCCTTTGATGTTATAACAGGCTGGTTATTAAGACAATAGATAATCTATATGTGCTGGAGATAATCCTTCCCTGGAAACCTAGATTCCTCACAACAGGAGACAAAGATAGCCATCCAGATCATGGAGAATGCTCAAGAGGAATACTAGCTGATGAGGCCCAGGGTTTGAATTAGTCAATATATTGGACAGAATCTCCTGCAATTATGTGAGTACATACTATCTATTTGAGGTTAAGAATTAAAATGTCAAATAAATGACACTTGCTGGGTTGCAGGGGGATGAGGGTGGGAAGAATGACAATGTCTGGGGAAGTAAACACATGTTTTCACCTATAATTTTTACTGTTAAATATTTCCAATTACTTATGCCACTTGAAATCTATTTAGTAGCATCTTATGTTTTGTTCAGGTTTTCTCTCTCTTACAATGTTAAGCAAATTGTCTTAGAACATGTTATTTTATTTTCTTGAACGTAAGTGTACACAAGAAATGTTTATCAACATTTTACTGGTGAGAACTGAGTCTTTGTTTGCCAAGCGGAACTATAATGGAATGCAAGTAAAAGTTCCCAGAACCTGGTAGCAAAATAAATCATTTCTAAATTGATACCAGTTGATGCTACTCCATATGTTCAAATCATTGTTTTTTTCTCTTGAGCTCTCTTTTGTTTCTACTCTGCCTCAGCTGTTGCATCTTGCTGCCTCTACCAGTAACTCATGCTTATGGTTTTGTCTTCTATCTTTGCTGTCTACTATCTCCCACTTGGCCTGACATTGCTCAGTTCAATAACAAAAGCTCCACTTAGCTTCAGGCCCTGCTTCTTAAATCTCTCCACTGTGACAGCCCTCCTCAGATGGATATTCTACTTTCAGAGTGCTGAATACATTGGCTACTCTTTCCAGGAGTATTAAGGAAACCCTCCTACTGAGAGGAATTAGAGATAAGAAAGGCAGATAGGGCAGGTTCCATGGGGAAAGAAACGCATATATGAAGGATGGGGATGGAGCCAGCTCCCAACCAACCGCTGGAATGTTTATCTTATAGGCACAGAGGACAGCAGAATGTTATAAGAGAAGGGGGAGAACACAGGGGAAGCACTGGATAGGCTTTGGAACTTTGAAACAGATAGCAGACAGAAAAGAGGGAAATCGGTAAATGAGGGGGAAAATATGAGGAGACATACAATGAGGAAGGGTCCAATTAGAAAGTAGCATGTATAGACAAAGAGACTGCCACATTTATGTGTCCTTAGACAAAGAGACTCCTTGGGGATTACCCATCTGATATTTACCTCCCAATTCGGGAGTTTGTATACACTTACAATAAGTTTCTACACTTTTGCTCAAAATCCGTTTGTCTGAAAATTTTATCCTTCAAACTTCATTGGACAAGAACCCGGAAATTCCAGCTTGCATTTGTGGTAACACTATTGAGCAAAATGAGGAAGATAGTATCTCCTTTTTATGTGGAGTGTCCCCTTCCCATCTTTCTCATTGCAGGTAGCAGTGCTGACCATGCAACCAAGAGTGGCTTTAACAGCTATGTTATATCTCAAGTACCAGTCTTATATGCTACTTTTCTGCTTTGAAATCCATTTTCCTTCACTTAGGTCTTGACTCAGTTCATCTCTCTATAACTCAGAGCTGTTTTGTATAAAATGGGAATGATAACAACCCCATAACATTACATGACAAAATGAAGATACAGAATCTTTCATAAGCGTTTGTCTCACGTCTCTAATTAGGAGAGGCACAAAGGTAAATGATTGCCTCTTCCCATGCTCCCTTTGCTTCTCCCAGTCTGAAACCAGAGATGCTGGCCAACCTGTAGATATAGTACCTACCACATCTGATGGATTTAATGGAACAGCCCATTACATATGCATTGCTATAACAGCAAGCAGATCTAGTTTCCTTTGTCATAATTACTCAGACAGTTATTTTATTGTTACACTCGTAGCCCACTGTGCGATATTGCACACAGTAGACCATGCAGGAACCGGTGGGAACTGCAATGCACAGCCGGGAGCTGCACTGCTTCCATGGGAGCCAGGAGGGACCTGCATTCCGAGGGAGGTGGGAGAGACCTGCTCTGCTTCCACAGGAAGCAGGCCCACCATCTCCTCTCCCAGCCTGTGGTTGGCCATGGATGTTGCAGGCCAGCTCTCCTGTCCTCCAGAGGCCCTCCGTGGCTGGGGCACCACCTTGGTGACAAGCAAGTGTCCCTCCCTGGCCACTGGGCACCTGCTTCCAAGTGGCCCTCCACCGCTGTGGTGATGAAGAAAAGCATTCTGCCAGACTGTTCACTCTGCCCACTCTCAGCAGCAGCCCCCTCAGGACTGGGGGACTCCAGCAAGGCTGAGGGGACTGGGCGCCATCATCTTGTGGCTATCTTTGTGATGGAGTGATGGTTAACTTTCATATTACCCTTTTATTAGATAGAATTGTTTTGTTTTCAATGTATTAGAACAAACATATTAGCTTCCTATGTATCTACAATTGTTTGGTGCCTGACTATTCATATGTTGTGAAAGAGAAAATATGCTCAACATGGCATCATTTGTGCTAAAGTCCATGATACCAAACCTAGATTTTACAACTGATCTAATTGCCGTTTCAACTTCTCAGAGAAGCATAATCTTAATAAACCAGTCTGCAATTTTCTGATCAACACTAGTGACATACTTTTCCACATGGACTTGCCCCATCCCCCATAGAAAGAAGAGGTATCTGCATGATAAACATCCTTGCCATTCCCTTTGCCCTTGACCTACACTTCCCCCGATAGCAACCTTGCATGTTGTACAACCCCTTGGAGCTCCCTTCTACATGTTAATTGGATGTTACTTGATGCAAACATTGCTTAATTAAGCCTAGTAGATCTTCAGATTTACTCTGTTAAATAGTGTTTTCAGCATCAGCAGCAGCTGATGGCCCAAGTAACTTTAGTTCAGTATTTTAAAACACCTTACAGAGAGCAGCTAAGTTACATTGTAAAAGTGCTGTGTTTATATACTCAAGGATAACAGTTGTTTTATTACATAATCACAGTCTTTTTCTATGGATGAGCATGCCCTCAGGTGATCTGACTCTAAATATAATGGTTTCAAGTGTGCATTGCTACCCAAACTCCTTAGGAAAGGTGTGTTATGCAGAATTGCAATGATGCATGAATGGTTGGGAATTAGAAAAAAAAAATGGAATTTTGATATCAACTAAGATTCTTTTTTAGAAGTCAGAATTGCTTTGAAGCTTCCCCTGCATCTCCTGATGTTAATCTAAAGTCATGAAAACAAGATCTGGCTTAGTTGATTGTCATGCACTATAGTTGAGATATTTTGAAAATTTTAGATGACTTTTCTCTCCTAAAGTAAACTATACTTAAAGTTTTATATATTATTTCCCAGACATGATTTAACACCCCATAGAGGCATTATGTGAGTCAATGTTAACAAATGTAGCACAAAATATTCATAGCTGTCAAAGCAATGTGTTATTTAATTTTAATTTTTTTTTTTTTATCATGGGATCACTTTTTCTTCATTTGTCAAAGTCTCAGAAACAGAAAAGTAATATCAGAAATTGCTAGAAAGGGTGAGTCCAACCAGAATTAATCAGTGTTAATCTGCTGAGATTCCAATACAGCCCTATAATCCTATATATTATAATAAAAAGCTAATATGCAAAGCTACCAAATGTCAGAATGACCGGTTGCTATGATGTGCACTGGCCACCAAGGGGCAGACACTCAATGCAGGAGTGGCACCCTGGTGGTCAGTGCATTCCCATAGGGGAAGTGCTGCTCAGCCAGAAGCAGGGCTCAGGGCTCAGGGCTTGGCAAGAACAGCATCAGTGGCAGAAGCCTCTCCTGCCTCCATGGCGATGTTAAAGATGTCCAACTATCCCTTATGCTGAGGGATACCCCCCTCCTCCATACACACACATATACCAAGTGCATACATTTTGTCCACTGGGCCTCTAGCATAGCATAAATATAGAGGAGCTAGTCCACTTTTCCAGGGCAATTTCTCACAAAATTGTAAAATGTAAATTAGTCTGTCTCTCTCTGTTAACTCTAGAAAGAAAAGCAGTGAATTTAAAATTATGACAAAAACCACCCTAGCAATAACACACACAAAACCACTTGGCTTCACCCAATTCTGTAGGGTGTGATTCTTGGCACACATACACATGGAGGAATCTGCTGCAGGCCTCTGATATGATTTTGAATAGCACATATTATATTGTTTACTTAGGCCTAGTGATTTGTTTAATATTCTAAAGTTTTAGTTCATTAGTATAAATCCTATGGGTTTGTTTGACTTTGACAGTTTCAGAAAAGAGCAATAATTATTGAACAATAGGGAATATTTTGCAAATAGAAGATTCACGGGGAAAAGAAAGCATACTAGTATATTGAACCAGATTTTTAAATTATATTTATGTGAATTCTTCTATTATCATGAAAATGAGTAATTAATGCTACCAATTTATGAATAATGCTGTGGGTATACACTAATTGCTATTTACCAAATATAGCCACACTTCTTCACCTCCATAAAACCCTCATTCTCTGCACTCAGAAGCTTTATTTTGGGTTAGGTTGTGATTGATCTAAACTTGTAACCATAGAACCAGATCAAAATGGCCCTATTCTGTTTCTAACAAGATAATGAGTTGCTTTTCAGAGAGAACAGACCAAAATCACAAGTCATGCAGCCAAAGGATTTACAGAGAAGAGAATTTTGACCTCCAGTTGCAGACAGAACCAAAGTCACCCTCAGGGAATCAAGGAACCAAGATGTAACCAGAACTTGAAGACTGGAAACCTTTCAGAAGTGAAGGGTCTCTTGTCCGGAAATATCTGGTGCTATGGCCCTTATAATAAACTAGAATCCTGATGCATGAAATTCGTGCAAGGGACTTGACCCGTGCAGCCCCAGCTTTCTGCAGAAGAACATCTGGTCTAATTAGCATATAACACTTTTATCATTATAGACTAGAAGCCAGGTATACTAAATTCATGCACAGAGGCGGGGGTTCCCTCAGGCCAGCCTGTACCCACTCCAATCAGGAACCCTTCAGGGAATGTCAGACCACCGGGATCTGGCCTAAACCAGTGGTCGGACACCCTTTTCACAATCTGGGAATGCTGGCTCCTAACCACTCACCTGCCTGCCTGCTTAATTGTCCCTAACCCCTCTGCCTGCCTGATCACCCTAACTGTCCTCCCTTGCTGGCTTGATCTCACCCCCAGCTGCCCTCCCCTTCTGTCCTGGTTTCATCCCCAACTCATCCCCAACTGCAGCCAATTTGGTTCTGATTGGTCAGTTTCTATGCCAGTCAGTGTCTCTGGGCCTATCATAGGAACCTGATCAGAAAGGCATGGGTGATCAGCAGCCTCAGTGGAGGCCTGGAGAGAAATGGAGGTGAAGCTGTTTGCCAGGCTGGGAGAAAAAGAGAGGCAAGTTGTGATCAAAGGCTGCCACGAAGACTACGGATCAGACCCTACCTCTCTTTCTGCAGGCCTCTCTCTGGGCCTGATCCTCAGCTCCCTAGGTAGTCAGTGTTGGGTTAGGGTGCAGGCTGCAGCCCTAGTCAGTGCTGGGTAACTATGGCAACCCAGCACTGACTTCTGATCTGGTCAAGCCTTTGGTTGTATTGTTCTTTATGACCCTGGCTCTTTATTATATAGAAGGCCAAGTTCCAAGGCTCTCCAATGAAAACTTTCCCTGCCAGTGCTCCTTCATAACTATTCCCAATAACCCTTTTCAAACACCTTAAAACTCCTTGTCTTTTCTTTCTTGGAGAGACAGATTTGGATTTATCTGTCACCATTTTTGGCTGCCTCTCAAAATAAACTCTTGTAGCATATTCAATGCTTTAGTGATTGGCCTCACTGGGTACCAGGCAATTGAATTGAGGTTCCATAACAAATTCACCAGAGTCCTCAAATTCATCTTCCTAGTGTAGATGTACTAGGGCAATTCTTTGAGCAAAACATCTATGCTTTTCACATTCAGTTTAACAAGTTAAATAAACTTTTGCAGTTTACTGCATTGTTTCACGTTTCAGTCATTCTTTACTTTTTAATGCTCAATCTTCCTAGATTCTTTTCCCAACATTCCCCCTATATCATCCTAAATATTATCTTCCTATTTAGCATTTAAATTGCATTTTCTAGCATTCAACCTCCCCTTTTATCTATCCATCTTAGTTTTTATATGTAATTTGTTCAACTACTTCAGAAACTAATTTCTATTGAAGCAGGGTTTTTGGACTGGAACACAAGGTGTTTCCGTGGGCAGAAAAGTGTCCTGGATTCTTTGTCAGTTGGAGTCAAAGATTGAATCCATGGATGGAAGATGGTATAGCAAAGGTGGACATTTATTGAAGAACAAGTACAGACTCCCAGGTCTGGAGGAGGAAAGAATGTCACAGCACAGACTCCCACATGGGGATGGGGAAAGAGTTCCACTGAGTTCCCTTTTCTGTAGCTTATAAAGTCTGCAGATCTTTGTGCCTTGATATCCCCTCTGATTGGTCACTATTTCTTTGGACTGGTTACTATAGTAACTCCTAAGCTCAAAGGTGGAAGCTCACTTGGTTCATGTGAAGTTCTCCCCCATCTCCTTCCTTATTGTTTCATCTGGGCTTTCTTCTTCTCCCTTTATTTTATAAATATAGACCTGCTGTTTCCACTATGAGCAGCTTTTCACTTTCCAGTTCTGTGCTTCTTCCATGGTCCCTTTAATTTCTAAGATTTCCTAAACCGTTTTTTTTTTCACCCCTAAAAATTCCCATTTCACTATGAACTAGGTGACAAGGACACATCTGAGTGTGGCCTACTCAGACAAGAATGTTTTGTTTTAATAAGAAACATGTCTGCCTGCCTTTGATACCTGATTTGCTTCAGGCTATGCAATACACAAACTTCACCTTCCCTTTTCATTCCTGGAAGACACAGATACCTGAGCACTGAAGCTTGTTATTCTTAGGCTGTTATTACGCCCGAAGGAGGGCTTTGTAGAATGTGTCCTCTGGTGAGAAGTAATCCTATGATCTAACCAGTGTTTGCTTACAGGCCAGGTGAAACTCCTTTCTCTAGGAAGTCATGCAAAATGTGCATTATTTAAGTACTAGAGCCCTGGTGTGTGAATTCGTGCACAGGTGGGGTCCCTTGGCCTGCCTTGCGATTGGGGCCCATGGGGGCCATGAGAGGTTGGCCCAGGGAGAAGGGGCCAAGAGAGGTTGGCTGTGGGAGTGCACTGACCACCAGGGGGCAGTCCCTGCATTGAATGGTTGCCCCTGATGGTCAGTGGGCATCCTAGTGACCAATCGTTCAGTTGCTTAGGCTTTTTTATATATAGATTTTAATTTTTATTGTAAAAAGAAAAATCTAATGTCTCTTCTAAACAGATAACCCTGGGATAAAACTGAACCACAACCATTTCCTATGCCAAATCTTTCTTTATCCTGCAAATCAGCCTTATTTTGCCACCATCAGTTACTCCTTGGAATAAACTCAACTAAGGGCAAATTTAGATTAGTTCACTAATTCCAGTTTTGACTGCTGTTATTTATACATTTCCATAAGGTCTTGCTTCTAAACCTCAGATTCCAGCCTCCACTCCACCTCATCACCTTTCAATCCCATTCCTATATTTCCAGGTGTCCTTTATACCCAATGTCAGAAATGAGGAGTTATATCTGGTGAAGCCCTGGTCCAGAATGCACTGGAGGGAACAGGGCATTTCATGCTGCTTCCTTTCTATCTCTCTGCCAGTACCAGTTCTTAGTGCCCACATCCAACCTGGCTTTGTTTTTTTCTTTCATATTTTTTTTACTGATTTCAGAGAGAAAGGGAGATGGGAGAGAGAGATAGAAACATCAACAATGAGAAAGAATCATTGATTGGCTGCCTCTTGCATGCCCCCTACTGGGGATCGAGCCTACAACCTGGGCTAGTGCCTTTGACTGGATTTGAACCCAAGACCCCTAAGTCTGCAGACCCAAACCAGCTAGGGCCAATCTAGCTTCTCTTTTGTTGGAAATCACCTGCCCCACCATAGTCAGCAGCTAATCCCCTCATGTGGACGAAAGGGGCCACATGCTAACCTGACAAGCCCAGGAAGGCCTGCATTGCAGTCTTACAAACTCTAAGACCAAAAGTAATCACAAAGGATGGCTTGATATTAAACTTTAATTAAAAGAGTTATGGTTGGTAGTCACGTCCTAGGCCAGTATCTTCCCTGACAATGTCAATCTTTATCTTTATTCAACTTATTGTCTTTTGTATCTGCACTAACATATACTTGAATTGTCCGGATTATTTGTAATTTCCCTTTTCCTGGACCCCCTTGGGGCACAACCAAATGTCCTGGGCAACATGACAGGCACCACAAATTCCTTCATTGTTAATGTTATCACGTTAACTATTGACTGTTAACTATTCTGTACCTACCTAAGTAAAAGAAGTATGTGCCTATCAATTTACTTTATATCCAATCCCAGAGGTTTCCCTGCTTTGCTTTCTCCCATCTCACTAATCTATCACCAATGGATTTCATGGAACCCACCTACATCTAGTCTCCCCCTTTGATTGTAATAAATAAAAATAGGTAAAGTTAGGAGCTGAGGCAGTGCTTCTCTTTATCCTGAGGGTTGATTCATCAGCCTTTGGGAGAGTTGAAAGATAACAAAGGAAACCCGACCTTACCTTAACTTTTAACCTTTAGTTTTTTTGCTCTCCAAAATATGGTATAATCATTTTAAGTCAGAGGCCATTTTCTATTTTTTGCTATTATTGTTAAATTTTGCTTTCTTTTTTATTTCCCAGTCCATTTTATATACTTGTCCAATCCAACTTATGAACATGATTTTTCACCCATAAGTATCCACCAGGATCATGCTTTTTCAAGGACCCCATCTTCGAATGCAAAGTGCAATGAATTACAGAAAGAGTATTTTCACATGCATAGAACAATTTATCCCCTCTCATGTTTCTTTTTTTCTTCCTGCATTGTACCTCCTCTATGGCACAAACAAATTTTGTTGCTTTCCAAGTCCCTCACAAACTTTTTTTTTTTTTTTTTACATATTTTCCCCACAGTGGCCCTGTTTATCAGACTCTCAGACACTTTTTGACATACTAACAAAAAATGTCTTGTATTTATAACAGTAACTGCAATTGCTGCACATGTCCACAAATAATTTATAATTTTAAATGTATTTCTAAGACAATTGATACTTTTTTTTTTAACCTGAGCAAGACAGATACCTGCTTTGTTACTGAAAAACATTGTACTTTATTCAAGGGACTTGAATAGTACTATCTTCTCCACCGCTTTCTTTCAACTAACCCAGCCCCACAAGCACAGTGCCTTACAGACATTTTGTGCAAGTGAAGAAAGCACAGATTTTTTTTTTTTTAGAACAGTGATAAAAGTGTTTATTTGGTCAAGATCTTTTCTGATACTCCTCCGACTACCCCAGGCAGCAACTCTCTGGCACTGTATATGACATAAGTCCTGTATGGTTGACAGCATATTGAGAAACAAGAATAAAGGCAAAACCCCAAACTGTTTTCCATGGTGACTGCACCAATTTACTACCCCTCCAGCAGCGCCTGGGGGTTCCCTTTCCTCCACATCCTCACCAGCACTTGTAATTTTTGACTTTTTGATGACTGACATGCGTGAGTGGAAGATCAGACAGAGACTGAAACCCAAGACTACAGGCTTTATTAGAGGAGAAGGATCTGCTGGGCTGTCCTTCTGATAAGGGGTTAATACCCAGATATATAAAGAGCAAGGGGAGAAAAGCAACATGTGCAGAGGGGAACACACCTTTTGAGGGGAGGAATGAAAGGAATTGGGGCTTAGTGTACTTGGCACGCACTGATTGGTGGCTTAATGTATGGTCATATAGGGACAAGGGCTTAAGGTATTTGGCAGGTGTTAATTGATGGTTCAATGTACAGTCCATATAAGGTGCCTGGTTAGGTGCTTAGTAATGTCCAGGCCGCAGGTGCAGGTTATGTCATACTGTGCCCACCAATTGAGGGAAGAGAGATCTATCAGTGAGGTGATATCTCGTGGTTTTCATTTGCATTTCCTTGATATTAGTGATGCTAAACATCATGTTATATTTTTGTTGACTATCTGTGTGTTTTATTTTTGTTTTGTTTTTTTGGAGAAATATCAATTTAGGTCTTCTGTCTTATTTAATCAGATTGTGTTGTTTTTTGTTTGTTTGTTTGTTTTTTATGTTGAGGATATAAGCTCTTTATATATCTGGGTATTAACCCCTTATCAGATAAAGCATTACAAATTTCTTCTCTCACTTCTTAGGTTCTCTTTTTCTCTTTTTATTTTATTTTATTTTATTTTTTTATGGTCTATTTCTTTGGCTGTGCAAAAGCTTTTTTGTTTCATGTAGTCCCATTTTTAAGTTTAAGTTTTGTTGCCATTTCCAGAGAGATAAATAAAACAAATAAATTAAAACCAATGTCAAATGAAATGCCTATGTTTTCTCCTAGAAGTTTATGGTTTCAGGCATTAATCCATCGAAGTATTTAATTCACTTGAGTTTATTTTTGTAAATGGTATTGAGTTCAGTTGTTTTCCTGAGAAGGATGAAAGGGTGATTTCTTTCCTGAGTTCTTATCCAGATGGATTCAAAGAATAGAGCCATGGACAAAAGGACGTAGATGAAAAGGTGGAAATTTATTGGAAGCAAATACAGTCTCCCACGTAGGAAAAGGGATCCAAGGGGGTAACCCATCAAGCACCTTTTTTCTAAGGTCTATAAAGGCTGCAGTTCTTGGTTGCTTCATACTCCCTTCTAATTGATCACTATATCAGCTTTAAAGCCCAAATCCCAAATGGTGTGCTCCTTTTCTTCCCCCTCTTCAGTGGTAGAATTCTCTATCTCCTGTGAAAATCAGTTTTCCTCTTTCTCCCATTTGTCAGCATTTGTCTATCCTATGTGATTTTTTTTCCCTTTTTCTCCTCATACTCTGTGACTTTTCCCTATCTTCAATGAATGGACATCTTCCTCTCCTCTTATCCTGTGGCACCTCGTTTATCCCTCTGTGAATGTATGCCTGTTGACAACTCCAAGCCCTCACCTATGCGTTGGGCCATCTTTATTCCTAAAACTCCCTAAACCTGCCTATTTTACTCCCAAAACTCCTTTTCGTATAAGAGATTCATCTAGTTTCAATTATTTTGCATGTATCGCCATTTATTGAATAGACTGTCATTTCAGTATTGTTCTCCCAAAAAATAAAACTACCATACAACCCAGGGATTCTAGTTATTATTCTTCACCCAAAGAAAAAACAAAACACTTAATTAAAAAGATATATCCATCATTCTGTTCACTGTACCATTATTTACAATATCCATAATAAGGAAATGACCTAGGTGTCCATTGATGGATGAATGAACAAAGATGTGATATTATATATGTAAACACACAATTGAATAGTATGAAACTATAAAAAAGAACAGTCTTGCCATTTGTGACAACATGAATGGAACTAGAGGGTGTTATCCTAAATCAAATAAGGCAGACAGAAAGCCAAATACTGTATGATTTCACTTATATGTAGAATCTGAAGCACAAAATAAATGAAGGAACAAAATGGAAATGGACTCATAGATAAAGAGAACAAACTGAGGGGATGAGCTGGGGAATCGATGTTATCTCCTATCATTTGAATATCATTTCTACTCTTTTCATCCTGGATAACTGTCTTTGTCCATTCCAGCTACCATAGCAAAACACTACAGGCTAGATAGCTTATGAACAGCAGAAATTTGTTTCTCACAGTTTTGGATGCTGGAGTCCAAGATCAGGGTGCCAGCAAGACCAGTTTTTTAGTATTTTTGAATACTAAATGAGTATTTTAGAATATTCATTTTCTCATATCAGTTTATTAATTCACTTAGTGATACTGCTGAATGAAAGTTTTCCTAACTCGTTCACCTCCTTCGACCTGGTTGGTGTCTGCAGAAAACATATCAGATCACATCAAAATTTTGCTCTAGCCAGTTTTGCTCAGTGGATAGAGCTCAGTGGACTCAAAGGTCCCAGGTTCTATTCCAGTCAAGGTCATGTACCTTGGTTGTGGGCATACCCAGTAGGGGGTGTGCAGAAAGCAGCTAATCCATGTTTCTCTCTCATCGATGTTTCTAATTCTCTATCCCTATCCTTCTTCTCTGTAAAAAATCAATAAAATATATTTTTAAAAACTTGGTTCTTCAAGAATGAGTTAGTTGCCATCTCTAGAAGGACTTCTCACCCAAACATGGTCTATGCATTCCTAATGTGGGCCCATGCAGCATCAAGTCCATGTCCTTATTCTATTTTCTGCATTATGTTCCCACTAAACTGGCAATTCTTGGATGGCAAGATTATTGATGTTTTCTGTTATCTCAGGCAAATGTGACACTCTAGTGCCTATCATAGTATTTTAGAATATTCAATCTGTGACCCAGCTTTAATAATTCACTTAGTAATACTGCTGAATGAAAGTTTCCTAACTCTTTCTCCTTTCCCCAGTGCCTGCAGGAAGCATACCCACCCCTCCACTCAAGACAATGGAACTGCTTCCCATAGACCCATTGAGAGCTTGTTCAAATAACCCCCTGGTGTGGCCAGCACAAAATTCTGCTCTTTTAATGTAAACCTTACATATATTGAGCCACATTTGCAACCCCTTCATTTACAACCAGGGGCTGTCACATACAATTGCTCCAAGGTTTCCTCTCTTTATAATGAATGCAACACTACAGAAAGCTGACGACTTCAGCTTTCAAGGAATTAATAAAATTCTCTCCTTTCATATGACCTTCTCTATTTTCATTGCCTCTAATTTTGACCCTCAAATTCAGCTTGTTTGAATTAGAAGCAGTCCTCTAATCATACCAAAACAACATTTATTTTCCTCTTTCATTTATTTTCCTCATTTATTATATTTTCCTCTCTCTTTCTCACTCTCTCTTTCTTTCTCTTTCTCTCTCTCTCTTTCTCTCTCTCACACACAAGTACATGTATATGCATGTACTTGTCACAATGTAATTCCACATTTAGTTATGGAGCTTTGTGATTTATGACTTTTCTATCATTACATTACGAACGCCAGGAAGCTGGGGTTATTATAAGTGATTGCTGAGCATATGATGTGGTACAAATATCTATTTAATGAAATTAGATAACTATTGGTTGAGTGAAAGTGAATAAATGAATGTTTTCAATCTTTATGCCACTCTTAAAATAAATCTCCAACCACTCTATGATCCCCTTAAAATATGGTTCACAGAATTAATTACGTTAAATGGAAGTGATGTGGCCAGTGGAAAGTGGAGCATGTGCTTCTTTCCGTCTAGTAATACTTCTTTTCCAGCTTACTGAGGCACTGCAACTTAGCAGCAAGGCTGAGGAAAGACCCCATTAATTTCCCATAACTTCACTCTTTCCTCCTGGGTTTTCACAGAAAGTTCCAAGTTCTTTTACATAATACTCAGGTCACTGAGTTATAACCATCCTCGCACAATTAATAATGTGAGCTCCTAAAGAACAGGGCATGATGTTACTCTTTTATGTTCCCAGATTTTAATATAGTAGCAAAAACAAAGAAAGGGCAAAACATATTGCTGTGGGACAGAGTTAACTGAAATATCTAATTCATGAAAGGAAATAAGAATAAAAATGATATTGTGCAAAGTGATTTGCCAAGAGTACACACATCAATGGAAAATTTACTTTAACTATTGTCCCCTTATTACCAACATCTGGCTGGGTCCAAGCATTATAGTAATAAAAATTATAGAGATGTACAAAGTGTTAGTAGTATATAAGCCCAACTGTATTTATTATTATGCAGTTCAGTATTAGAAAACTCCCCCACTGTGCTGTGGTTGAAAGTTCTGTTCACAGCAAACAGAGGTAAAGCTGGCTGTGATGTGACAATGAGGTACCCTCCCAGGTGAGAGCTGTGTACGTCCAAGTTGGCAACTTAAGTCCCCAAAACTCAGTGTCTTACAATAAACTATGTGAGTCTGAAGACTCCTGTGATGGCTCGTCCCTAGGCTGCATATCAAGTTGTCTCTCTGCCTGGGTCCAAGCTAAGGCAACAAGCCTTCTTTCATATCCCAGTGGTCAAACAAGTCACATGGTCAAACCCGAATCTAACACCAGAACTCTGACATTCACTATGCATTGAAAGGGGCAGCATGCCTTTTCTGCACTCCCAGTTTTGGTGTCATTGGCCATGAAGGCTTCCTATGAAGAGCCAAAGATATTATTAAGCTCTTTGAATTAAAAACTAAATAAAAAATAAAACTAGAAAAAGAAATACCTGCTTTTTCAGGTTAAATTCTTAGACTTGGAAAACATAGGAGGAAGTCTAATAAAACTTGGTGAAGTGCATATAACCCTGCATGTATTACTAAGGTTAGAAAGGGATAAAATTATGATACATTGCACTCAAATGTAGATTGCAGAATTTGACCTTTCAATAGTATTGGTCAGGAGTATCTCAAAGTCACTTGGTCTACATATTTACACTATGCTTCTGCACACAGAGAACAACATTTCTCACAAAGTGAATCCATCATCACAGGAATTCTTATGCAGGGAATAGAATTAAAAATACAAATACATTAACTCTTATTAAATAAGGGAAAGAGGCTATAAAGCTAAACCAAACATACATATATTTAATATGTCTGTTGTTGTACACTAATGAAAAATAAAATTAACTGAGTTTTTTTAGTTAAAATGTTAGCCAATATACTAAGCCAGCTAAGACAGGCCTGATCTAAGACACCTTGGAAATAAAATCATGTCTGCTCTAGGCTCAGGATTTATACTCTGGCATGTTGGAAAATGAATTTTAGTGATCAGGACAACCTTATTGTTATTTAAAATGTCAGATATTCTATGAATTACACAAAAGTAAATTGGCTACATTAGTCTGAATAGGAACAATAAAAATCAAATTTAACACCAAATCCTACATAAACCTATATAATAAAAGGCTAATATGCAAATTGTCCCTTCTACTAGGAGATCCACTGGGAGTTTAACTGGGAGTTCCACCAGGGGGTTAGGCTGGCAAGCCAACCATCTGTAGCCCCTCCCCATGGCTTGCCTTGCCTCTGATCGCCCCCCCTCCATTGTTGGGCAGGATGGCTGGACCCCACCTGTGCACAAATTTGTGCACAGACCTCTAGTTTCATTTATATTATGTTTGATTTTTCATAAGATAGACGGTATCTAAAACACTAGGAAAATAGCCCAACTTTGGAAATATGGCTCAGTTCAATAAATCAAATGGAGAAGGAGAAGAAGCAAAATTATTTTTTAATTGCCTTAATATATGATTTTTAAGGAATATTACCTTTGTTCTAATCTCATATAGAATAAATCTGTATAAGACCACTACAGAGTAACACAAAGAAATATTTGTAAAAATGTGGCAATTACTCAGAGATGTCAGTACCATGGAACTATATGCACATTAATTTTTTTTTTCTATTTACAACTTTAAAAATAATATTTCAGATAGGAGCAAAAAAGTGGACTGATAGAAACATATACTTTTAAAAATGAGAACTTGTTCAAATAAACCCCTGGTGTGGCCAGCACATAATTCTGCTATTTTAATATAGATTTTTATTGATTTTCATAAAATTGCTCTTCCTTTGAGATTACCTGTGAGCTAATTAATTTGATGGCTCAATACACCAAAGGACATTATTCAATTTTATCAAATTTGGTTTATTGAAGAGAAATGAAGTGAAAGGGAAGTTGAAAGTGATAGAAAAAAATTTTAGTTTCAATGAACAACCAGGAACACTTTAAGAAGAAGATCATACATATTACAATTAAATTTAAAAAAAAATTAAATGGATTTATGTTTCCAGAATAAAAATGTTAAGAATCAAAATCTATTATATAATAGAGGAAAAGAGAGAGGTAGAGGAGTAGTACTTTTTAGTTTTATTTAAAGGAGAACCATTTCATGTGGAGGAGGTCAAGTTGTGTCAGAAATAAGAAGGAAGGAGGAAAGGAGGAAAAACTACAAATTTATAGAGAAAAACAGAGAAGAGGGAAGCAATTCAAAAAAATTGGAGAAAGGAGAGAAGGTATACTACTGACTGAGGTAGCTCCATGGAAACAGGGCTTTGTGCCTCCCACCTCTTCCTCTGAGCTACTGTAGTACTAGAGTGGCAAAGCCTCCTTCAGTGTCCTTAAAGCTTGGTATTGTCTAATCTGACACAAATACCTACTTCAGTAACTTCACAAATGGTGCTTGAAAGATACTGTTATGGGATTTTTAATGTTTTATATAAATAAAAATATTCAAATATAACAAATTTAATTCACCATTTTGTGAATTCAATGATTTGTGAATAAAATTGTGTTGAAACCGACTGCACTCATATTTTCTATACCTTCTCTTCTAATGCAGAGTTGAGTAGTTTTGCAACAGAGATTTTAGGACTGATACAACTTAAATATTTATTGTCCAGCCTTTTATAGAAAAAGTTTGCTGCCATATATTTGAAAGACTTTGTTAACAGTAGTTAAATATAAAAAAATTGTAAGGAAAGGCATAAGCATATAGCAGATATCAGAATCCCAAAGGCAAGGACATCATCAAGGAAGAGAAATCTGTATCAGACATACATTGTGACTAGATCATTGAATATTCAAACATACATGTCCTGTTCTCAGGTCATTCCTGACAAGCCACCTTGTGCAACCATTTAACTTCCATAAAGTCTCACCCTCAGAGTAGAAACTACATTGTGCGGTTATAACTATGTCATTTCTCCTGACAGTTAAAAGGTTTACAGTTCTTAACAGAAAACTGGTGATTCAGTTCTTTTCCTTTTTTTAAGATTCCCTGAAACAAATCAGAATACCATTTTTATGTTGAATGCATGATTTCTAATAATTACAATAAAAACAAATTGAACTTCATAAGGAGCACAAAACCTGTGAGACAAGGCAGTTATTATAGCAGTGGTTGCCAGAGCAGAAATGAACTAACTGAAGAAAGAAGAAAGCATGTGGAAGGAAACTAGGACATCATGTTTGCCTGCTCTGTGTCAGGCACTTTTAAAAAAAATATATTTTTTATTGATTTTGTACAGAGAGGAAGGGAGAGAGATAGAGAGTTAGAAACATTGATGAGAGTCATCTATCAGCTGCCTCTTGCACACCCCCTACTGGGGATATGCCAGCAATCAAGGTACATGCCCTTGACCAGAATTGAACCCTGGTACCCTTCAGTCCCTATGCTCTATCCATTGAGCCAAACCAGTTTCGGCATGTGTCAGGAACTTTTTATGTGCATGCAGTTTATTTTTCACAGTTGTCTAGCAAGGGAAGACATTTTCTCTCCCCCCTCCCGCCCCCAAATAAAAATAATAACTGAGATTCAGAAGTGTTAAGTTCCCTGTCACAGTGGGAAGTGCTGAACCTAGAGGCGATTGTGGGGAGGGGAAGAGCAAAGCCATGCTTTCTCCCTGACCTTGACCTGGCAAATGCTGGGCTCAGTTTCCTTCACCTTTGACTGTAAATCTGAGCTGCAGCTAAGAAAACCAGTAAAGAAACAAAAAAGAGGCAGACTGACCCAAGTGTTCCTACTGTCATTGAAGAAATATCCAACTTCATAGGAAGCTGCATTGTACTTTTTAAAATGTTTTCCTCGATTTTTAGAGGGAGGAAGTGGGAGGGACGGAGAGACAGAAACACCTGTGAAAGAGAAATGTCCCTTACAAGTCTCCTACTGGGGATCAAGCTCACAACCCAGGGATGTGTGCTGACAGGGGGAATTGAACGGTGATTCATGGGTTGAGGCTCAACCACTAAGTGACACAGGCTGGGCGGAAGCTACTTTTACATATTATAGGCAGTCATGGGTTTCAATGACACCTAATTTTGCTGAGGATTTGATGCATAATAGTGATTGTTGTTCAATGTATTGAAAACAACAAATGACAAAAGGCAGTTTTAAAATAACTATCATTTTGGGTACTTAGCATCTACTATTAAAAATTATGTACTAATATTAGGCACTTGTTTCTTGTGTGTTCTATGCATCTGATATGTATTTAATTATACGTTACAAATAAGAAAGCAGAGGCAGTGAGAAATTGAGTGACTTGCTATGGTAAAAAGTGCATTGTAAGAGCTAATATAGGGCTAAATCAGGATATGAAGTTAGTTAGTCTGTCTGTGAGCCTTTGCTCTGAACCATATTTATATTGCTTTATTTGTGCAGGTTTTCAAATAATGTATTCATCTATTTAAAAACATATATTCAGTCTCTACTATGGGCTGCGTGTTCTGATGTGATTGAGGATATTGCAGTGAGAATAAACAATTCAAAATCCCTGCCTTCAGGAAGTTCACTAATATATTTAGAAATTCAATGCAGTACAATTTTATATTTGGTAGACAGGGTGGGATTATTTTTATTGAAGAGCTAAATTTTCTCCCAAAATCATATATACAGAGTTTTCTAAAAAATCAAGATGAGAGGAAATCATTAAATATTTTAAGACATTACAAATGAAATCATTCAATGTATAGAAGATGGGCTATACAGTATAAGAAGAAAATATTGATAATTATAATTGTGGCCCCATTTATGTCTTGTATGTGCCATTTGAAGATCTGGGTCATTGGTAGAAAAGGAACCACTGTGTTCCCTCACATGTTCATGTCACCAGTTTGGATATTGTAAGAGATATGTAATATATTTTAAAAATATAATAAATACTGGATATTTTATATTTGATCTCAGATAGTCTCAAATATATCACTTATTTACATTTTCTTGTTTATTTTCTCATTTGACCCCCAAAGCTTTTTGAAGTCATTAAAATCTCCTACCACACATAATACACCTTTCTGTAAGGTACCAGAGCATATGAATTTCCCAAGATGTTTATGGTCATTTAGAGGTGAAATCAAGATCTAAATTCTGCATTAGTGATCCATACATATGTTTCTGTTATATGTCAATATTAGACAATTTTAAAACTGTATGTATGGCATAAGTTCTTATTTAAAATGGAAGAATAGCCAGCAACTAAGAAACTTCTAAACAAACTAAAAACTCATTTTCCAAAATTAAAGCCAATGCTACAAAGTCAACCCCAATTTTCAGTAAGTGGTGTTATATGTTCAATTGCATCTTCTCAAAACATATGTGGGAATCCAACCCCTGGTCCCTGTGAATGTGATCTTACTTGCAAAGGGTGCATTTTCAGTTGCAATTAAGATGAGTTTATATTGGATTAAGGTGCACTCTTTATCCAACATGACTAATGTCATTATAAGAACGTGAGAAAAACACAGAGACAGACGTGCTGTATACACAGAGGAAAATGCCACATGAAGACACATGCAAAGAGAGCAAAGAGATCACGTGATGATGGAGTTGTGCAGCTATAATTCAAGGAGAGCCAAGGATTGTTGGCCACCACCAGAAACTAAGAAACAGCATGAGCTGGCTAACTTGATTTCAAAATTCTAGTCTTTATTATGTGAAAGAATAAAATTCTTCTGTTTGACACCACTCAGCTTGTGGTAATTTCTTACAACAACCATAGGAAGTTAATAGATATGGCTTCCTTGGTTTAATGCTCAGAGCTAGCCTTGCTTGCTAATCATCTTCATACTGATTCTATTTTTGTAAAAATATAGAAAGTTCTGCTCACAGATGCCATTTTCTCTTAATAAAAATGTATTTCTTAATGGCGTATCCTTGGGCTAAATTTTACTAATTTGTTTGCTTCTTCTGTTGCCTCATCCTGGAGTTCACACTATTCATAAATCTTACAACTTTTCCACAAAACATGTCTGTCACATCTTCAGGTTTATTGTTTTCATTTTTCTTAGAGAGAGCCATCATTCAAATGCAGTGGTTTTGTTGTTGATTTCAATAAATTAGTCAACCCCAGAGGCTTTATTCTAAAAACTTGAGAGATTCAGAAAATGAAATATCCAAAGCTGAAAATTCTCTGATAAATAAGTTCTTTCTTGATGCTTTAAAAAGAAAAGGTCTCAGCTAATACATTAGAGAATCAATTTCAAAATAGTTATCTCCTTTTACTTTTGGTATTTATATATTTTTAAAATAATGTACACTCAGAATAGTACTTTTAAATTAAATATACATTTTAACAAATGATTTAAAATATATTATCTAACAGCCATGCAGATTTAAAAAAAGAAACATTGCCATAAGCAATACCATCTATGATACTAAGCATGCCCTAGCTGTCACAACTTACTCCCACTCCCTTATTCATAACTGTTAGCCAGGATTTTAAGCTGATAATTTATTTTCTTTCTTTATAATCATAATACACACACACACACACACACACACACACACACACACACACTAGAGGCCCAGTGCACGAAATTCATGCATGGGAGGGTCTCCTCAGACCAGCCTGCACCCTCTTCAATCTGGGATCCCTCTCACAATCCTAAACCACTGGCTCCTCATCACTCACCTGCCTGCCTGGTCGCCCCTCAACCCCCCTCCCTCCAAACCTACAACCAGCCAGCCTGGTTGCCCCATGCAGCCTGCTTTTCAGTCGTTTGGTCGTCCCTCACTAACCCCCCTGATGGCTTGGTCGCCCCACACCATCTGCTATTCAGTCGTTTGGTATTACCTCACTAATCCCCCTGCTGGCCTGGTGGTAGGCAGCCATCTTGTGAGGGCTTAGTGGACAATTTTCATATTACCTCTTTATTATATAAAATGTATGTGTGTGTCTGTGTGTGTATGTGTGTGTGTGTGTGTGTGTGTGTGTCACAGAGCAATATAATTTATTTTATAGTAGACTGTCTTTTCAAAGATTACTACAACACAAAGATCACCACAACATTCTTCCTTCTTCTACATCCTCTTCTATGATGTGACTTTGCCACTCCACTATCAGAAGAAAGCTAATCCACCTTCTCAGTTTGGACACTGAAAGCCCTGCAGCTTGGGGACCCCCTCAGTTTCATGCCAACTAAGACTGTTGGTCAGCTTATTTTGGCTTATCCTAGCCCAGATACCAAAAATGTGAGTGACTAATTTTCTAGTGCCAGTGTTTCCCAAACTTTTGACATATGTGTACCCCTTCTATAATTTTCATAACGCTGAGTACCCCTCATACTCATGAAAATGTAGAATTAGGCGCAGCTAAGCACGGTGCAGTGCATATCCCCACCAAACTTCGGTGCAACACGTATCCCCACAAAACTCTTCCCGTACCCCTGGGAGTATGCGTACCACACTTTGGGAAACACTGCGATCATTCAAGTAGCTACAGCCCCTCAAACCTTCTCACTGAGCCTCAAACACAGTGAAGCAGAAAAGTGTCATCCTTCTCTGCTCTGTCTAACTTATTGATGCAAAGAACTTATAAGAATCATAAACCAGTTGTTTTATACCATTGAGTCTGCAGCATTTTGTTACACAGTAATATGTAAGAACCATATTTTAAACTATTCTTAAATTCGTTATAGATGCTATTTGTACTTTTTTTGTGCCTTCATTTTATTTCTGAACAAATGATTAACAAATTTGAAGATATAAAATAGAAATTTAAGAACAAAATAAGAAATTTTACATATATAATGAGGGGGATTAAATAATGATAAAAAGGTCATTTATTCAAGAAGACATAAACATTCTAAATGCACCTAACAACTGATTATTCAAATACATTAGAAAAAAAACAACATTAGAACTGCAAGGTGAGAGACAAATTCACTCTCATAGTTGTAATATCCAACACCCCTCTTTCTGTAATGATATATCCAGCAGAAAGAAAATCAGTAATGATATAGTAAAACTCAATAAGCACCATCAATAAACTGGACCCAATTAACATACATAGAATACTGTATCCAACAACAAAACAATACACATTTCTCAAGTTCACATGGAACATTTATTAAGACAGACCACATACTGTATCATAGAACTTAACAAAATTAAAAGAATAAAAATTATATCTTTCCATATATGTTCTCATTTCACAATGGTATTAAAGGAAAAATGAATAACAGAAATATATCTAGGAAAAAACTATATTTGGGGATTAAATTAAATATTTCTAAAGAACACCTAGATCAAAAAAGTATCAATAGAAATTTAGAAATATTTTGAAGTAAAATTTTTTTTAAAACATAGCATCTCTATTCATGAGATGAAAGGAAAGCAGTGCTTAGATGAAATTTAAAGAATTAAATGTATACATTATAAAACAAGAAGGACAGCCTGGATAAAGCACTGGCCTGTAAACTAAAGGGCCCCAGATTTGATTCCAATCAGGGGCACATCCTCAGTAGGCAGCTGATCAATATTTCTCTCTCATTGATGTTTCTAACTCTCTATCCTTTTCTCTTCCTCTCTGTAAAAAATCAATAAACTATATTTAAAAAATAAAAATAAATAAAACAAGATGGACCTAAAATGAAAAAAAAAAAACTAACTTTCAACCATTGGTCACTGCATATTGACAAGTAAGGCTAAACCTTTCATGAATGTAGAGTAGAACTTTATGGAATTAAAAACAGTATGCTAGGCCGGAACCGGTTTGGCTCAGTGGTAGAGCATAGGTCTGCGGACTGAAAGGACCCAGGTTCGATTCCTGTCAAGGGCATGTACCTTGGTTGCAGGCATATCCCCAGTAGGGGGTGTGCAAAAGGCAGCTGATCAATGTTACTCTCTCATCAACGTTTCTAGCTCTCTATCTCTATCTCTTCCTTTCTGTAAAAAAATCAATAAAAAATATATTAAAAAACAAAACAAAACAGTATGTTAAAGGAGAAAAATCAACAATTTTTAAATAAAACTGATAAAGCACCCACATAGGCTACACAAAGAAAAAAAGGGAGAAGAGAAAAATTACCAATAGAGGAAATTAATGATCACTACTACTGATCAGTGATCTTTCAATAGTGAAAACTTATTACTACTGATTGCATGGAAAAAACAATTAAGCTAAAAGGGATTCCACAAAAAATCTAAGGCCACAAATTTGTTATATGAAATGGATCTATTACTTGACAGGTGCAAGGTACTAAAACTCCCATAAAGAGGATCAAAAAATCTCCACAGGTCTATTAATATTGAGCACACCGAATCAATAATAAGTAACCTTACAAAAGAAAAAGAAATCACCAGACCCAACTGACTTCAACAGTGAATTCTAACTAACATGAAAGAAGAAATTGTACCAATTTTCCACATTATATTCCAGAAAAACAGAAATAAATAGATAAGCACTTCTCAATTCATTAAAGGAGGCCAGTATTATCTTATTAGTAAAACCAGATAAAGACATCAGAAAGAAAGGGAACTAACAGATCAATATCTCTCAAGAATGGAGAATAAAATTTTTCAACTAAGTATTAGCAAATCAAAGCCCATAATTTAAAAATATAATAATACATAATGGTAAATGGAATTTATTTCTAGTTTGCTAGGGTGTTTCATCATTTAAAAATTATTGCATGTAATATAGCAACATGTGGATAGACCTTATAGAAAAACACATGATCAAATTGAAGTAGAAAAAATATTTGACAAAATCCATTATGATTTTATGACTAAGAGCTCAGCAGAGTATGAATGGAACAGAACGTCCATATATTGATAACATGTACTAGTATGCAAAACTTATATGTAATTATGATAAAAGGAACATTTACCCTAAGTTCAAGAACAAGGTGAGGATGTCCTCTCTTACAACTTCTGAAATTGTTAACTAAAGCAACCATACACTCCAGCCATGAAAAAAGAAGAGAAAGTCCAGAGAAGGAAGACGCTGACAACTCCTTGCCATACTAGCAGACAGTAACTATGTGTTGCTGAAGGATGCCCAAGACCAAACCAGAGATGGTCAGACGTGCATCACCACCATTTGTCCACCATTCAGAACTGAGATATCATTGCTGACATGTACACATAAAGAACTTTGTTTGACACTGAAATTGGGACTCAAAAGAACTGTTGGCCCAGAAAGAAACTCACTACAGACTAATTCATTTGCCTCTCAGCATAACCATTATGGCTTGTCTCAGTTTCGGTTCTTATAAGTGTATTTCTTGTATCACATGACCTCACGCATCTAAGGGAAATAATGAACGACATAATCTGATGAACAAAAACAGACCCGAAGACAGGGAAGCATCGATCATACTGTTAAACCTCAGAGGGAAGGTAGGGGAAGGTGGGAGAAAGTGGGAGAGATCACCAAAAGACTTGTGTGCATGCATATAAGCCAAACCAGTGGTCACAGACAACAGGGGGGTGGGGGCATGCATGGGGAGGGGTTTAGGATGGCAATGGGGGGATGAGGACAATTATGTGATATCATAATCAGTAAAGAAATTTAAAATAAAAAATAAAAAAATAAAGCAACCATACAAGAAATAAAAAGCATGCATATTAGCAAGAAATAACTAATTTTATTCATGGAAGACAATATTATTTGAAGGAGAACTATAACTTTATTTTTATTTATTTTTAAAATATATTTTATTGATTTTTTTACAGAGAGGAAGGGAGAAGGAGAGAGAGTTAGAAACATCAGGGAGAGAGAAACATTGATCAGCTGCCTCCTGCACGCCCCCTATTGGGGAAGTGCCCGCAACCAAGGTACATGCCCTTGACCAGAATCGAACCTGGGACCCTTCAGTTTGCAGGTTGGCACTCTATCCACTGAGCCAAACAGGTTAGGGCTATAACTTTAAATAATATTTATTTTAAATTTTCACAAAGAAAATAAGGAAACAATGAAATGTACCCATTATTCCCAGTGAGATTGAAAAACCTTTCTCTAACAAAGAGGCATTAAATCAGACAGAGGATAAACATGAGCAATATACTTGCATCTATATCTAGGTTTTTTATTCCATTTCATTGATTCCTTACAACTTTTCTATTACTACAACATGTCAGAGTTAAAAACTTTTTAAAAAAAATCAATACCTGTAATATTAATACAACTGTGCTTTTCTTCTTGCTCCTAAACATGTTCAAATCAATGTACTAATTTTTATAAAATCACAACTTCAAAAATTGTAATTTGGTTTGTAAATATAAATATACACATATAGACAATATTTGAGGACATGCTTTGAAAATATAGCTTTTAGATCATTGCATTTGTCCATTTGCAAGCTTTCTTTAATGGCTACTAGTAACACTTTATATTTTTCTGCAAATAGGTCTTGTTTGTTTTATTTTTGGTTGTTAAATATTTCCCAAGGCAATTGATATTTTTTATTTTTCTGAAAATTTTTCCCTGGTCAGTTTATGTTATCTAGAACCATAATTGATTTTTATAATTTGATTGGATATCCAGAAATCTTGTAAAATTCTCTAATATATTATTTAATAAAACTTCCTATAAATCCAAATGTCTAATTTGTTTCATATAATTTTGCAATGCAATTTTTTTTAAATTTTATCCCTATTATGATCTATAGTTTTCTCTTAATGTTCATTTCAGATTTTGGTGTGGATTTTGCAGCCTTATTACATAAATGGGGAAGCATTACTTCCTTTTCTATATTCTGCTATATTTTGTGTAAAAATGAACTTAATTTTCTATTAAAATTTTGATTTAAGTTATGGTTGAAAGCAACCATACCTAAAGTAAATGTATATTTGTGTTTGCTATGTTTATGGGTGTTTCTGTCATCTATGTTTTTTGTTTTATTTTTAGCAAGGAATATGCTTATAAGTTAATTTGTTATATTTACTAGAGGCCTGATGCACTAAGATTCATGAAAGTATGGGCCTTCCTTACCTTGGTTACTGGCACCACCTTTGCCCTGGCCCAAAGCCACCTCTCTGCCTTCCCATGCTGCCCAGAGGCCCAGAATAGCTGGGGCAGTGCAGAACTGCCCCCAGCTGCTTGATGCCTGTGTATTCAAATTAATCTGCCATCTTTGTTGGGTTAATTTGCACACTCACTCCTGAATGGCTGGTGGGCATTGCAAAGGCACAGTCAATTTGCATCTTTCTCTTTTATAGTAGACGGTTGTAGAATTATTTTGATTTTTCTGTTCATTCTAGAGTGTAGGAAAATATTTCATCGAAAATTTTAATGATGGTGTAAAACTTTACATAAATTCTGAACATAATATTGTTAATATCTGCAGCTATCTTTTGAAGTACTTTTTATTTCTAATATTTCTCATCAATTCTTTATTTTAGTTCTAATTTATTTATTTATTACTTTATGCAGATATTTTCCAATAATTTTACAATGAATATTTGGCTCTGTTGAGTCTCTAATACAAGTTGATTATTTACTTTATTAATTTCTAATTTAATCTTTATTTTTCTCTGTATATTCTGTTATTTTTATAAAAGCTTCATAAAATATAAGCATACAGGCTATTTCATCATTTAAAACCATATGAGTATATGTCACTTGTTCACATGACATCTCTCCACCTGAATAATTTACTTTGTAATTCCTACAAAGATTTTCTCCTATGCAATCATAACATAATTATCAAAACCAATAAAATTTCAGAGATGCATTTAATGCATAAAATATACAGTTCTCATTTAAGTTTCCTATGTTGTCTCAATAATTCCCATTATAGCAAAAGCATTTGTTTACAATCATTTCTGGCATGTCTCTTAGTCTCAGACTAAAACAGTTCATAGGTCTTCACACGCTGCTGCTAAAGATCTCCATGGGGAAGCATGAGGCTGTTGGAAAGCTTGTAAGGTGGATATTCCGAGAAAAGGCAGTGTGTGGAAGGCCACCTGCCTTGTTTATTAGAATTCTGACTTAGGGGAGACTTAGGGGAGTGTCGAAGGCGGTGCCCCTAATTATTCCTTGACCTTTCCAAACAAATCTGTACAAATCTGCAGACCCCTGGATGTTTACTGGAATCCTTATGCCTAATCCCTGGAATCCCTTGCCCAGAAGATAATGTAAACACATGTACCCTCCCAAGATTACTCAACCTACTGATTGTATCTAAAAGATAAACTTTATCTCAAACTGTAATAAAAACCTAACCTAACAAGGCAGGCGATCAGGGGTGGTTGGCCCCCTGAGTCAGGAAACCCCTTAGCCCTCTTTCGCAGTGAAACTGTGTCTGAGTAATCTATTCATCCATCATTCAGGGGCTCCTGGCCAACCCTGGCAGATTCTAATTCAATTATTACGGATATAGCATTTTAATTTGTATTATTTTTTTATGATTCATCTAGATTATATTATGTACATTTGTTTGCAGATATATCCCATAAGTGACAGTATATTCTCATTATATCCAATCAGGTGGTATATTAACTTTGATTTTACTCTTTATTAGTGATGTTATTGATTGTGTTAACCCTGTTTACCACATGTTTCATAAGTTTCTCTTTTGCAGAAGTATTTATTTCTCTCTCCTGGCCCCTTTCTCTTCCTCTTTGTCTTTCTCTCTCTTTGTTGCCTTCTGGCTTGACTGATTATCTTTGTTTTCACCCACATCTTAAAAAAGTTATACACTTTGCTTTGTTTTTTTAGTATTAATCCTAAAATTTAAATACACACTTAAATTATCAAGGTTCAAAATTAACCAATAGCTCTATAGTCCAAGTTTATATATTTGGTAAAAATGACATGAAGATAAATGAATGTGGGTTTTTTACCCCCCCCCCACTAGAAAGAGGGTTTAATTTTTATTTTAGAAATGAGAATATTGCTTGCATGCTTTTTTGTTGTAAACTAGACATTCTGAATATTATTATATGGCAATTTTGAAAAACAGGTGTTCCCTGGTCTCCATGATTTGTCCTTGCTATTTTTTTGTATTTGTGTAGTTTGTTTGTTTTGTTAATTTTATGAACTAATTTGTACTCTTTGACATGTGTGGCTATAGAATCTTAGTTCCATTAACTTAGTGATCAACTAGTGAGGTCTTTAAATATTTTGAACATCATCTTCATTCCTCACACCAAAAATAAATGTTTTAAAACAATCTTCCATGATTTTAGGACTGACTTTGTGTATGGTATTCCTTCAGTGCTTTGCCAGGAAATTTCATCTCCGTCTTAGCCTTCACGTCCTTCATGGGTGGAACCTGAAGGTCAGCCACAGCTGAGAACATAGGCATTTTCTGAGCACTCATCCAAATCTGGGTATGCAAGTAGCCTCAAAATTCTCTGACAGGAGCTTTTAAAATCCCATTTTACCCTAAGCACCCCCATCCCCAGCTTCCTCCTTCCCAGGCTTCTATTTCTGTCTGTTATTGGTCTCAAGTTTTCTCCTTTGCCCTGTGCTTTCAACCAATGATGCCTGCAAAGCCTCAACCCTGGTGAAACAAAGGTTTAAAATTGAGCTAATATTTTAGGAAGCCATCCAAAAGAAAACATACACAACCTCAGGTCTTTGAAAATAACCTCTGATACCAGCAAATTCCACCAGGGAGGAAGGCTTCCCTCTCCCAGGCTACTGCCCAGCTGGTGGGTGAAGTTAACAGAGTAAGTGAAAGCGCCAGAGATGTCTTTCTTCATGAAGTGTTTCACTGGTTTTAAGGTTTTTATTAGTTTGTTTGTTTGTTTTTTAGGTTCCAGAGTACATGAAAAGTTTATTCATTGCACTTCTAGAGTGAAGGAGTTTTTAAGTTTCTTACTCTGTCCTATACAGTGATGTCACTATAAGCATTGCATTTAAATGATAGATTTTTTTTTAATTGAAGAAAAATGATTTAAGGTAGAGAAATTCCCACAGATTTGTCAGCAATAATCTAGCATCATGGGGTGGGGGAAAGCACACACATACACAAAAATTTGGCAGTAAATTCTCTTTTTCTTCTTATTTCCTGATTGGTTGCTTATTTCATCACATTTTTTGAGACATTCTGATCTTCTTAATTACACTAATCAATTTTGAATATCAGTTTCCAATAGAGTAGTACAAAAGTCACAATTCTATAACAATGTTCTCCTCTATACATTTAATATTTTATAAAGAATATGCATGAAATGTGACATTTAAAAATATATATTTATTGATTTCAGAGAGGAAGGAAGAGGTAGAGAGAGAAACATTAATGATAAGAGAGGATCATTGATTGTCTGCTTCCTGCACGCCCCATATTGGGGATCGAGCCAGCAACCTAGGCATATGCCCTTGGCCAGAATCGAACCTGGGACCCTTTAGTCCACAGACCCTTTAGTTCAATCCACTAAACCAAACTGGCTAGGGCAAAATGTGAGGTTTTGAAATTCAATATTCATGTTTTTTGATCCTGATAAAAATAATAAAAATTAAAGGGTAAAACACAAATGTTATTTTTATTTTTATATTGAAAAGCATTCATTAATAGTATAATCCTTTCTTTTTTGGGAAAAGCAAAAATGTATTTTTTATAATAATGCAATCTTGATATACATGTAGTTGTTTATTGCCATCACCTTTTAAAAATGGTGTTTATAGAAAGTGTCATAAAAGCAAACCCAGAATCACTAAAGTAACCGTCTTCATTAAAGTAGTTTCTGATTTGGATTTTTTTTTTTTTTTTTTTTTTTTTTTTTTTGTGCATCACGGACTGCCTCTATTGTCTTCTCATGACATAGTCACCTATACCTTCCACAAAATGATTTAAAAACTGAATAACTAGATTTTAATTGCATGATTGTAATGGTTTATTAGTGTCTTATTGTTGTGATTTACTATACACTAAGTAATCTACAGATAGAAGGCTCAGGAGGACTATAAAATGATGTTGTTGTTAAAAAAAAACAAACATCAATATAATAACAAAAGTTTTAAACTGGCCTAAGTAACATGCAGAAGCAAAATGCACTCTTTGCTTGGTAAAAGCCAAATTCATAGTTTGGTTGCTCATGGACATGCATAGTTCTGCAACCTTAGAAAATATTGTTTTAGACCTCACTTCCCTGGGCTTCTTCTCATGAAAAATAAGGGAATGTATCTTAAAGATATTAGAGTTTGAGTTCAAATTGTGATTCTGTCACATATTTCCTTAATCTTGCAGCCTCTGACTTTTAAAACTGTTAAAGTGAGGCTAAAATTATCTCCTTTGCAGATTTGTAATTTATATATTTAATTGAAATATATAAAAAGCTTATGAATAGAAATGTCACAGAGAAATTATTTTAGCTATATAGATACAGTGATTGATACAGTGAATCCCAGCTATTTACTGTCAGATTTTGGGAAAAATGCTACTTCATTCTACAATATAACATAAAGCCTTAGTGGGTGTAGACAACTCTCATAGAAGGTCTTCTATCACATAATATGATCACCTTCTACTCCAGTGATTAGAGCCTAATCAGACAAAGCCAGAGGGAAGGTAATTGAAGTTGATTACATATAAAAATTCTTAAGAATAACTTCTCTCTTATCAACAATATATCATTTATGGTGGCCTTTGTATCTGCATTGTGGTTTTACAATCACAATGTACACAAAGTAATTTTTTTTAAAAATTGCACTGTAAAAGTGGCAATTTCATAGTTTGATCTAATATTTTATTCTAATCAAATTATAATATATTTCTAATGGTTTTGAAAAAATTTTTTAGATTTATTGTAGCTAAAGTGCTCTCCTTTGTATCACTTCTCTCTCTTATATCTTCACCAAATAATCATCTATTCTAGGCTTGACTAAATAGAATATGTTATGGGTTAAATTGATATGTTGAAGCTTTAATACCCCAAACCTCAGAAAATAACTCTATTTGGAGTTAGGACCTTTAATGAGATGATGAGGTAAAATTAAGCCATTAGGGTGGGCCTTTATCCAATCTGTCTTTATAAAAAGAGGAAGTTTGGGTACACAAAGAGACCCCAGGGTCTCTGTGTCCATGGACTAAGAAAGATCATGTGAAGACATGGTGAGAAGGCAATCATCTGAATGCCAACCAGAGAGGCTTAAGAAGAAATCAATTCTGTTGACATCTTGATCTTGGTCTTTTAGCCACCAGTAGATAATGCCGTTCAAGCCACCCACTCTGCTAGACTTTGTTATAGTAACACTAGCTCTCTAATACAGGGTCATAAACTCAAAGTAGGAAAAGTAAATTATAGGCATTAAAAGTATGTTTGTTTTTAACCATAAGGCTTCATTAATTTTAAAGCTTCAATTTGCCTTTAAAAAAATGTTGAGCTCTATGCTGTTAAACCATACAGGACCCTTTGAATAAGCTCTGGGTCAGAATTGCTAAGGGTCAAAATAAGCAATAGACTCGGTAGATACAAGTAGGCTTCAGTCTGATACTGTATTTATTTAATTTGTGGGAGAAAACATACTGAGAAATGACAGGTAGATTTTAATCTCATGGGGAGGTCCAGCGACTGAACAGAACTGAGCTGATTTTGCTCCTCACCCCATGGTTATGCGGGGCACACAGACAAATACATAAGAACAAATACAAAGTCTGCATAGGTCACCTTGACACAGAGAGGCTGCAATCTCAGCCTCCCACCAAATGTATAGGCCTGCAGTTTGCATGAAAATTCCGTTTGCTCAGCCCAAGTGTGTCATACAGATTAGAGGCTTCCACAGAAGAGACACAAAATTCCAAATTGATTTTTTAGAAAATGGGCATCGAGCTCATTTGACAGCAGGCCAACATTAACCCAGGCTGAACGTTAACCCTCTAATCACAAGCTTTTTCTAGAAAAGTTTGAAGATAATGTGTAATGAAACCAGGAGGTGTAATCTTGGGAAGGTTACTGGACCCTGTATAGTGTTTCATGTACTGGAAATGTGAACTAACGTTTCTTATGGATTTACAGGCTCAGAAATTAAATTTTGCTGGTTCCTCAAAGTTTTAAGCCTCTGGGATGCTAAATCAGGATAAGGGTGCTCATAAATGACACATGCATGAAAATCAGAACTCATTGGCATATATATTGAGCAATGAACTATCAGCAGGACCACAGTCATGGTAAATGGGCCAGGGCATTCCTCCCATGTGAAAATCTATGGGAGTTGTAAGACAACATCCTCTAGAGAAGCTTGGAAAGCATGTAATTCATTTAATATATTACATTTATTGGGATTAGTAACGTCCATGTTTTCCCATGCCTTTATGTCCTCCATATCTGTGAGGTGTAGCAAGTGCTTACATCAGCTTTAAAGGTCCCTTGTTCTATATTTCTAGAAAAAACTGTATGAACTTTATGAAAAACACATTGTTTGATGTTCCTCTTCCCACATCCCATCAAGGTCTTAAATGTATTTTTAAGCAGCATGAAGGGATGTTCTTGAAAAACCAAGAAATAAACTGTGTTTTCAGGTGTTTTTTTATTTCTTTTCATTAATTTCAAAATGCATATCCCTCTAGTATCCTCTATGTGGAAATATACATTAAGGAAAGAATTTTTCAATTGACACTAGAGATATATCTCTCTATGTGGTAATGGATTATCTGTTTCTGTTGAGATTACAGAATGTCGGGTGAGCATTGCATAGAAGCAGGTGCATGGTTATTATAGGTCAGTGATATTAACTTTTCATCATCAGTATGATGACTAATATTCTGTGAAATGTTTTGAATGTTTATAAACTGTTTCAATATCTATTCTGAATTTTGTTAAAATGGCATTTGAGTTTATCATTTGCCTCAACATACAATAATCGCTTTTATAATCTTTAGAAACTGTTAGTAGGCTTGAAACATGATAGGGTTAATGTCTAAGTCAGTCTAGAAATACAACAATATTTGTTCTTGACTACCATATAATGTCAATGAATGTGCTTTCTTTTGACCACTGTAAAACGATCCAATACATTATTATTTTTATAAATGGGTGTGCTTAATAAGTGTTATACAATGTAAAGCTAAAATAGAACCATTTGCTTTGGACTCTGATTTGTATTACCCAGTAATTGAATTGTTTGATTTCATTGCTCTCCAGAAGAGTGCACACAAGTCCTTTAATATCTAAAAATAGTTGCTATGATAAAAACAGCTTCTGCCTCATTGTCTTAATATTAACTTATTTTTTTTTATCTTATGACATAACTGTATCTTAGTGCTATTTATGGCAATTGGAGCATAGAACAGGGTCTCACATTGCTGCCTTTAAGACTGGTCCCATTCACTTTGTTAAAATTGATAACAAAGGTGTGTAAAATCAATTGTTTCTTGGAAACTGTTTAGATTGTTACACAGATCCTCAATCTCACCATGTCAACTTTCACTCATACCACTTCCACAACCACACTTGCCTCAAAAATCTCCATTTATTCATTAGAAGGAAATTCTTAGTAAGTCATTTTTCACATTCTCTTGACTAGAAAGAATATACTTAGAAGATATGAACAATTTATTTTCAAGGCCAACTGCAATAAATGAAACCAATTAATTGTTTAATTAGTTTTTAATTAATTGATTTTTTAATCACATACCCTTAAATGTACTCTTAAACTTGGGCAGTAAAAATTTGGCTATTTGATAAAAAAGTATTTCTATGATAAATAGAAGTATTCCTCCATTTATGTTGTACATATGGATATTTTACTACTTTTTCTAGTATGTAGAACATACTGTATATCCAAATGTTTATTAAGACAAAAATATATTACCTACTTTGATATATAAATTTCAAGGCATTAATTAAACTTCATATATATTTACTTCTTGGATGCTGCAAACATAAAAATAACTTTACACAGTTGTTGGATTATTTCTCTCTAACTCTATATTATGATATTCATTTTTTTTGTTTCTCATTAGTTGCTAACATATGCAGAGATATGTGAACCCTTTGTTAAATAGTATTGATGATTTCTATGTATCTTCAACAGGAGCACACAGAGAAAACATGATAATTTATATGTAAAACCCTGCAAACTTGCCTAGAGCAGTCAAACAAATGAAAGAGAAATACCACATGACCTCACTCATTGGTGGACATTAAAGCTATTTATGAACTGATGAACCAAGAGACAGAGATAGAGAAAGTAAAGCAACAGGCAGACTGTCAAATTACAGTGGGGAGGGGAGGAAGATCTGGGGGAGATAATAGATCAAATGTTTAGTAGATTCTAATGTGTATCTTGACAGAAAGCATAGTCATGGAATGGGGCAGTGACTATTGAAGCTTATAAAGTCTCCTTTGCACTTTCCCTGTATGTTTATGGAACACAAACATGGAATCTTACAGAATCAAATAAAGTTCTAGTAACTTTCCTGAATTTAGATATTTTTATTTAAAATTTCCTGAATTTTGAATAAAACATTCAGTGGCATTTCCCCAACATACAGCTGTGATGGGTACAACGGCTTCCTGGGCTGTGTTTTGTGTGTGTTTGTGTGTGGCCTTCAGCCTCTTCAGTTCAGATGCAAGGCTTTCAAGATAAATTAAATTTCTGGGAAAATTACAAGAATGGTGATTGGATTTTCTTGGTGTCAGTACAATAGAGCAATAATTTTTAACTGGTGTGCTGCAAAAAACTTAAAAATATGCAATAACCAACTAGTCAGAAGCACTGAACACTTTTCCCTTAGATTCTCAAGTTTTAAAAAAAATGACAATAGGCAACACAACAATCACCATCTGGTGTAAATGAGTAAAAATTCTAGCTATTTTTTGTCAGATCAACAAAAAATATATTTTTTGGTATGCTGCAGAATTTTTGTAATTAGTTTATGTATTCCATGAAATGAAAAAGGTAAACAAATAGTTGCAGCAAAAAAGTAAAGTGCTTTCTAGAGTATAAGCACAATTATTGGGGGGGGAGGCTACATTAACTTTGAGAATTAATGATAAAAAGGAAAAATATCTATTTATTTTCAATATAAAGCAGTGATTCTAGGCTTTCAATTTTTTTATGTGTGCACAGAAAAGGAGAAGTCAACCTATGTCTGATTCACATAACTAAGCCAATATTATTAGTTCTTACTAAAAAAAAAAGATGATGTGATATTTATGCCTAACATAAATATGAAATTCATACAGACTTCCCATAAACACAGAATCTAACACTATATTAAAATATATATGTCAGATATCAACAGAATTTATTTTAAGAAAGTAAGAATAAACCAATTTTATTAATAAAATTACCTAATTATGTATTATCCTTTCCCTCTTATGGACTGAGCTGTCATTATTTTTCTCCCAGTTTCATTGAGGTACAATTGATTAATGAAAATTATACATATCTAAGACTACAACCTGATGTTTTGATATATGTATACACTGTTAAATTATCACCAAAATCAAGCTAAGTAATATATTTCTTCACCATTTTTAAGAGTTGCATTTCTCAAATAATTTTGTCAAACTTTCTTAATGTTTCAACTTCAAAGAGCTCTTTATAATTCCCAAGGATCCTCATACAACTTACTAGCATTCTTGTATGTTTGCATATGTATGTGTGTTTAGGTACATGCATATGTGTTATTATACATTCATATACAATACATCCTATATAATCAAAGGCTAATTGCAAATTGTCCCCTTTACTAGGAATTTGACCAGGAGTTCAAGCAGGGGGCAGGGCTGGCTGACCAACTACCTGCAACCCTATCACCAGTTGGGCCTGGCCTGATAAACCCTGATTGGGGCAGGCCAGCCAGACCTCACCCATGCACCAATTCATGAACCTGGCCCTAGTATAATATATACACATGTATTGTGATTATGTATAATATATTATATACAAATATATATATATATATATATATATATATATATATATATATATATATATATATAAATACACACAGAAATTTCATGCATATGCTTCAGGTATTGATTACTAATATAGATGATTTAAAATGATTATTTTGTTGTTGCTAATCTTCACCTGAGGACATTTTATTTTTCCATTGGCTATTTAGAGTGAGAGGAAGGGAGGGGGAGAGATAGGAAGAAACATCAATGTAAGAGAGACACATCAATGGGTTGCATCCTGTATGTACCCCAACCAGGTTCAGGGAGCTAGCCTCCAACCAAGGTATATGCCCTTGACTGGAATCATATATGAGAACCTTTAGTTTGGGAACCGATGCTCTAACCACTGAGCAAATGGCTAGGGCAAGGTTGTTTTTGTTGTTGTTGTTGTTGTTCTCTTTATGAAACACTGTAAGTTAAATCATAATTTATTCATTTGACAGGTACCTGAACAATGTTTTAGTGATATCCTGCTCTTCTTCCACAAAGCTAGTGGGAGAGCAGGTTTTAATTAATTCTATTATAATAAATACTCATTCTACTATACATAACTTCACTACCAAATTTCTTATGTGGGAAATAAAATCAAAATTCTTAGCATTATTTTATAGGTGCACACAAATATCAAGTGTCCTATAGTCCAATACTATGTCTGAGGTCTGAAATTAGCACAGAACCTGTCAAGTTTCCATCATCAATGTCTACCATGACTTCCCCCTATTACCACCTGCAAAGAAATGAAATTTCCCATAAGCTATCTCGAAAACATAGGTCATTCCTATGACTAAATACAGAGGCAAGTTCTGGAACACCTGTCACAGGTCTAAAATTCAGATTTGATTTAAATTTGTTTGCTCTTAGTTCATCAGTTTCAATTGAACATTCTTAGCTCATAGATAATTCTTGATGAATAATAGATAAAAATAATATTCTTTTTAAATGGGCCTCAAGTATAGAAACCAAATTTAGCAAACCAAACTTATCTATTACGGAAGTTAGAGCTAGCAACAATTAAGTATTTATGAGTATACCCTCTTATGCCCACTGCATTTGTGAGGAACTCAAATAAAAACTTTTATGGCTTCCTCTGGGAGTCTGAAAGAGAATTCTAACTTTGTAAGCATAAAGGCATCCTTTCAAGAAAATAAAGAAGTGGGACTTTTTATTATAGGTCAAACAAAGTTTCAATTGTCCTTGAAAAAACACACATACATATGCAAACATACAAGAATGCTAGTAAGTTGTATGAGGATCCTTGGGAATTGGTAAAAAGGAGGTTCCCATTAGTTTAATTCCTGAGGGAACTATGGGTTTCCTCAAGAATGTATATACACACACCTACACACACACACACACACACACACACACACACACACACACACACACTAGAGGCTTGGTGCTTGAAAACTTGTGCACTGGTCAAGGGGTCCCTCAGCCAGGCCTGCACCCTCTCACAGTCCATGAGCCCTTGGGGGATGTCCATCTTCCAGCTTAGGCCTGCTCCCAGGGAGATTGGGCTTAAACTGGCAGTCAGACATCCCTCTGGCAGACCAGGGAGCAGGCCTAAACCACAGCGGGACATCCTTAGCACTGCTGTGGTGGCGGGAGAGGCTCCACTGCAGCTGTGTTCAGAGCTGTCAGCCTGGCTTGTGGCTGAGGACCTCTCTCTATGGAAGCACACAGACTGCCAGGAGAAGCTCCTGCATTGAGTGTCTTTCCCCTGGTGGTCAGTGTGTGTCATAGAGACCAGTCATTTCTCGTCCTTCTGCCGTTAGGGTTAATTTACATATAACCCTTTCATTATATCAGATATTAGAGGGAATATATATATATATATATATATATATATATATATATATATATATAAAGGTGTGGTGCATGGAATTTGTGCATGGGAGGCGGGTTTCTCAGCACATCCTGTACTCTCTCCCCTCTCACAGTCTGATACCTTTCAGGGGATGTCGGACTGCTTGTTTAGTCCTGATCATGTTACAGATCGGGCCTAAAGCAGCAGTTGGACATACCTCTCACCATCTGGGATCTCTGGTTCCTAACTGCTTGCTTGCCTGTCTGATCACCCCTAACCACTGTCTGCTTGCCTGATTACCCCTAACTACTTGCCTGCCTGCCTAGTCTCCCCTAACCACTCTGCCTGCCTGATTGCCTCTAAGCACTCCCTGGGGGACAGGGCCAGCCTGTGTGAGGGTCCATGGTGTTCTACACTTTCCAATCAAGAATGTTTTAATAGGCAGTTTCCAAAAACTTGAACTGAAAAACCTAAAAGTAGAGTGCTCAGATTTCAGGCATTGGTGCTATTAGCAGGATTTCTACCACAATTAAACTCTAATTCTGAGCTCTCAACAGTATTGACAAACTGTCCTGCATATCTCCAAAGCTTCTTATTCATCACTATCCCATTTTCCTCTACTTCAAACCAAGTTAAATGAAACCTTTAATTCTGATCTTCCTTGACACAAGGGAACAACAAACCTCAATCAAAATAATTTCCCTCCAGAAGTCACTCCCAAATATTGTGAGACTCAGGATTATAGGGCTGACTATGTACATGTGCAATTAGAGGCTCAGATTCTAGCTGTAGGAGCCAAGGCATCTTCCACAATCCCACAGTCCTCTGGTCTCATGCTTCCAGTTTTTCTAGCTCCTCCTTAAGTTGTGTTTCCTTCAGTCCCATTGCAAGACCAGAACCTCTAGTTGGAGAGGATTTTTCTGTTTTGGCATTGATAGCTGTTTACTATTTGGAATCAGTGAAGGTTTAGGGTACTGCCGCTGCCATGAACATGTTGGTCCCAAGCTCACTCATGAAATAACCACCCGTTCAATCCATGGCTGGCACTGTTCCAGTTCGTAATGAGAAAGACACTGCGCTGAGCCTTTTCCAATCAGATTTTCCTCTTCTTTCTCCAGCACACTCCAAACCTACTCTGGGCTGACCACCCCAATCCCGAAGACCCTTAAGACCTTCCCCTCTATTTCTTCCACTTTCCTTCATCAAACGTGTACCTTATCGCACTGTCTAGGGGTGCCCCTAACTGCTCCCTGGGGGCTGTGGCCAGCCTGGGAGAGAGGCCAAGCTGTTCTGGTCTCTGGTCATTCTGGTCATTCCACTGTTTTGTTCTCTGGGCTATTATTATATAGGACACACACACACACACACATACATACATACTAGAGGCCCAATGTACAAAATTCATGCAAGAGTAGGCCCCTCATGGTCCCAGATGCCTCAGCCCTCATGGTCTGGCTCCCTCACAGCCCCGCTTAGAAGTAGAAGGTCATTCCAGAAGGTTGTTTCAGAAGGTCATTCTGTCGTCAGGTCTAATTACTGTATTAGCTCTTTATTATACAGAATATATATATATATATATATATATATATATATATATATATATATATATATCCAGCACTGGCTTCCACTGGCAACCAGGACCCAGGATTACCTCTGGCACCTGGGATCCAGGCTACCCTCACATCCCCAGCTTCATCCAGAAGATCATCCAGAAGGATGTCCAGTCTAATTAACATATTACACTTTTATTATATAGGACATTTGGCATAAACTTTCCTGAAAGTTCTCTAAATTGTTTGAATTTACTCTATGGCTGTAGGTCAGTTAACATAACTAATATGAAAGTTTTTGAAAAGGAGGATTGGATTTCCAATATAGACATTTGAGTTTCTCCACTGGTGTCAGAGCCATGACTAAGAAGCAAATTTACTCTGTGAGCATGAGAATGGTCACTTATCCTGGAACTGTGTATTTTCTAAACATATTAAAAATGAAATACATTAAAGCAGACAACTCATAGGAACTTTCCTAGAATAAACACTTGTTTTTATTTTTTTAATTTTTCTTCATTATATAAAAAAGAAAAGGTGACTTAGATAAATATAAAACAGGAAAATAATAATAGATGTTAATGTTTTTTTTTAAAAAATATGGCCTGAAATTATCATGTCAAAATTAACATCAGTCAGTTATTGTAACCTGATTGATAGTTTAATCTGTTAGCTGGGAAACTCATTTCCATCTATAAAGCTGAAATATATAAAATAAAATAAAATAAAAATTTTACCACAGTCCTTTAAAGAAATTATTTTGAATATTGAGCTTGTAAAACTAATGTAAAGAAAGTTTTTAAATTTAATAACTCTATAATACCCCCAGCTGTGTTGTAGGAAAATAAAATAAAAGGATCTGTTGTGCAATTGCTGTTAATACATGGATATTTTAAGAATGCTAATAGACTCATTCAGAAAAAAAATAGTAACAGCATTATCTGTGATGGTCTTTAATATAAGAAAATTACATTATGGCACAATAAAAATGATGCCTTAAAAAGAATAATATATGCAGGGGAAACTCATTATTCAGCTACTTAATTCTAAGGACATTTTTTAAAGAACAAGATTATGTCTTGTTATTTGTTTTTATTTTAATATTATTTTTTTAATCCTCACTTGAGGATTTTTTTTTTAGAGACAGTGAAAGGGAGAGATAGAGACAGAGAGAAACACCAATATGAGAGAGACACATTTATTGCTTGCCTCCTGCATGCTCCTGGCCAGGACCAGAAGCCTGTGCCCCAGATAGGTGCCCTTGATCAGAAGCAAACCTGGGACCTTTCAGTCCACAAGCCACTGTTCTAAACACTGAGCCAAATCAGCTAGGACTTTTTTTTTTTTTAAATATGTAAGCATGTAAGCACACACATATTGTATCATCTTGGTGCTTATTTATAACATTCTAAAATGTTTCTTAAAAAGGATTGGTTTGTTTTGTATGCCTGATACTAAATTTTTACATACTATGTACCTTGTTTCTAGAAAGAATCAAGTGATCGAGTTTGAGGTAGCATCTTAATGATCCCTTTCAAAGTACCTGAAGGAAGATGATGTGAAAACAGTTATTTGTGTTTTTGTTTTGTTTCTTTGTGTGTGTGTGTGTTTGTGTTACTGATGTCATTATTAAAGACAGGAAATAAAATTAGAAATTAGAATTATAAAAAAAAGACAATGGAGAAGAAGTTAAGGGTATTGTTTAAGCCAAATGTTGGAATATCTTTTACTGTAAAAAAAAAAGTTAAGTTTACCTGGGATCTCCAATTGTTAGGAAAATTATTTGCAGATAAATTATTGCTCAAATTCCAATAGAGTGTTGATAATAAGCCCAAAGAAAACCCAAAGAAAACCAAGTTATTAGACCTCACTTTGCTAAATCATAAAAAGTTCATAACTTATTTTTTTTAATCCTCACCCAAATATATTTTTCCATTGATTTAAGAGAGAGGGAAACACAGAGAGAAATAGCAATGTGAGAGAAACACATAGATTGGTTACTTCCTGTAGGTGCCCTGACCATTGGACCACAGGCCAATGCTCTATCCATTGAGCTAAACTGGCTAGGGCCATAACTTATTTATTTAAATTGCATATAGCCATGTTTTAAGTAGTGGTAGAGTGTTAATAAGAATCAGTATTGGTAATATGTTCCTTTATTAATTAGAAATCCTCTACTTTGGGTTAATCTTATGTAAAATATGTTGATGTCTATGCCATAAACTAAAAGGCTAATATGCAAATTGCCCTTTTGACCAGGAGTTCAACTGGAAGTTTGACCAGGGGGCAAGGTCGGCAGCCAACCACCTGTAGTCCATGCCCTTGGATGGCCATGCCCCCAATCCCCCCCCCCCCCAATTGTAGGTAGGGTTGGCTGGCCATCCTCCAGCATCCCCTCACCTCAGCTGGCAGGATCCCACCGGTGTACAAATTTATGCACTGGGCCTCAAGTTGCTTAGCCTTGCATAAGGCTAAGAGGAAGCCAGATTCCAGGGTACATCACCTGAGAAATTCCATCTCGCAATCCCGGACCCTTTGGGGGATGTTGGTGAGCCAGTTTTGGTCTGATCCCCACAGGCCAGGCCAAGGGACCCCACCTGCCAGAGGGACCCTGCTCACTCTATAGGTACCATTCAAGCTGTGGTACTACCCCAGATGGGAAGGGACTGCAGGAGGTTGGCTCTAGGGTGTGTCTGGCCCATCTCACCCAGTATGGCCCCAAGGCCACCTTCTAATTAATATCCTTTCAATGTGCATGAATCTGTGTTCTGGAACACTAGTCTATACTAAAAAAAGGGTAATATGCTAATTAGACCAGGAGTCCTTCCAGACATCCTTCTGGACAAAGCCATGGTGGTGGGGTAGAGGCAGAGGTTGTTAGAGATGATCAGGCCAGAAGGGGAGGGCAGTTGGAGGTGATTAGGCAGGTTGGGGGCATTTTGGGGTGAGCAGGCTGGCAAGGGAGGCCAGTTGAGGGCAAGCAGGCTGGCAGAGGCACAGTTGAGGGTGAGTAGTCTGGTTGAGGGTAGTTGGGGGAGTGAAGACTGGTGGGGGAGGAGTTGGAAGTGAGCAGGCCGCAGGCAGAGTGGTTAGGGGGTCATCAGGCAGGCAGGCAGGTGAGCAGCTAGAAGCCAGTAGTTCCGGATTACAAGAGGGATGTCTGACTACAGGTCCCAGATTGGAGAGGGTGCAGGCCAGGCTAAGGGATACCCCCATGCACTGGGCCACTAGAAAAATGTAATTTACAAGGGATTCATGGCCTTTTTAAAAATATTCTTCTGTCTAAGACTTATAATAAAACCTGATCTTACTGCTCATGTTTTTAACACTAGTATTGTATAAAAGTAATAACTTACATGAAATTAGAATTAATTTCTGAATAACATTGATGGAGATGATTATCAGATTGATTAGCATCAAAGAGCAGAGCTTTAGGTAATGAATGATACAAAGGAAATGTGAGTTGCGCTTAAGAATACTATTGAAAAATGCCTACCATACATGATTCTACCAGGTATATTCCTATTAATAGTGTAAGAGACACCAGCACTATTCTTTTCCATTAGTCTATTATTGGTGCTTAAATGTTCATATTTAAATATTAATTAATTTTAGAGAAATAAAGACATGCTCCTGTGGTTTCCTTTATGAATTAACAGTAGGCAATTCTTGGGCCTACAAATTAAACTGAAGTAGACCTGGAATATAATTTTGAATCTGTTACTGATTTAAACTAAATATTTTCAGACTGCCTGAATTTTTTAAAAATATGTTGTTTTTATTAATTTAAGAGAGATATGGAAGAGAATAAGAAGGATAGAAACATCAGTGATGGGGGAGAATCATTGGTTGGCTGCCTCCTGCATACCCCCTTCTTGGGGTCCAGCCCTCAACTAAGGCATGTGTCCTGCCTGAGAATGGAACTGTGACCTCCTGATTTATGGGTGGACTCTCAACCACTGAGCCACACAAATTGAATTTTTTAAAAGCAGATTTCTGTTATATAAAATGGGAAAGATAAGAATACCTAAGCTATTCATCTACTACTGGAATAGGTATGATAATATATGTAAATTCCTTAATAATAGTAACACTACCAGACAGTGTACATGAATATTCTCCAGCATTGTTAGATAGGCACTATAATTATTTCTTTTCACAAATCAGCAAAATTAAGGTAAATAACATTTTCTAGGTGACACAACTAATAAATGACAAGCCCTAGAAACAGAACCAGGCACATTTGACCCCATCATTTTGATGGATGTTACTGTTTTAACCTATTTTTTCTCCCAGAGTTTGATGAGTAATTTTGTGTCAACTTGACGGGTGTGTCTGTGAGGGTTTCTTAGAAAGAGATCAGCATTGGAATCAATAGTTTGAACAAAAAGACTGCTCTCACAATGAGGGTGAGCTTCATCCAACCTGTTGAAGGCTGAAGAAAGAAGCAAAAGGTGAAAGAAGGGCACATTCACTCATGCTCGTCCCTCGTACATTGATTCTCCTAAGGCAAGACTTACACCAATGGCACCCTGATTCTCAGGACTTCCCATTTGGATTGAATTATACCCCCAACTCTCCTGGTTCCCCAGATTGCAGATGGCATATTATGGGACTTCTTGGCCCCCCCAAACACCTGAGCAAATACCCATTTAAGAAAAAAACATCCTCACCAATTGGTAGTTATAGAAAATAGTCACAGGAATGTAAAGCACAACATGGGATTACAGACAATAGTGTCACAGTAACCACGCAAAATGTCAGATGGTTGCTGGATTTATCAAGGCAATAACTTAGTAGGTATTTGATGCCACTGAGTTGTATACCTGAAACTAATAAATATCGTATGTTAACTGTTAACTGAACAAAGTTATTAATAGAACATCTCCTCATATATATATTCCTATATAGGTATTGACATATAAATTAGATATAGATATGGATTTTAATATGGATATGGGTATGGGTATGGATATGGATATATATATATGAATCCATATATATGGCCATATATATGAATAAGAAAATGGATATAGGTATGAATATAGAGACATATCCTGTTTCTCTAGAGAACTGTTGCCAATAGACAATCCCTGACAAAACATATGTGCTCAGTAAGAAAATAGGAGAAAGATGGGGAGGTCTGAATCATCCTTTGAATTAGCATCCTTCAACTAAAAAAAATCTAGTAAAAAATTCTCTGCTCTGGCATAAGTGACAATACTTAGAAGTATTAAATGGAAAAAGGATATTCATTCTCTGTGACTAGAAAGAACAATTTAGCAATGTTCAAACTTTGCAAAGAACAATCCTGTCCTATCACAATTTATAAGATTTTTTAAAAACTGGATATAATTCAGTCAAATGTCTAGGCTTCAGAACAACCTACTTATACAATCTGAAAAGATGCATATAAACCTTAACCAGACTTTAAAAAGAATGTGGATCCAAGAGGATTGTATGTGCTAGGTTGTGAATATCACTACAGGAATGTAAATAATTGATATATGAAACAAAAGGTGGAACAAATACATACCCAGCCTGATTGCATAAAAATCCTTCTGCAATGCCTAGATACTAAAATGAGAAGTGTATAAGGCAAATCAAGAATCACATATTGCCGAAACCAGTTTGGCTCAGTGGATAGAGCATCAGCCTGCAGACTGAAAGGTCCCAGGTTCGATTCCGGTCAAGGGCATGTACATTGGTTGCAGGCACATCCCCAGTAGGGGGTGTGCAAGAGGCAGCTGGTTGATGTTTCTCTCTCATCGACGTTTCTAACTTTCTATTCCTCTCAATTCCTCTCTGTGTAAAATCAATAAAAATATATTTTTTTTTAAAAAGAATCACATATTGGAAGAGGAAGACAAAGTGTTGCATTAATATCTAAGAGTCCTCACTAGAAAGATTAGTTAGATAAGCCTTATGAAAAATATTGAGGGAGCCTGGCTGACTTGGCTCAGTGGTTGAGCATTGACCTAAAACCAGGAGGTCTCAGTTCGATTCCTGGTCAGGCCACGTGCCCCAGTTGTGGGAGCAATACCATGTAGGGGGTCATCCAGAAAGCAGCCAATCAATGATTCTCTCACATCAC